>QJNS01000003.1:450248-786024 GCA_004154925.1 Monosporascus cannonballus | reverse complement strand
CTGGATTTGGAAGGCATAGGGGTTGTCAATATATGTCGGAATTGGGAGTGGAGATGTCCGAGCGCACGGATCCAATTGATCCATTAGTGTATTTGTTAACGTAATTATAAAAATAATATTTTAAGATTTAATAAATATGTTCCGCTTATTATTCGGTTTGCGGATAATAAGTAATTACTATTTACCGTTTTATTTTTCGTTTTTTATAAAATTCCGCTTATAATTAATTTATTAATAATTTATTTTTATTATTAATAATTTTAGTCGGCGTATCACATTTATATTTTATTTTATTATGAAATAATTAAGTTAATTTAATTACAATTAAGGTTTTAACCATAACGATAAATAATTTTAATTTCGTAAAGTAGTTAATAATTACCAGAATTATATCGTATTTTAACCCGTTTAAACTTACGCTTTTAGGAAGTCCCGTAATAAAATTTAACGAGATTTTTTAAAAGGGTTATTTAAATAATAGTAAGGGTTATAGTTATTTATATAGTTTATGGCATAATTCTATTATGCCTTAATAATTCGGATATTATTTGGCATATTTTCGGATATCGTTTATTATGTTTTTTTTAATAAAACTTTTTAATTATTAATTTTAACGTATAGATATATCCTATATATTTTATTTTTAAATTATTATAGTAGTAATTAATTAATTATTTCTGTAAAATACTTTATAACAAAATTACGAATTTATTCTGATAATATAAAATCTTATTTAAGTTTAAAAAATATTTTTTTATTCCGGCTTAATGGTTAATTATCCGTATTAATTTTATAATATTTTTGTTTTTAATTTGTAATTTTCGAATATAATCGTAAAATTATTAAAAAAATTTCAGCTAAAATGCCGTTTCGTTTTTGGATAATTTTTTTGATAAAAAACGTAAAACGTATTAATTATAAATAATAACTTTAATATTAATTTTATTTTTTCTAACTTTTTCGGAATTTAATCGTAATACGGTTATAACTTATAATTACCATTATTTAATTGTTAATTGTATTATTATTGTAATTTGTATTTATGTTGTTATTTAAATATAATAAAGTTAATAAGTACATAATTCCTTATTTTCTCTTTTTTCTTAAAAACTTTTTGCAATTATATAACTGAAATATTCCGTTTTTTTATGCGGATAATAATTATTTAAATTTCCGTTATTTAAAATCTGTTTAGAAATTTTGTAATAAACGCATTTTACATTATTTTTATAAGGCCTTTTGCTTTTTTATAATATTCTAAATCGCGTTATATATTTATAAATATTTTGCGTACGTTTTGCGGCATGTTATTTGTAAATCCGAATTTTTGAAATAATATAAAGATTACGTTGTTATATGTGATTTCTTTTAATATATAATCCGGACGTTTAAATAATTTATCCGCCGGGTTGGCGGCGTCCGGTTGGTATTAAATCTTAAAATTAAATTACGTAAGGCGGTAAACTTATTGGGTTAACTTTTCTTTAAGGTTACGCGCCGGCGCCTTTATTATATTTTTTAATGTTATATAATCGATAAATATTAAGAAAGTTTTCTCCGTACTTTTAAAGTATTATTATTAATATTTTAAGTTTTGTATAATTGATAATAATTTTTATTACTTTATAATTTACAGTTTTTTAGTTAAACTTAATTTTTGCAATTAATATGTAATTAGGTATTAATACTTTTTATATTTTTATTAAAATATTTTTAATATAATTTTTATTAAAGCGTTTATTTTAACCTCAGTATTTTTAATATTATTTTAATATCGGAAAATAATTATCGATTAAAAGGTAATTTTTAAGTTTTAAAACGCCTTTTTATCCTTTTCAAATTATTTAAATTTTGTTATTTTTTTTTACCTTACGCCCTTTTTAAAAACCTAATAATAAATTTGGTAATACGTGAATAATAAGCAATAAATTTCCGATAAAAGTTTAGAAATCCTAAAAATACTTAAATATTATAAATTAATTGGAAATATTTCGCATATTTCTTCTTATTATCCAAATAAATAATTATATTATTTAAATATATATTATATATATAATTAATTAATTTAATTAATATTTTATACATATATATCTAAAACGTAATTAACGGGTTAATAAGGCCAAATAATATAACCATATATTTAAATTATGTATATTATATTCGGAAAATAATTTTTTATTAATCGCCTTTTTTAATTTTCAAACAATAATAAATAATTGTAAAATTAATTTTCGAAAATATTTTAATTAATTTTAAACGATTTATTATTTTTAAAATTAAGCATAAATAGTATTGGTTTTTTATTGTTACCCGATTTCAACTTTTATAATCGACGTATAATCGGAAACTCCTATTTTTCTTAGGCACAAATAATATTAGTATCTTATGTCCGTTTTCGAATAATATATCCGGCTTATTTTTAAGTTTTTTCGGATATATTTTTAAATATATTTTTTAGCTTTTCGAAATAAGGTAAATTAGGCTAAATAAAGGTATTTTCTTTAGGATCAAATTTATTGCATATTTTGCCCTTAGTAATTAAAGTATTTCTTTCGTTATTTTTTCGAAATATATTTGCCGAAAATTCTTTAAATATATAAGGAGATCAGTTATTCCTTATGTTTATTACTTTCCAAATTCCGGGATATTTAGTTTCTCGGCTAAATTTATTAAATTAACGGTATAAATTTGCTTACTAGAAAACGTTAAATTTATAATTTTTTATATATTCATTTTTTATAATAATTCGTATAATTATTAATATATAATTATATTTAGCAAAATCTTTAATTTATCTATTCCGGGTTTAAATAATAAAAAAATTAGACGTTTTCCGATTATAACGTATAGCAAAATAAATTTACTTAAATTTTCGTTCGTTTTTATTATAATTTATTATATTAACAGAAATTTCGTAAGCCTTATAATATTTAATATATATGCCGTTAACGCCGATAAGGCCCGGAATATTTACGGAAATTAATTAAAGGTTAAATTTTTGGTTAAATTTTTATTTATAATATTTATTTGTATTCCGATATTTATATTTATTTATATTATTATATCCCCTGTATTTCTTTTAATAAATGCTTTTTTTTAAAAAAAAATAACTTTATTTCGACCGTTTTATAATTATTAGCCGAAATAAAGTAAACGTATACGTTTATTCCGGATCCTTTTTTAGGTTTACGTTTAGGAATTAATTTAATTTATCGTTATATATTATAACGTTTTGTATAGCTTTCGGAAATCGTTTTTCGTATAGCCGGAATAATAAGGTTTTCGAATTCTTTTTTAATTTGTAATTTACGTTTTTATAATTTAGCTTTTTATAATTATAATATTTAAATTAGCTTTTATAAAAATTAAAGATATTATGTTATACGGATTTATTTCGATTAGACTTAAATCGGCAGTTATCTGCTTTCCGAATATAAAAACGTCCGTAATCCTTATTATTTTTACGCGGTATCTTTAATTTGTTTTAAGGATTGTTTTTCCGGTAATATTAAAATAAAATTGATTATTTTTACTAATATTTTTAGCGGAAAATAATTGGTTATTTTTTTTGCCTTTTTTCAAACGTTTTAATAATATTTTATTTTATTTGCCATATTATTAATTTGTTTTAATTTAACCTTTTTTCGTAATAAAATATTTCGTAACTTTAATATTAATTTATAAAAGTAATTAAAAGTAAAACGCTTATTATTTCGATTATTTTCCGGCTTAAAAGTATTTGTAAACTTTGTTTTATAAAGTAGGAACCTTTATTTAACGTAAAAATTTAATAGCGATTAATCGGATTATTATCGTAATTCTACAAATTGTTTTTTATATTCCTTATTAAAAAACTTAGAATTTACGTAACTTTTCGTAATAAAAATCTATAAATTCTTTTATTTTCAGTTTTTTTACGTATTTAAAATAATTAAATATAATGCGGTATAATTATTAAACGTTCGTAATAAAAACGTCCATATAGCTTATGGCCTATTAGATATAAATAAAGGTATTTTGCCTTAGCTTTTTGGCGTAAGTTTCCGTAATAACTTTTATTTAATTTTCTTTTTTTTAATTAACGCGTATTCGGAAAGTTTTTAATAATTATAACGTAATATTTATTTATTGCCTTTAAGCTTTTATAACGATATTATCATTAATTTATAAAACTTTGCTTTTTTAATTTATGTTATTACTTATTATTCGGCTAATTATCGGAATAATTTCGAATATTATTTATTTTATTAACGAAAAATTTCCAAAATTTAGTTATTATTAAAGAGCTTAACCTTTTTTTGTTTTGAATTCCGAGACGCGTTAGTTATATTATACCTATTTTCTAACCGTTTAATTAACGGTTGTCGGGACGTATCTTTATTATATATATAAGGTAATTCGGGATTCCGGGAACCATAATCCTTTGCTTATTAAAGTTCCATTATAAATTCTTTCGCCTATATCCGTACCGTAATTAATCGTTTATCGGTTGGGTTCCAATCGGAAATCTTTTTAATTAATAACTTAGGTTCGTTTCGTAATCGGCGAACTTTGTTTTTAATAATTATTGCGTTATTTTTTATAATAAATAAAAAAGTTATAAAATAATAAATAATTATAAGTTAAGTAAGGTAATTTCCGATTAATTATAAAGCAGATTCCAAGAAATAAATATATTAGGTTATTTTTATCTGGCATTTCTTATTAGCTGCCAGATGGTAGATTTTTACTAATAAGTAAGTCGGTAGCTGATCGGTAGCTGATCGGCTACCAGCTTTATCCTCATAGGGGCTGTATTCTCACAATCGATTTCCGATCGTTTATTATAATTACGGAAATCTAATTTTAATGTCGTTTTATAAATTCACAAAGTTAAATCCTTTTAATAAATATAACGATCTTTTTCTTATTATTTCGCAATTAATTTCCGATTAAGCGTAATTTTAAAATACTTTTATAAGTAAAATAACTTTTAAAAACCATTATACCGTTACGCTTCCCGTTTACGAATAGTTTTCGCCCGTTTTTTAACGTTTCGACGAAATTTTAATACTTATTAATAACTATAATTGAAAAACGGTTTTATCTAGCAAAGCTATTACTAAACCTAAGTTTGTTAAACTCTTTCAAAACGGCGCCTTATTTCTAATTAATAACAAATAATATTCTAATTATTTAAACCGTATTTTTCGTAAAAATTAAAACGTTTTTAATTTTTTCGGATTTTACGCCCAATAAATTTAATAAATATACTCGCCTTTTGCCGTTATATATTTTCCGATTGTTTTTCGATAATTTTATATTAATTGCTTTATTATCCTTATTAAAAGCTAATTAACGCAAAGTTTAATAATTAAACGTAAAACTTTATTCTCGAAATAAAAGTTAACTTTTTTTACGTTATTTGTCGATTTTTACCGGTATATTATAAGTTAATTATTTATCAAGAGCTTTAAAATAATTATGTAACTAAATAATATTTTAATACTAATATTTTAATTTTCCTTAAAATTATTTTTTATAATTCTTATAATTATCAGACGACTATTTTCCGATTAAATTATTATTATTTTGCGGTTTTTAGATCGTCTTATTTTTTATAAACGTATTTAATTTTTTTTTCGTAACGCTATAATATCTTAAATACGTATTCAAAATGTTGATAAAATTTTTACGTATTATATTTAACGGGCCAACATTTTTATTTAATTAGATATTCGCGTTATCTTCGATTATTCCGGTAATAAATAATATTTTTATTACTTATTTTTCTTATCTTTTTATCAAATCCGGCAACGTTATTTTCACGTCGCCCGGTTTTTGGTTATATTACGGTTTTAATAAGGATATTGGGAATATAATATTTATTCGTTAATATTTAATAAGAAAACTCACTTTATACGTTTAAAAACTTATTTGCTTTTTAATTACTACCCGGATATAAATAAATACGAACTTTTTATTTTTAAACTTAAAATTCTTAATCGATAAATTTATTTATTGTTTTAATTAGAATTTTATAAGCGTATAACGTTAATTATGATATTTCTTTTGAGTTACCGTTATTTTCTCCTAATGTTCGTATATTATTTAACAAATAACCGCCATTTCTTTAAAACGTTTTTTAATTCTTTATACTTATCTCTTAAACTTTTATAAAAAATATTTTACTATCCTTAAATAATATCCATATAAGGCTTCGAACGAAAAACGGCCGATAAATACGTTCCGTATATTATTATATACGAATTTTGCATTTTGCAACAACGTATTCCAATTATTTTAATATTTATTAATATAATTGTCAAAATAATTGTAAGGGGCTGCATACGCAGTAGCTAAGGATATGGGCCACAACAGGTCTATTGAGAAATCTAGGGAACAGCTAAGAAGATGCGTGGGAGCAGCTAGCTATATATACAGGAGCCACGGGATTAGCGCTACGCTAATCCCTCCACTAGGGCCCTTGGCCCGTGACAATAATATTTTAAAACCTAATAAGTACGTTCCGTTTACTTATCGGTTTACGGATAATAAACGGTCGATATTTACCACTTTATTTTTCGTTTTTCGTAAAATTCCGCCCAAAATTAATTCGTTAATAATTTATTTTTATTATTAATAATTTTAGCCGATATACCGAATTTGCATTTTATCTTATCGTAAAATATTCGGATTAATTCGGTTATAATTAAGATTTTAACTGTAAAAATAAACAATTTTAATTTCGTAAAGCCGTCGACGATTACCAGGATTACGTCGTACTTTAACCCGTTTAAACTTAAGCTTTTAGGAAATTTCGTAATAAAATCTAACAAAATTTCTTAAAAGAATTATGTAAATAACGGCAGAAGCTATAATTATCTATATCATTTATGGCGTAACTTGATTATACCCTAATAATTCGGATATTACTTAATATATTTTCGGATATCGTTTCCTATATTTTCTTAATAAAACTTTTTGCTTATTAGTTTTAACGTACGGGTATATCCTATATATTTTATTTTTAAATTCTCATAATATTAATTAATCAATTATTTCTGTAAAGCGTTTTACGACGGGATTACGAATTTATCCTAATAATATAAAATCTTATTTAAGTTTAAGAAATATCTTTTTTTTCGTTCCGGCTCAACGTTGAACTATTCGTGTTAACTCCAAAATATTTAAATCCTTAATTTACAGCCCTCGAACCTAATCGTAAAACTATCGGGAAATTTTCCGCTATAATACCGTTTTGTTCTTGGCCTTTGCATATAATCGTAACTTTAATTCGAATGGACTATAATTCCAAGTTGGCATTACCTTTAAACAAAAAAGGCTTGATGGAAATATCTATAATTATCAAAAATTCGAATGTTACGGTCTGAGCAATGTAACGGGTGGCGCTAGCTCTTATACAGCTGTAAGCACCAGGATGATTGCCACAATTGCAATCATTCCACTGATCTTTTGTCCTGGTGGCGTAATGGCATGGTGCGGCCATAACATCGAATAAGACGAAAAGTTATATAAACTCTTCAAAATGGATAAGAAGAAGTAATCGGATAAAGACGAAAATCTGATATCGGAGAAAGGTAATTTCGACCATCTTCAAAATAAAAATATAGCATAAATCGGTAAAGGTTTGGGTAAAATATAAATAAGTATTATTATTATTATTAAAGGCTATTTATATCCGGGACTTACAACCTCTACGAATTTGGACAGTAAATAAGGCTACTCTACAAAGATTTGCATAGAAAAGCGTATAGAGAAAACTCAAAGTATATCACAAAAATAAAATTATCTATATTCAAATTATAGAAGCCCAACAACAGTTGGAGGAATTCAGAGCTATATATATATGCTAATAATAGCTTATTAAGCTTTATCGTTCTATTATTAATCAGTATTTTCATTATTAATCCATAGATTAATAATAAAAAGGTTTGGAAAACTTTGGAGGTCTTTGGAAGACTTTAGCCACCTTCGCCACCGGATATAGGGAGCTAAACTCCGAATCCCTAGAACACCGCTCTCATGTCCTGTAAAGGGAGGGCGCGAAGCTGTCGTTAGGGAGCTGCTCCAGAAGAGTGCCGATATTGAAATGAAATATAAGGGATACAGCTTGTATCCACTGACTAGCTGTACAAGAGAAGCACCAGGCTATTTTAAAGTTGCTGCCTGAGAAAGGCACCAAGGTGGGGTCCAAAAGCAGGGAATATGACCAATTACAACTCGTGCTAGCTGCCCAGTATGCACACGGGGAGGTCGTCGAGTCCCTACTCTTGAATGGTGCCAACATCGAATCAGAAGACGACAGCTTTGGCTGGACTCCGCTATTCTGTGCCGCAGAGGAAGGGAAGGAGGCTGTAATCGGGCTGCTAATTGAGAAGGGCGCGGACCCGAACTCCAAGGACATGAGTGGTGAGACGCCGCTGACTTGGGCTGCTAAACAAGGGAATGAAGCTGTCATACAGTGCCTACTAGAGAAGGGTGTCGACCTCGAGGCAAAGGAGAAGTACTAGTGCTGGACGCCCCTAAGCTATGCTATTCTCTGCAGGAATGAGGCGGTGGCAAAGCTGCTACTCAAGAAAGGTGCCAGCCCAATGACTACGGTTGCGCGGGAGCGGACGCTGTTACCGTTGGCTGCGGAAATTGGGCAAGAGGTCATAATTCAACTATTATTAGAGAAAGGCATTTATCCTGGCTCTGAGGAGGGGCTGGTCGGACACCATTGTCATATGCTGCGGAAAACGGGATCGAAACGGTAGTCTATCTGCTTCTCAAAAGGGCATGATCTTCGATTGTAAAGATGCGCATGGTCGGACGCCGCTCTCGTGGGCTGTACAAGAAGGGCAAACATCGATCGTAAGTCTTCTACTTGCGACAGGTGTAGGTGATCAAGTTATTGCTCGAGAAGAGAGCGGACCTACCGCTCAAAGATGAGGAGTACGGCCAACTCCAATTGTTACTGGCCGGACAATATAGACATAAGGCAGTAGCCAAACTGCTGGTCGAAAAGGTGTTGATGTGGACTCCAAAGACAAAGAATGGTCGGACGCCGCTGTTATTGGCCGCAAAGCAGAGGCATACAACTGTCTTTTTTCAACTGCTTGAGCAGGGCGCCGACAGGGAGCTAAAGAACGAAGACGGCCAGAGGTCGTTGCTGTGGGCCTCTGTCAGTGGACATGGCGTTGTTGTTAAGTGGTTGCTCGAGAATGGCGCTGATATCACTATGAAGGATAAGGAATCCAGTCGGACCTTACTGGAATGGGCTGAATGGAAAGAGCATTGGGGCATTCTGCAGCAGTTGCTGGAGAGCGGCACCAACTCGGGCTCTCGAACTCGGAATATGATCAACTGCAGTTATTCTTTGCTGGGTAGTATGGAAACACGGACCTCCTGGAGCGGCTTCTCGAGAAAGACACTGACATTAAAGCGGAGGATGGAAGATATGACAAGGTGTCATTATGGGCCGCCGAGTACGGGCACGCGGCTGCCGTGCAGCGCCTGCCCGAGAAGGGCGCCGATCTGGACTGTAGAGTCGAGCGAAAGCGGACGTCGCTGTCGTGGGCCACCCAGTAGGGGCACACGGCAATCGTGCAGCAACTGCTTGAGGAAGGTGCTTGTCTAGAGTCTGAATGTGTGTTGGCGGGGACGCCGCTGTCCTATGCTGTAAGGAACGGAACGAGGTGGTGGTCAAGCTGCTGCTCGAAGAAGGTGCCAACCGGTACTCTAAGGACCAGGACGGCTGGACACCGATATCGTGCGCTGCAGAAACGGCCACCAAGCCGTCGTTAAGCTGATTGAGTTCGTTGTGTAGTGCACTCTTTCGCTTCCGGGTCTCAAAACGTGCACAGTTGGGGTCAGACGACAAGGATTAACCCCCAATCGTGCGGATGGTAAGGAATTTGGGATTCGCCAGCCTATGTTCAATCAGCTCCATCATTAAGAGAGCTATTTTGGGTGAGCGTTCTGTGCCGTTGTTGGCCTCGAGATGTTCGGTAGACTAATAGAGGCTGTAGTTTTCAACGGCCATACATGCCTGCGTCCTTCATCATTTACTGCCGCAAGAGAGGCAGGGCTAATTCCACACCTACCTACCTCGTGTTAAGACGAGAAAGCGGGTGGCACCAGGAACAGTCGAGATTGAATCTGCTAAACCCGCGCTCTCCATCCTCTCTGGCATTTTTGGAGGCCATCCTCAGCCTCTTTCTGATGCGGAGCAGGTGGCTCCATGCTTGAAGTTTGCTCCCTCTCATTAGCCAGTCAACATGTAACTCTTCCACACGCTTGGTCATATCTCGCTCGGAACTGTCATTAACAGAGAGGACGATAGTCGTTGCATTAGCCTTACAAGGCTTCCCCGTCGACTTCGCAATGTCCGCAAGTTATGACGACAGTTCCTCGTTCCAAAAGTTGCATAGGTGCTAGCACAAGGTCATCTTCCGTTTACTTCGCGAGGACCCTCTTGTTCAATTTCAGCCCCCATTCCACGACCCAGTGTATACAAGGGTGATGGCTGTTCGTCATATGGCTAGCATGGAACCCAGTACGGCACGAACGGCAGTGTCTTTCGGGCAGGCCGCAGCTGGCTCCGCTGAGGGCCCATCGCGCGACAGGCGGATTGGCTGTCAGAATCCGAAACATCACGAAGTTGAAGCCTCCGACTCGCCAATACCGGATAATCATGTAAGGAGTCATCTGCAGCCATCATCCCGTTGATGCGCGGCGTAGAGCTAAAAGTACGACTATCTTCGGGGGAAGACGAGGGGGGCCATGTGTCCCCGCAAAATCGACTATCGTGCGTCGGATTCGGAACAGGCAGATGAAAAATCGGGTGGTCAGGTGTCCGCCAGAGTGAGATACCGCTGAAGTGGGAACGGAGAAACGTCGGGCAGAGACCGTGTTTGATTAATATGGGCGTCAGAGGATCATATCCAAGCTCAGGGGCCAGTTGCATGGTCTTCGGATTTTTCAGTGGACCGGAACCATGCTGTCCAAAGTTGGGCCTCCGCCATTCTCGTGGTAATATCTCGAGGTTAGCGTATTCGGTGCGGCCTGAACCTGCTAAGAACCACGGTGAGCCCCATAAAGGATGATCGAGTGTCAATGAGGCTTTTCGTTGAGAGCGTTACTGTCTCGACTCGCATTACAGAGAACAGCGAGACGGTGTTGAACTCGAAAATTAAGGACCATATGTTTTGTTCAACTGCAAATAAACACGGGATAAACAACAAGCACGGTTGGAACGAGAAGGCAGCAGGTTTTGACTAGAAGCGGTCTTATATTACATCAAGAATTATATACACGAATTACGGAGCCTCCCGGTACTTACGACGGAAAGGGCCTGGCCATCCCGTCACCAAACGACGTGGCGTGCCTGGTTTCCGATGCATTCGGTCTGCGTCAGGGTAACGACGGAGGTCTGGTAGACGACGGAGGTGACGACCTGAGTGATCGCCGGTCCACTCGACCTGCTAGCGGTGGGGGTGGCGACGGGGGAGCTGGTCGGAACAACAGCGGACGACTCGCCTTCGGACGCAACGGGGCCAGGCGTAGTCGGCTCAGCGACCTCCTCGGAGGTGGCGCTAACGGTGGGAGCGGCGGTGGTCGAGGGCTCGGGCGCGGATCCGCCCGCCCCGCTGCCACAGGTGGCCACGGGGCCGCCCGGCGCGGTGAACGTGCTCGGTTCGAAGCCAAAGTAGACGTTCGGGATGTAGATGTTGTCGTCCTCGGCCTTGTACGCGCCCGGGAGCGAGATGCTGGACGAGCAGCCGCCTCCGGTGCCGGTAATCTTGAGCTGGGCGCAGCCGATATAGAACCTGTGCGCATCTGGTTAGCAAGGTGAAACCTTCTTACGATGACTTCCAGTCGGAGACTTATTTCCGCGAGCCTAATGGTCAAGAAAGGGGTTAAAACTTGAGAGGTGACATACTCAGCGCCGCCAAGGGTTTGTGAACCGTGCAGGGCCTCCATCTCGGATCGGAGCAGGTACTCGCCGCTCTCTAGGCCCGTGGGCAGCTTGAAGGTGTAGTTGCCGCCGTTGCTCATGAGAACCTCGTTGGCCCACTTGCCGTCCTCGTAGTCGAGCTCGTCGATCTTGAACCAGCCGGCGCCGATGCCGGTAGTCTGGGACGCGTCGTCCACGGGGCCGTAGAGGAAGTGGGTGATGGGACCCGGGTGCGATGAGACGTCCCACGCGACGGTGATCTCGTCTCCCTCACTAGCGGCGATGGTCTCGACGCCCGAGGGCACCTTGGTGCCGCCGACGTTGCACACGATGTCGTTGCCCTGGATATCCTTGACAGGGGAGTTGGAGGGCGGCATCCGGATACCGACCTGGTCTGCAACATTGTGTCAGTTATCGTGCAAAACACAGAAGGCCATTTTAGACACGGCAGTGAAGAATTCACGATGAAATGTGCTTACACCCAGGACTCTCGCCGTTGATCCAAAATTGGTGGAAATTCTGGTGCGCTGAGACGACCGCGGCAAGCGCCGAAACTGACAGAATAGTTCGGAACATCTTGATGTCGGTATTGGTGGTAATAATGGTGATAAAGGAAGGTCATACGCGGATCACAGATCGCTATGTAGTGTATTATAAACGAGGGAATACCAGATTCGGTGGTAGAAAAAGAATGGCCGGGTTTTGCAGCAAAAAGAGGGGACGAGGTTGGAGTGAACAGAATGCTTCTGCAACAGAGGGGAAAGGATGGTATTTGAAGCCATCGTCAAGTGCCCCAACGGGGAGTCCCTCGGCCCGCTATTGCCGGGAAACGAAACGGTGCGGCTCTTTCGATCGTCGGCCGAGCTTGGTCCCACTGGGCCTTAATTTGCTGCCGTTTAACACGCTATTGGTCCCACGGGGCTCGAGGCTTGATTGGGAAAGGCCCGTCCTAAGCGCCGCGTTCCTGGGATCACGCGTGGGTACTTGGCGATCCGCCGTGTGTCAACTGAAACGGACAGGGGAGTCTCGATGAAACAAAACATAAAGTGGGAGATAATCTATCTGAAGCCGAAGTCACCGTAAGCACTTGGGATGACCCGCTCCTTCGGACGCAATTTACCGAGCTCGTAGCGTAGAAACATAACGATATATTCTAACGAGGGTCCAGTCCTAATCTTCTATAAAGGCAACACCAGGCCATCGAAGCCAAATCCTTGCACCAGGGATATAACCCGTCTCCCATAGAGGCTCTCTTATATAAAGAGTCGGGATCTCGGTGTGAAGCAAGCAGTTTTACCATATGAGCAAGGCAGTAGGAGACTGCCAACCCTGCTTAGCGCCGAGATGCTGGCCCACAATGCTATGTGGACCGTAGGGTTTGCACTAACCACCCACCCACGCTATCCACCAGTACCCACGGATGATATTTTCAATCATATATAAGTAATAAAGGCCTGTAGATAATAATAGGCTGCTTTTATAATAGTTATATCTAGGTAACCGGAAGTATTAGGCTTTTATGGCGTATTACTTTAAGTTGTGGGTAGTGAATGGGTACCCATTGCAAACCCTATGTGGACCCCGAGTGATCTCCAGGGGCGCTAGTATCTCGCCCGCCAAGATCGCTTAGAGGCTTGCATAAAGCTCGGTACGAAATCCATCGCAATATATTAGGGGTCACTGGCAGCTTCTGACCAATCCTGGAGATCCAAACGTTGCCGAATACCGTTCTGTGCTCGGCCTACCCCAACATATAGCGGCATCTTCTACGGTATGATTTCCCTTCACTGTTAGGGTAATCATCGGGTTGACACCACTCGCTGACGAACCGTGCTTGCGCTCACGATATAAGGAGCCCACGGGCTCCCATACACCTCGGCCAGCCTATCTGAGAAACATAAGGTTGGAGTCGAGTATATCGCGCCAGAATATACTAAGGTAAGGGACCTGGAATCTGACTCGAGATGTGGCACAGTCCGACATAACAACCAACCACTAAATGCCATATGTGTGCTTACATGGTCTCGAACGGGAATCTCCATAGCCATCCGATTCAATTGGCCAATGCGAGAGGTTCCCTGTTGTCGTAATCTAGCCAACATCCGCTTGGCCAAGACAGGGGAGGGGTGATGCTCTTGCAGGTCTGTCGCTGCAACCTCTTATCCATGGCCGGTGGTGGGATTCCACACCGGGCGGGCATGTCGATACCAGACATCCATTGAATGAATCGGGTAAAAATGCTGCAAGAGATGACAGAGAAGCCGTAGGGTCTTCACTTCAACCCGAATGGTGTGCCTATTAAGCTGTATTACTGTGTAAGGCAGCAAGGAGTGACTGCCCCTTAGCTTAGATACAACAATGCATGGCTCTGGTATGGTCATTCATATCAGACTTAGATTTCTCAGTTCCGTGCGCGCTTGCTATCTAACCACTCATCCTCATCTACCCAACATGGGTTGTCTCAGTTTCGTCTATGGAGCTCCAGTATACACCATTGTGTCATCGTGCCTCTGGGAAGGGTTTGGGTTTACTTCGGGATTTAGTACCAAATGAAGCTAATCTTTCACATGATCGCCCTCTTTCTAGGTTACCAGCTTCTCTTGCACCTGCTGTGGAGCTACCCAGGGCCTTTTGTAGCTAGACACACCAATGGCTACAACAAATTCCATGCCATCAAAGGCGGAGTCCATTTGGAGATATGGAGGAACCATCAAAGTATGGTAAGTCAGTATATCGCGGGTTGCCATCTCAAGCGTTTCTCAGTTGACGTGAAATAGGTCCTGTGGCCAGGCAAGGACCAGACAGCCTCATTCTAATTCACCGATTGCTCTCTGAAAAACAACCCAAGTTGCTATACTTAGGATTTATCAACTAATGGAAGAGAATGGCATTATCAGCACGACAGAGTTACGCGGCCTACTGTCTATTCAGGCAACGCAATTGTAACCCAACGCCCATAACATCTGAAATGCCCTGGACAGGAACTTACACCGCAAGCGGCGGAAGCTCTTGGGAAGGTTATTACAGACGCCTCCATGCACGCATTTGAGCCTACTATTCCCGACTAAGTTGATATATTCATCAAGCAGTTAGCCCGCGCCAACCCGCAGCCTGTTAACCTTAATACAGATGCGGCCATTTCAGGTTTGATATCATTGGGCTCCTATCGTTTGGATATGCGTTGAACCTGCAAAGAGCGAGAAAAATTAGTTCCTCGTCGACCAGCTTGCGAGAGGGAACCATCGTATGAACGTTTACATGCAGATCCCGGCCATCCCTCTTTACCGACTCCCAACCTACATAAACAAGCTATTGTTCCAGGCAGACCGAGAGAAGACCGCTCGTTTGATGGAGGCGATGATCCGTAGCCGCATGGCTGAAGATAAAGCATGCGAAGCGTGATCTGTATTCCTTCGTTGCAGATGCCCTCAATGCGAAAGACGACGGGTGTCTCCGTCTCAGCGACCTTCGGTACGAGGCGCTCTTCTTTGCCATAGCGGGTCTGTCGACCCTGTCTTCTTTTTGACTTGCAAGCCAGCTGCTAGGAGGCCTCTGTGGGAGATGACATGATAGCGACTTCGCTTAGTGCGACATTCTTCTATCTATCGCGGAACCCTGAGTGCTATAGAAAAAGTAGCTGAGGAGATCCCAACGACCTTTCTGGGCGGCAACGAGATTCACGGGACAAAGCTCGCGTGCTGCCAGCATCTGCGCGCCTGCGTCGATGATGCGCTGAAGATGTCTCTGCCAGTGCCTGGCACGCTTTGGAGACATCTGGCACCGGAGGAAGAGGGCAGCGGGCCGTTCACGGCGGACGGTCACATCACCCCAGGGGTACGCAGGTCGGCGTTAATTTTTACTCGCTGCACCAGAACGGCATCGGTTCCAGTTATATCGTAACCCCTTCGACCCAACTTAGAGGACCATTTCCTTCCACAAGGCTGTCCAGTTCTTTCGTTGTTAATCCGCCCATGCCTGATAAGAGTACATTCCAGACCTTTTACGTATAATCAAGCCCGCTGGTTGGCATCCGTGGACACCAAAATCGGGGCGGCAGCTGCAGCAGCGAGGAAGGCGATGCACGACGTATTTGCCGCTTTCTCCGTGGGCGCTCGCGGGTGTGCCGGGAAGCCCATGGCTTGACCTGGAGGCCAGTCTGGCCCTAGCTAAGATCTTCTGGAATTTCGACTTCGAAGCCGTGCCCGGCAAGTTTGGCGACGTGGGGCCAGGCCCGAAGGGCGAATTTCACCTGTATGATATCTTTATCTCGACCCATGATGGGCCGTACTTGGTGTTTAATGCCCGCGCTTCACTTGCGGAAGAGCTCAACGACGCCAAGCATCGGGAAGAATGATTTTGGTTCAAGGCGGTGGATGGGTTCCGCAGTGTTAGCTACAACTAGTCGGCCATCTCTTTCATGTGACCTGTATGCGAACCAGTACTAGAACCATTTCATCTTCGTCTTCATTTGCCACGATACTGTAGCTCTGTGGGGTTATGCGGCTCGAATCCAAAGATGCAAGAAATGAGCCAGAGTAACAAGCGACAATATATAAGTTATAAGCTCCCCTGGTGTCTGTCGCTCCACTCACAAGCCATGTCAACCTTCAAAATATCCACTTCTCATAATCTGGAAAATACCGATCATGCATACATCCAGCATACTCGAGCAGTATTGGAAAGCCCCTGACGACACCCTGCGATTCCGGCGACCTTAATAAAATCATCAGCACTGCACTTTTGAATTCCCACTGAACCAGACTTAGGCTGTACAAATTAATACCGAGACCACGAACCCAAACAGCACACAATCGGCCTCGGTCGGGTCCTCTCCGCCCAGGACCCAGAACGGGCCTCGGTCCTCTCCGGAATCCTTTCTCATCTTCTCCTTCGACGCGCGCAGCAGGTCGCTAAATGCCTCCCAGATCTCGAGGCGGAACATGGCGATCTCCTCGGGCGTGAACCGACCGGCGCCTTGCCCGTGCAGCATCGCCGTCGTCTTGCGATAGATCAGTAGCCCCACGATCACCCTCACAGGATAAGGGGCCTCCCGCAGGACGTGGTCACGCATCGAGTAGTAGTTCCGCACCCAGCGCTCCCATGTCTTGCGCGCGGGGCTTGAGTTAGCCGGCAACTCGCTTTCCCCGATGAGACCCCATAAAAGCCGGAAGCGTGTCACTCACGTGGTAGAAATACAGCTTTTCTTCCAACAGCGCCCTGAGCGCCAGGTCCTTCGCCCTATCCTCCGGCCCGAGCACGGCGTTGAGGTCCGGAACGATGCCCCACCGGGACAAGACCTTAATGATGAACGTCGAGTCGCTCAACAGGGAATTTGTCTCTGCCCAGACATGCCCACTTATCGAAGCAGGGAGTGTAGCGGCATTTGATGTAGGGGATTTTCCCCTTGGGCGCCTTTTTCAAGGAGCCATTGGCGACGCCGTACCGCATGCCTCCGAACCGTAGGCGAGCTTCCAGCTTTATGACATACGGCGACCAGACATATCTCCCCGGGTCCTCCCAGCCGCGGAAGACGGTGATGTCCGGAGTGGCGCTGTCGCCGGGTTGCGCTACTCCCTTGGTAGCTGGCATTGCGCTGTTGTGTACGTATACGGTGATCTCCGCGGAAATGTTTATACTGGCTGGCTGTGATTGAATCTAGGTGTGTGAGTTACCGGCCCGTAGGCATATAAGCATCCAATGCCACGACGTGCAACATGCAAAGGAGCATAAACAGGATGTCGCTTTTGGAATCAGAACACCTGAATGTTAAAATCGAAAATATAGGATATCTAGCCTGCTCAAGAATGGGAGCTTCGTTAAGGAAGCTAGGCAGCCTAGCTGCGTAGGAGCGAGCGGCTGAGCGGCAACTTAATTGGGTCTTCAGCGCGGCGCGCTGGGTCCACCACCGGGCAAATCGGAGAACATAACGTAGGACGAAGTCCGAAGTCTATCCGGTCGGCTGCATTCATCGTAGCTGTTGTGGCCTAATTGGAAGTTCTACGACTAGGATAACAAATAATGCACAAATGGTGCTGAGTAGTGCTGATTCAAGTTCCCCATCCCTCAGACGCTAAGTCATACCTGCTCCCGAGTGCCAAGCCGTAATGGAGGAGTTGTCAATCCATCGGTACTTGGCTAGCTTAGCGAGAGGACATGTTCATAAGCGACATCTTCTCAAAAACAGCCTTATGCGACCCACGAAGAGATGACTAGCAGGGCAATATGTTGGCTGCAATATCGTCCGTTAAGATGGTCAGAATAGCCCTGAGAGGGCGATGAAGCCAAGCGGCAATACCACCAACATCCTTGTGCAAGAATACAACTCCCGTGGGGTACACGATATTGGGTCTGAACTGTGATTCGGGTTATGCACCAATGGGCAATGCCTTTGAAATAAGAACAAAGGCAAACGCCGTTGATAACGAATCCAAGACATCCCGGCTATAGATTATGATTCTCATTACCAAGAAGTCTAGATCAAGTGCCAACAAGGGCCCCGCAGTTCCGGGAACGCTCTCTCTCCAGGGGCCGGCGCAATAGGCCTATGCATCTAGCCAATATATCGGCAGGGGACCTGCATAGGCATTTAAAGTCAATCTGCATGCGGGGACCAACCACATGCGGGCGGGATATCACCCGTTCGTTTAGGCTACCCGGCGGCAGTTGACTCCCCCTGTCATCAGAGTTCCGGAATACCATGCACGGCTTTTGCTGTGCTCCAAATCCCTATTTTTCTGCGCCCCGCCTGGGAGATGGGCCGATCCGATATGTAGGTGTATGCACCATTTCGGTATACGTACCCCTATTCTGAGTTTATGCCCGCTGGCCGAAAGCACCGGATGGACGGCCCTGCTCAGGCTAAAATGGTACGGTGGCAGTAGATTTGAAAGCTGGATTTAAAGTATGATGATTGGGTCTGGTGGGACAGGGTGACGGTTTGACTGGTGGAATATGCCATCCTTTGAGCACGGCCGGTCACTGTATTTGCGTTTGAGGTCGTAAACCTGTTGGTAGCTCAGTTGCATCGAACGCAAGGCACAACGGACAATATGATCGGACGGGGGTCTTAGCAGAGCGTCTGCGACCATGCTCAGCGTGTATTTCATTCTGATATCAGTCAGTAGCATGAGTTCCTTTAACTTTAGTTCATGCATCTAGGCGAGCGACCTACATCGTGGACGCAGACGTTCATTCTACAGGAGGTGACCAGCAAGATGTGGAAGCATACAATATGTGCCTTTAATCTAGCCCTGGGTTTCCCCACTGTCTCCGGGTCTGCTGTCGAAGAAACGGCGTTCCCAGTCGCACATTTTCGCGGGTTCCAAAACGCCGTATACTATACCAATTGGTAGGACCTTGAGTATCACGTCCCACATGGATAGCTGACATCATCTCAGGGGCGCTGCAAACTACACAGCCCAGCAACTGCCAGTGTCGGGACTCACGCATATCCTCTACGCCTTTGCCGACATAGGCGCGAACGGCACGGTAATCTCTTCAAATCCCAAGATAGATGTCGAGCAGCGTACGGCTTGGGATCCCCCACGAGCGAACCACGGCCGCAATGCCTACGGCGTGGTGAAGCAGCTGTTCATCCATAAGCAGCGCCACCGGAATCTCAAGACTCTCCTGTCGATAGGGGGCTGGGCCTATTCGCCCAAATTCGCGCCCGTCGCTGCAACAGAGACCGGGCGCCAGGCGTTCGCGAGGTCTGCCGTCAAGCTCGTGACGGATTGGGGTTTCGACGGCATCGACGTCGACTGGGAGTTCCCGGATAACGACAAAGACAAGGAGAATTTCGTCAAGCTGCTCGAGGCGTGCAGGGTCGCCTTCGATAGATATTCCCATCTCCATCGGTTAAGATACCGGTTCCAGATCACGGTGGCTAGCCCCGCAAGTGCCCACAACTACAGGCATATGGATCTGGCCGAGATGAATAGATATGTCGATAGTTGGTAAGTAACTCCCTTCCGCCGACATTTTTGACGATACTAATGAGGCCACAGGCATCTGATGGCTTACGATTACGCCGGCAACTGGAGCGTAACTAGCAGCCACCAAGCGAACGTCTTCGCGAACAAGAACATCACGGCGCTCAACACGCACGACGCCATAAGCCACTACGAGAGCCAAGGCATCTCGCCGCACAAGATCCTGATGGGCCTGCCTCTCTACGGGCGCGCATTCGTGGGCACGTCCGGCCTCGGCCAGAAGTACTCTAGCGTCGGAAAGGGCGGTCCAGAGCCGGGTATCTGGTACTATAAGGACCTACCGAAACCAGGGGCCAGGGAGGAGTACGACGACGTGGCGAAGGCGGCCTACAGCTACGACAATGCGACCAGGGAGCTGATCTCCTACGACAACGTCCGCAGCGCGACCTTCAAGGCGCGCTATATCGCGGGCCGTCGCCTCGGGGGGGCGTTTTTCTGGGAGGCCCGCGGGGACAAGACGGGTTCCCAAAGTCTTTTGCGGACCATGGCGGAGAACCTGGGATGGTTGGATGCGACGCCGAATAACCTCCACTATCCCACGAGTCAGTACGACAACATTCGCTACGGGATGCCTTGAGAATTGTTTCCGACCATATTCTATAGGGTTGGATGAGTGCTGTGCGAAGTAAATGTACACTAAAAAGGATCCTTATCTTATCTTGGCTATGCTAATTTTAGGGACTTAAATGTGGGTCATACTGCCATTCGGGTACTGTCGACCTCCAGCTTTAATGACGTCATGACGTAATATGTAGGGACCTTGATCCGGGTCCTTGTTCAGGCTCCAACCCCTTCCTCTAGTACTATGATTCCGGATAGATACATAAGCATCACCAATAAATAGCTGACGCTGCACGCGACCTTCCTACCCTTTCCCACTTCGTCTTTACTCTTCACAGTATAATCACGCACGCGAACCAACCTCTGTTCCACTATCAATCAGTACCACCATCTTTCCAGTCCACACTACACACCGGGGTCTCAAGTACAACACGTTTTGCTACCTACAAGCTAATTCCAAGATGTTCCCGGCTGCGCTCTCCCTCTTCCTCCAGCTCTGCCTGGCTGCCTTCGTGGCGGCGGCTCCTATCGCTGATGAGACGATGGCGGTGACCAAGGCGACTCCTTGGCAGTACGGAACTGGTGGTGGCATCGTCGGCTTCATCGTCCTTATTCTCGACATCATCGTCTTCAGTAAGTCCCCGCTCCCCCGTCGCTTCTCTAATCGACTCTTATAGTGCCGTCCGTGTGTATGGCATGTACACTGACTACCACTATAGTTGAGGTCCTGAAATCCAACCGCCCCCCGATGAACAAGCTAATCTGGTGTCTCGTTGTCTTCCTCTTCCCTATCGTCGGCATGATCATCTACTTCCTCTTCTCCAACCGCAAGGCACACAACACCTACGAGTCACTGCCGTAGACGTTGACTGTAGATCCATACACAGGATAGATACTACGGAAATGGGTCCGAAACGTGGTAACGAGGACGGAGTTGTGGCATCGGTGTATGGAAGAACATGGGTAGGAACTGCTAAATAGCATCAATGAATTACGAGATTAACGATAATCACGAACTGTAATGCGGAATTTCCCTACTTTGAATATAGGTAGACGATTTGAGTTGCCGCCCCAGCCGTTGCCTCCCTATGACCACTGTTTGCTCTCTGTTACTCTCCATTCCGTCTCTGAATCTATCCGTCAGATGGAATTATTTGATGACTGTACGGAGTCCCAACAGATCCGCCGGAAGGCCACAAGACGTTAGCTGCAACAATTTTCTAGCGGGGTTATTAGCCTAAAACAGCAACTAAGCCCACTAAAGCTCCATTAAGTTGCGCTACTTCACAGAAACCCGAATGCGAAGGTGCTTTAAGTGTTGACGTCAACGATATTGCTGTCTTTTTCTTCCATTTAACACCTCGTTTTTTATTAAGAAACCAAGGCGAAATAGGACGAAAGCGGAAAGCTGCAAACGCTGAAATAAAACCGCAAATTCTTACGGTATAGCTAAACCCCGATTCGTATGAAAAAGACCTTATAAATAAAGTTACTTTTCGCCTTAATGCGCCATTTAATCCATTAGTTAGGACTTATTTTGAGCTATTAATTATCGAAAAACGTAAGGTTTAAATAAAACCGTTATTACTTATTTTATTAAAGTTGTTTTTTATTTTCGTATTACGTTAATTAGTTGAAAAATGAGTATAATAGATTAATTGTTACGGCTGCACCATACCGCTACACCACCAGGGGCAAAGACAAAAGATTGGTGGAATGATCGCAATTGTGGCAATCATCCTGGTGCTTACAGCTGCATATATACTGGAGCTTGTACGGTACCCCCAAACCGTAACATTAATAGTTTCGAACCCGAATAGAAAGAGGAAAAACTACGGGCCCGTAGTTATCTGTAATACGATACGTATATTGAAGAATTATATTTGTTTTTTTTTACCTTGATTTATATGTATAACCATAAGGAAGGGTCGGTTAATTGTTACAGGAACAGGGGTTCCTGTCTCGAGGAGACCAACCTTTAAGGCCTAGCGCGGACCTGCTACGGCTAAATTCCGGACGGAAGGTTTTGGCTAGAACTTGGAGGGAAGTGATCTAGGTAATTTAAGTGATCTGGACCAGATCATATAGATTACATAGATTTACGATATATTCATTTTGGGAATCGGGATATATAATAAATCGGTTTTTTATGTAAATAGTACTTATTTAGTTTCGCTTTTTAGCTATTAATCTAAGTTCTTAATCCAGAGGCAATTATACCGTTTTTTAATTAAGGGAAAAGTTTTTAAATTTTTTTAACGAATAAACCTTTATTAAATTATTTTTCGCCTTATTATTACCTGTAAATTAAGACCTTATTTCGGATATTGCTTATACCTTTAAGTGGATATATAATAGGTTCGTTATATTTTGATAATTCCTTAATTAATAATTAACGAATAATTTAAGGCTTAGTTAGGCATGAGTTTTCCTAAATTCAGTAAAGATAATATTACAAAACGATATTCAGAAGATAGATAATATATCCGATTCCCGTTATCAGCTGGTGAAGAATTAATAATTGGAATAAATGATTTATTTTTTATTGAAAAAGTTTTCCGATTAATTAATAATATGGCTTTATTTATTATTCGATTTTAAGGAAAATTTTCTTTTTAATTTTAATAATAGCCTTCTTTAATTTCTTAGGAAATTATCGAAATCCAGGATTCGGAGTCAGAAAAAAAGTAGCCAGCCAGAGGCCAGAAAAGCTAAGATGTTAGCGAAAGGGAGCTTACGACAGAAGAAAGATTTGATTTCCTTGCTAAAGAAATCGTGGTTTTACGAAAAGAAAATGCCCGACTCGTTAAAAAGCCCGTTTTCCCTTAATTTGGTTCCCTTAGGGGACGAAATTAAGGAATTAGTTATTAATTACGTATAAGGTATTCGGAAAAAGGAACTGTAATTTTACCTACGATTGGCGTAGGACGAATACAAGAGGGGATTTCGACCCTACTTTTGTTTGGTGCTAACCGGATTCGTAAAGGAATTATCCCACCTTTTATTTACCATGGAATGCCAGACGTTAAGGGCTATAAGCTAACTCCCCCTAAACCTTATAATGGATCAAAAAACCCTGATAGATTTTTGGTTCAGGCCAGATTTTACCTCAAATTTTATAAGAACTTTTTAATGGAGAATTACCAGAAGGTAATAGTTATTTTTTAGCTATTAATCGGAAAAGTCCGGGAATAGTTTGAATTTATTTTAACGGATTATTTTAAAAAATACTTAAAGGAATTTTCCGACTTTATTAATTATGTTTTCGGTAAATACGGTTATTTCGAAAAACGAATCCGAACTTTTTTCGGAAATCCTGATAAGGAATAAGACGTTATTAAGCAGTTTTACTTTTTTTACCAAATTAAGTTAATATCTAAATATATTATTAAGTTTAATCGTTTAATAGTTATTTTTAATTTATCAAAAAGCGCATTATTTTATTTTTATTATAACGGTTTAAAATTGCAAATTAAGGACGAAATATTTAAGGAATCAAAAACTGGATTTTTTACGGCATATACTGATAAAGTTATTATTGCCGATCGACATACCTTTAATTGGTATTTCGAAAAGAAAAGGATCGGCAAACGAGGTAACGATAAGGGTTTTCGTAGCCAAATTAAGAAGGATAAGGGTAAACCTTAAAAGGAAGCGAATTTTGTTTCGAAAAAGCTTAAGAAAAACAAGTCCAAAATGGAATGTTTTAATTATGGCAAAAAGGGATATTTTAAGAGCGAATACCGTTTTCCCGCCAAAAGGAATTCCAAAAAAGGAAGATTTCTTTAATCCCAGAAAAAAGTTAGGATAATTAAATAAGAAATAAATAGTGAGGTAAAAAAGGAGAAAAAAAAAGTTAATTCGATTTTTTCCTAGCTAGAATTTATTATTACCATAATTACTTAGATCCAGAACGATATCCCAAAGTACGAAAATTATCCAGTTTGCCAGGATTTTAAAGTTAAAGCCTATAAGTATTACCTAGGATAAACGGCTTCCAGGATAATTATAAAGTTAAAATATTAATATTATTTTGATTTCCAGAAATATAAAATATATACGGAGGACGGTTAATTTCGATTAAATATTAATAATTATAAATAATTATCCCTAAAATTTTATAAGTTTTTAAAATATATTATTTATTAAAAGATATTATTAATGGAACCCCATAATTTATTACATTTTATTACTTGCTATTATAACGATTACCTTATTTATTTTAAAATTAAGGAAAATAATAATTTTTGGCCTAAATAGGACGAAAGAATATTTACCGAATCCGATAATAAATGCAGATATACAAAAACCCTTTAATAGCTAAAGTACCTTAGGTTTTATTATTTATATCTTAAGTCAGAATAAAATTAAAAGGCCATATCATAAAGATATTTATATTACGCCTTAATGCTTTATATTTAATACGAGCTCTTAAATATGGGAATACTTTTTTCGGAGGTATACCTTTTCGACCTTATAACTTAAAAGGTGTAAAACCAAAAGGTAAGCCAGAAAAAAATATTTACTTTTAGATATTAATTAGGCAGAAAAAAATGGCATAAATGTATAAACGATTATTATACCAAGTATATTGCCAAAAAGGCTCGAAAATAAAAACGTCTTTTTGCAAGTAAATTACGCCAATTAAAAAATAACAAAGGCCTTCGAAAGTAAGGTATTAAAAAGCCTTAATATGTAAAACCTTATGTAAAGTAACCAAAGGATTACGTAATTAAATCGAAATCCTTTTAAGATATAAGAATAAGACGTTTAAAGCCATAATCGATTTAAGAGCCGAAAGTAATTTTATTTTTTTTATAATGGCAGAAAAATATTAAATTCCTTGGAAATATAAGTTAAAATTTTACAAATTACGTATAATGGATAAAAGTTTGTCCATATACGATAACGGACGAATTTTTCGAAAAATTAAAGAGCTTTTAGTACGGATTTAAGGATATTAAGAACGGATTTTGCTGGATATCGCCGACATTTCTGGGCATGATATTATTTTGGGAATGCTATGGTTTAGGTCCAGTAATTTACGTATTAACTGGAAATATCAAATACTTTTATAGGAAAATAAGCTACCCGAAAAAAATAACCAAGAAATTTGTTATGTCGTCAAGGAAGTCCAGATTGCCGATTAAGCCTTTACGGTACCACCTAGGTATTAAAGGTTCAAAAAGTTATTTAAGGATAAAGAAAACCATAAGTTACCACCATATAATTAATAGGATTATAAAATACTTATTAAAGAAAAATATTATCTTAAATTATATAAAATTTATTATATAAACCTTAATAAATTAAAGGCTTTATAAAAAAATATTTAACTTGATTTAAAAAAAGGATATATTTAACCTTTTGATTCCCCTGTAAGATACCCCGTTCTTATGGTACCGAAAACTAAGGATGGAAAGCAAAAAATTAACGAAAACGGAGATCTGGTTTTTAGAAAAATAATTAATTATAAATAGTTAAATGATATTATGATTAAGAACGGATATCCTTTAACCCTTATAAATACGTTAAAAGAAAATGCTAGCAAAGTTAAATGGTTTACTGTACTTAATTTCCGAGACAGTTATTATCGTATTAGAATGGCTAAAGGAAAAAAATAGAAAACGGCATTTAGAATGATATATGGACTTTACGAATACCGAATAATGCTTATGGGATTTATTAATGCCCCCGTTAATTTTTAACACCTGGTTATAATTACGTTTAGAAAATTCCTGGATAAATTTATGTTCGTTTACCTTAATAATATCTTTATTTATTTTGAAACTTTGGAAAAGCATAAGAAGTACGTTACTTAGGTGCTCAGAATTCTGGACGAAGTTAATATTCGAGTTAACCCAGCCAAAAACGTATAGCATACCCAGAAATTGGATTTTCTGGGATTTACTTTTATTCCCGGTTAAATTCAGATTTAACGCTTTAAAATAGAAGCAGTTAAGGACTGGCCTATCCTTAATAAGGCAACCGTTATAAATATCCGGCAGATCTTAGGATTTACGGGTTACGTACGCGGCTTAATTAAGGGATACGGAAATATAATTAAATTATTAACGAAATTTACTACCAAAAAGTACGTAAAAAAAAAGTTTGAACTTCCAGAAGATATAAAAAAAGTATTCCAGATCTTAAAGGATGTGATTATTAGCGGATTTATAATAAAATTACTTAACGTAAATAAAAAAAAATGTCTGAAAACGGATGTTTTAGATTACGTATTAAATGCTGTCTTAAAATAATTAAAGGATAACGGCAAATGGTACCCAGTAGCATATTATTTAAAAACATTCCGAAATATAAAATTTAAATACCCGATTTACGATAAGGAACTGTTGGCGATTATTAACGCTTTTAAAGAATAAGAACTTTTCCTTAATGGAACGAAAAAATTTTTCGATATCTATTTTAATTATAAAAATTTTATTCGATTTATGAAAATATAAGAATTAAATAAACGATATAAGATTTGGATAATTTTTCTGTTAAGATTTAATTTTAAAATATATTATATTAAGGGAAAAAAAATATCCAAGCGGATATTTTTAGTTGTAAAGGCGATTATAATTCCAAAATTCCCAAAAAAAATATGTAAATGTTATAGCATAACAAAGATGGCACCGTACAGTTATGTGAGATAATAAAGAAATTAACTATCGAACTTTTGATACGGTTCCGGAACTTTTACGATATAAAGGAATAAAAAGAAGTTTAGTAGTTAAAAGGATAACTAAAGGACCAGTTATTATATTATGGCAAAATTTATGTTCTTAAGGATTAATAAGAATAATTTGTGAAGGAATTTTATGAAAACTTATTGTACGGATATTAAGGAATTTTCAAAATTATTAAACGATTATAAGAAAAATATGATTTTCTAGAATTACGACGTATAGTTAAGAAGATAATTAAGGACTGTAATATTTGCAATAAGGCCAAAGCAGTACGCCATAAGCCTTACGGGTTATTACAACTTACCGATATTTTTAATAAAATATAGAATATCATAACTTGGGATTTTATCATTAATTTACCTTTATTTAAAGACCCAGTTACTGGAGTTAAATATGACGGAATATGGGTGATTATTGACAAACTTACTAAGTATGGGTACTTTTTACTTTTTAAAGGAAACGTAACGGCAAAATAGCTAGCCTATGTTTTTATTAGATATTACCTTAATAAATATGGAATACCAGAAAAAATTATTTCCGATAAAGATACGTTTTTTATTTCAAAATTTGGTATTAATTTTTTTAAATAAATTGGTATTAAATTTAAATTTTCGATAACGTATTATCCTTAAACGGATGGACAAATAGAACGGCTTAATTAGATTCTGGAATAGTATTTTCGAAATTATATTAATTATTAGCAAGATAATTAGGTAAAGTTTTTATTATTGGCATAAATTGCCTATAATATATCTGTTAACGAAAATATGGGCATATTTTCTTATATAGCTATATACGGATATAACGTAAAAATAAAACGACCTAAATAACCGCTTAATAAGGCACCTAAGATTGTTATAATGGCCCTAAGAGCAAAAATATTGACGATGGGAATTAAAATAATTTAAGCCCGTTTCCAAAACGAATTACGATTCCTTTAATAACGGATAACCCAGTATTATAACAAGAAAAAAATTGAAGGATTAATTTTAACGAAAGGAGATAAAGTTTACCTGTTACGCCAAAAACAAAATACGACTTCGAATATTTCATAAATTAAAACAAAAAAACTTAGCGATAAGTTCGATTTTAAAAAACTTGGCCCGTTCAAAGTTGAAAAAGTTATTTTTAAAACTAATTACTGACTGTCACTGTTTAAAAATATAAGAATATATCCTGTTTTCCATATTTCTTTATTTAAATCAATACCTAAGAACGTTCCGTTGGAAATAAGCTTGGAAATCGAAAAAAACCTTGACAAATATAAAATCAAATAAATATTAGATTTTAGAATAGTTAAAAACAAAGTTTAATACCTAGTTAAATAGGAAAAATACTTATACGAAGAAAATACCTGGGAACTATTTAACTATTTAACGAATGCGATAGACTTAGTTAAGACGTTCTATCGCCGGAATCCTGACCGACTGTTTCCAATGCGGCCAAGGTCGTAAGCGATAACGGTCCCCCGCTTAAATCTAAATCCGCGGTATTCCAGTCGAAGGAAATAAACGCTTCCACGATAGTGTTTATCTCGGAAATAAGTTATGCCTGCTTTATTTCTATACGTCGCTGTTTTTCCTCCAGTTTTTCTTATTTTTTTATATAATTTAATTTGTTACCTTTTTTCAAAATGGTTATAATTTTCTTTTTTAATTCGTTCTGCTAAAGTTGCAAACGTTTTAGATAATTAATAAGTTCCTTTGATTTCTTATTTTGCTGACGGCGCAGTCTGTTAACGGCCTTTTGGTGCATTATTAGGGCGTCTTCCATTTCACGTTATTTCTTTTCCAAACGATTATGCTCTTTACCTAACTTGGTTAACGAATTCATAATTAGGACGTTATAAAAAAACGCTAGCGACAAGTGCAATAACTGTAACTTGGGATGTTAGGGATAAAGAAATACTCGGTTTCGCCAAAACGAGAACAGTTCGAGCAAAAAAATGGCTTTAACCCCAAACTTTCTGATTGAAGTAACCCGGTTGTTGCGGGAATTACGTTAATTCAAACGAGGTTTTCTTTTTTTTTTTGGATGCGGCCTGTTATAATAAAATCAGTTGGGATATTTCCGATTTCTTTTAACAAATGAAAAAGGATTACTTACGGTTCTTATCTTTAGGACAAAGATCTTTGGAAAAGGGAAATAATGTTATAGGAATAGGGGTTCCTATTTCGAGGAAATTAACTTTTAAGGCCTAACGCGGATTTGCCACGGTTAAACTCCGGA
Organism: Monosporascus cannonballus; assembly: GCA_004154925.1. Lineage (NCBI taxonomy): Eukaryota > Fungi > Ascomycota > Sordariomycetes > Xylariales > Monosporascus > Monosporascus cannonballus. The sequence goes on along the minus strand of QJNS01000003.1, from coordinate 756,610 downwards.
CGGAAAATCTTGGCTAAAATTTGGAAGGAAATAATCTAAGTAATTTAAATAATCTGGACCAAATTACATAAATTATATAAATCCACGATATACTTATTTTGGGAATCGGGATATATAATAAATCGGTCTTTTATGTAAATAATACCTATTTAATTTCGTTCCTTAACTATTAATCTAAGCTTTTAATCCAGAGGCAATTATACCGTTCTCTAATTAAGGGAAAAATCTTTAAATCTCTTTAACGAATAAACCCTTATTAAATTATTCCTCGCCCTATTATTACCTGCAAATCAAGACCCCATTTCGGATACTGCTTATACCTCCAGGTGGATGTATAACAGGTTCGTTATATTAATACGTATTAAATAGGTTTAGATTTTTTCTTATATTACCCGATTATTGGTTTTTTTTTCGCAATTAATAACAAGCGATTTATCGAAAGTTTCGAATCTGGGATTACGAACGTTAATTTAGGTTATTTTTCGAATGTTGTAATAAATAAGTTAAATAAATATAAATAAAAATACTTAAGCTTTACGTCCCAGGGTATAATATTAACGTAAATAAGTATATCGTAAGGTATAACGGAAAGTCATTTTTTAATATCACGATCCCGAATAAAGCCGATAATACAGGTTTTAAAACTTAGGTTTTGGCTTATTATGAGCTATTTGTGATATGGATAAGTTATTATCTAGGTAAAAGCGGAGGTCCTGTTGGTGTTTTACGGCTAAAAAGTAAAAAAATCGATAAAAAAGGTAATAATTTATTAAATCCAACTTAGCCTATAATTATTTACCTTATGGATAAGCTTAAGAATATTTATAACTTCCCATGTTATATATTTTTCGATAACCTTTTCTTTTTGCCATAGCTGTTTTTGTAATTACGCGAAAAAGGTCTGGTAATAATAGGTATAGCCCAAAAAAGGTCCGGAATAACGAAATAACTTATGGATTTGAAAAAAGCTAAGGGCGTTACTTTACTTTTTAATTAGGTAATGGAATTTCCAACGCCTAATAATAAGGTAAATCAAATCGTTTGGGCTAATAATTCGATCGTTTTATTCCTTAGTATTAGGTGGACGGCGAAGGAAAAGATCTTATTAATTCGAAAAAAACCGAAAATAAGGAGTAAATACAAAATTTCTGCCCATAATTTTTTTTTGGAAATTAGGTGGAAAAAATAATTATAATATTTCAAATTACTTATAAATATAACCTTAATATAAATGGCGTTAATCTTAGTAATTAACGAAGGTTTAAATTTAAATAGGATTATAACTTTCGGCGTAATACAATACAAACTTTTATATATAATTTCTTGTTTCATATTATCGTTAATAATTACTTCCTTTTGAAGAAATAGGGTGATAAATTATCAAAATCTTATTACGGAAACGCTGCGCTTTTCCGCAAAGCATTTGTTAATAAGGGTATTCGACATTTCGGAGCACTTTTCAACGGTCGGCAAAGAGCTTTAAAAAGTTCCTTTCGCGTTAGTAATATGGGAATCCTTCTTAATTAGCATTACAAGGTCTTAAGGAAGTTTGTTTTAAGGTGTTAGGCTTATCTAGGCAACTTTTATCGCGGTATACGGCGAGTAGGGCTTTAAATTGCAGGTGATGGTATTGTGAATCGGCAGCTAGCCCGATGGATAACGTCTCGTTGTTTGGAATATGATGTTGCGATTTGTAATAATGACCGGTGTTGGTACTTGTATCATAACGCAAAATAGGTGTGGCTAAAGGTAGCTTTTCCTGAAGAAGCTGATTGGTTAGTGTGGGCGAATAAAAAAAGAGTGCGCTCCCACCATCAGAAAATTGTTGCAGCTAACGTCTTGTGGCCTTCCGGCGGATAATGGGGGCCTTATCTGTTGTATCCCTAACCTCTCCGTCTTGTACGTCCCTTTCGAGAATGGACGGGTTTGCATCAGCTGGGTACGAATAGCGTTATAAATTAATGGGCTCTTAGTTTTATCATTTACTGTTATGTAACCGGGTATGTAGAACTATCTACCTGCGGATTTCCGGCCAAGCCATCTTAGATGAACGCTGCCTCGGCTCTGTGCCCGAACGTCAAGGGGGAGAGGAGGAGGACTGATATGTTTAACATGCCAAGCCTCCAGACCAGGTTGGTAAACTCTGAGATAGGTTCTGACGCATGCTGATTTAAACAGGGGCTTGTGATAAGTCGATCAAGGAACGCGGGGGCAATTTTAAGGGTCGGGAAAACAATTGGGCCTTCTTCGTCGGTCACTTGAAGACGGTCCGGGAAGAAGTATACTAGTGGCGAGCATCCTGCATTAAGTGGCAGGCGGCATATTCTAAAGCTAAGAATGAGGGTATCAAGTCATCATGGTCGCCAGTGATTGTGCATGTAATCGATAGGGCGCCTCCTCGTGCCACCTCCTTCGGGGCTCTCCAGTCGTTACCCCTAACCTCTTGCTGGCTCACGCCCCGCGACGATCAAGTCCTCCTCCGTCGCATTTCCGCTTGCTGTGCCCCGCCCATGCCGCCCTTCGGTTCGGATGCTCGACCCTGAGCATCCAGCGGCTCGACCCCCTCATCGAGCCAGGCAACATCCCCTCGCAGCACCTGCACCATATCGCCGGCGGCAGCGTCTGCAACGCGAGCATGAAGGGCGGCATTGGCGAGCAGGCCAGCTGCATGACCTGCATCTTCTCCGAGGAGTTCTCACAACTACAAGACCGCGCTCCTGTACTCCAGGGCACCGAACGGCACCTACAAGCGTGTGGCGCAGTACCCGAACGCCTTTCTCGACGACGGCCCTAGAGCTGAATTGAAGGGTGGCATAACGATCTAGTGTACGCAGCAGGGCTTCAACTCGAAGGATAACTAGAAGATCACTGTGTTTCCTCCTGTGGGTCCCTCCCTCTCTTAGGCACGGCCGCTGAGACTAATGGATGAGGCAGGGGTTCCGTATGATCGTCAGTAGCCCGACGATGGACATCCTAGAAGGCGCGAAAGGACACCCGGGCTTCGCCGCGTCTGCTTAGACGACGCCTTCACGGGATTCCCCGGGTCCCCCGACTTCTCTACGAAGGCCTGCCGCGGCGGCATCATGAGTGTCCACCACCTCCCATCGCCGGTGGCACGCGTGTCCAGTCCAAGCCTCTGACTCGCCAATTGCTAACCCGCAAATAGGGGCTGGGACGGCGAGAACGTCGATAGCCCTGACCACCAGTCCCACATGTATAGCATAGGTCGAGCGGGCTTTAGGCCGGCGGGCCCCTGGCGGGCCTCGCGCTCCGTGCGCATGCCGCAGCTCGCCTACGATACCATGTGGGACACGGTGCAGTTCGACGGCCTGTGGCCCGCGGACGGCTTACCGCAGCCGTTCGCCCCGAGCTACAACGACGACAAGGGCTGCGGCACCCACGCCAAGCACGTCTTCGGCTGGAAGGGCGACTCGTTGCAGGGCGCCATGGACTCCGAATGCATGTTCCAGGGCTGCGGTCACTCCGTGCTGGAGCGCAGAGCGTGGCCGACATGAACCGGTGCGTAGTCAAGGGCTCCGTCGACAAGGACGTTGAAGGATGTAAGTTGTTGCGCGCCTGCCTGTTGATGCCCCTTACTTCTTAAGCTAACCAACCATTCGATAGGGGCCACTGAGCTTCCTGGCCAGAGCATGGAAGAGTAAATTTTCTTCGGCTTATAGGCAAGATAACCCCTAGAAAGGATGGGCTCTAGGGTTTCAAGGGTAAGGAGCTACGGTCGTTCTAAGCGCGGGCAACGTTTTTCAATTTTTGAGGTGATCCAGTTCCAGATCTATTATGCACTGCGCCGAGCGGTCCGAGTAGATACCAGAGGCGCAACTGTGGGTGTTACTGGATGAATTCATATTTAATCTTACCGTGCCGGAATGGGCCTAATTTCGATGCCTGATTCCATCGTAAGCTAGGCACTTGCTGGTAGGGCTTGGACGGACGTTCTTTTAAGCGGTATGGAAGGATGGTAAGAAATGGGATATGTCACAGTACGTTATCGAACCACTAACAACCTGGAAAAATCCATGGCTTGATAGAGAGCCCATGGGAAATGGTAGGGAGAGCAGACAGCCCCACAAACAGGACCTCTCCACATCACTACGACAGGGAGCACAGCAATGACCAAAACTTGGCCTTGTATCCCAGCAGGGGGTCGCAAAGGAAAATATATAAATAAAAAACGGATAACAGAAGACAGGAGAGTTTATGAAAGAATGGAGAGGAAATAAATAAGCAAGTAGCAGCAAAAGTAGAGGTCGATCCCGGGATCGAACCGGGGCTTCGGGAATTCTCTAATTGGAACTTAGAGAGTGGGTTCAAGGTTCCAATGTGAGCTTGGCGCATCACACTCAGAATCCCACGTCCTGACCACTAGACTAATCAACCGGTGATTCCAGGGGGGTTAACAAAGCTATATATATGCCAAGTTAATTTAGTCTATTTGGCAGCCCCACTCAGCTCCAAACCGACGTACCTCAGCCCCTGAATTAGAGATGGTATGATATCTACTTATCACTCTTGTATGCAAGTATTCAGAGCATCCGACTATGACGTTTACAGCCCATGGTCGAGAACAGAGGAGGTAAGGACAATTCATAATTTCAGTTTACGTAGGTCTTTCGATACAGCTATTGAAGGCGCTACCTGGGGACTGACGCTGTTTCTGGGAGTTGATCTGTACGATTGCCCGGGGGCAGGTTGCCTCCCCGGAAGGTTTAATCTGCCGAAACACAGCAGGAGATCGGAGAAGTCAGGCTGAATAGTGTTTTAGAAAGACCGCCCCAGGAAGGTAGGTAAGGAACTCGCGGAACCATGCTGCTTCTGTCTAGAGCATCGAGACGCTACGAAGAAATAGAGAAAGAGACATATCATGCATCCAGGGATCACCAATAGCAGTTCGTCCACTCTCGCATAACCCGAAGTTCGCGTATTAGTTACTCCGTCCTTCCGCCGAGACTAATGGCACGATGGTTAACTCGACATGTAGATACTCATTACGTATGGTAGTATGGAAAGCTGTCTGTATCCATGATGTCGATTGTCCTATCTAACCATCAACATGGTTGCGACGGCGGCTCTCCCTCGGGTACTTATCAGATCAGGCCGATGCAGCAATAAGTATTTGCCTACGAGTCCGAGCAGTCGCTCTTAACCGCCGGGTTTCTACCTGACGAGGGTTTGGTGTCGACGCCGACGCGATTGGCTATGGCATGTGTCGCCCTTCTTGAAGAAGTAGAACATGTCGCAGTTGCCGACCATGCCCGCCTGGGTCGGCGTCGGGGTCTGGGCGCTGTTGCCGCCGGTCTTGGCCGGCTTCTGCGTCGTCTTGGTGGGCTAATAACCGACGGTCCTAACACAAACGTAATAGTCGAGCCCGACCGAGCAGCCGGCGCCTATATCCGGGTTCCACTTGATGATTTGGTCCTTGCTGATGCCGTACTGGGACGCAATCTTATCGCGGTTGCCCCCGCTCTTGACCTTGTGGAATTCGTTGCAGTTGCCTACCATGCCCGGCTGCGTCGGCGTCGGCGTCGCGATGCCATTCCCCGTGGCCGTTGGCTTCTTGGTTGTGGTGTGCCGCTTACGATTCCGACGCAGTAGTAGTAGTCGAGCCACAAGCTGCCGCAGCCGGCGTCGAGGACCTTGTTCTAGGCGGAGAGATCGGGCAGCGAGATGCCCTTGTTCTGCGAGATGGCCGCGCAGCCATCCCCGGACTTAGCCTTGTAAAACTTGTTACAATTGGTCGTCACGCTGTCTTGGCTAGGAGTCAGCGTGGAGATGCCGTTGGTAGGACGCGCGGTGGTCGTCGTAGCCGTAGTCACCGTGGGCGTGTGTCCCACGACGCCGACGCAGACATTCACCTCGGCCCACAGGCCGGTGAAGTCGGGTTTGATCTCCGGGTTCCACGCCGGCGGGTCCGCAGACGTGATGTGGTGATCCTTGGCAATGGCTGAGCAAGCATCCCCCCAGCCTTCACGAAGTAGAACCTGTTACAGTTCTCCACCATTCCAGGCGGAATTGGCTCAGGGTTGTGGATCAGTTAGCATCGTAGCAAACAGACGAGGATACAACCCGGTACTAATGGCGAAGGCGACTTACGTTTCAATACCATTACCAGTCTTGATCGCAGTCGTCGTGGTTGTAATGGGCGTCGGGCCATTCGTGGTTGTAGGCTTCCCGGTGAGCTTGAGATCGCCGAAGGCTTCGATCCAGTCAGTACGACAGCCCCGCGTTGAAAATTTTCGCAGTCGGGCCTGATAGAAGGGTTCTAAGATCAAGCGTCGGCTATCCCGATACTTATATTTCACGGATCTCGTCCATATTTACTAGTCTTGGATCCCAACTTACCAATCTCAGGGAATACTCCATTGCGATTGGCACCTCCTCGCACACCTCGGTGCCGTAGTTGTCGGGCCACCACGTGGTGTAGGGAGTGGTGTCCTCGTCGTGGGGCAGGTCTGGCTCACCACCCAGCATGCGCGTGACGCCATCAGCTGCGGTGGCATTTCGCGACTCGATGCGCTGTTTCGCGATGCTCGCGAGAGCGACAGGCAAGGAAGCGGCGATGGCTAGAACGCCGACGACAAAGTCTCGCATTTTGATCCGGCTGCTCTTGATCTGATCAGAGTTGTTCTTGATCCGGCGCTAAGATCATCGGAAAAGGAGCCAAGTCCCGGAGTTAATAATTGGTGAACTACCGTAAATCTCGGCACTGCGGGCGTGGCCGATGATCGCGTGTGAAGGTTTGTAAATGTGATCACGCCGGACTGGGTGGGGGGGATAGTATAGGAAGACCAGCTTTAGGAAAAGTAAACTGCTTTTTAATATAAGCGGTTGCAGTACTATAGTATATCATGAATGAGTCACTAAAACAGGTGCTGATTCGTCGATTCCCAGGACGGTAACCAGGTTCAACAAGAAAGGCCTTCCCCATTCCGTAGCCCTGTGCAAACGGCCCGATAGCGCATCACGGGCTGTTCGTCTATTAACGGACATTGTCGGATCTGCCCCTTTCCCTAAGAGTAGAACTAGCAACTGGCGCCTTTGGCTTATGATGCCAGCATAACTCAGTACATGCCCGGCCCCGGCTGTCGGATCCGTCGCATCTGAACTGTAAAGTTCGCATAGCTCATGTAATAAATACTGTCGTACCCCTTGTGTTAACCGGGCGATTTATGTCTGCACCATGGTGTCAGATCCCGAAGTGCCGAAAAATGTGAGGCCCCACACTACGGCGGGACACTATCAGGTCTTAAATCTCACATCTCTGCAAACTCTCCATCGCCTGGCAATATCACCGCATATTCGAAGGGTGCGGATGAGGGAAACCTGCAACGTCCTCATCGTGGTGCACAACTTCTATGGACTCTTTCCGTTCTTATGTCTGTTCTTGCTCTGCATCCCGATCCCCGATATCCGGGGAGTGGCCCAGGGCGGCTGCTTGGATAGGGAAAATGTCTCTCATTCATGGTATGTGATATCATGTTTTTGGTAAGTGGTCAGATGAACTCTTGGTGAACTCCTTTTGCCAGCCACCAGCTGCTAATGGTTCGCAGTAAGTAGGAAGGCTCGTTACCCACCTTGTCCAGTTAGCACTTCAACTTCGCCCCTATGATGCTAACCCAGTCAGGATCGCCGGGTTTAACACAGGCCTGGATGTGATATAATTATCTTTCTGCGTCTAATACGCCTCATCGCAGGCCGTCGCATCACGTGAGGGCAGAAGATTGACTGTACCTCGTTTTCACTTGCGGTGCATTGTAAGTGTCCATACGATGCGGGGACACCCTTTGGGGGTTAGATGCTCACCTCCGTCGTGCAGCGCCATCGTAACATTTGTCTTTAAAATCATCGCTATAGAGGATGTGACGAGTCAAGCTGGGCCAAAGTGGTTATTTAAGTACCAAACGGCTCAGAGGCGGGCTGACTTCGTGACGCTTCATCCCTAAATCGATGACTATGAGGGATTCGACGACAGAATGTCTAACTGCATAGCGAGCTCGGGGGATGCTTTCGCCTGGTACGGGATCGGGATGGGCATCAGCGTCTTCTGCGCATGTCTTGTCGTCATGAGGGCGATTCTTGTAAGGGCCTTTCGGAGCCGCTCCGGCCCCGAACTCCGGGCCCCCATCTCCCAGGCAGCTCTTCCACCGTGCGCCTTCTGCCGTGCGCCGTCTCGCCAACCGGGCCAGCCGATTCATGCTCAGGGAATAACCCTCGGGAGATACGATGCGGATACAGTCAATTCACGAAGACCGGAGGGGAAACGCCAAAGACACCGCCGGGTAGCAAGGGGGAGGGAAGGGGATTAGCGGGATCCGCGTGCAGCGGCATGCGGCCTTCAGCTCCAAGCCGGCAAGTGCAAGCGGCAATGAGTGTGAGTCGGTATCAGGCAATCCAGCTTAGACCACTTTGCCGGTGGGGCGAGGGGGAACGTCTACCAAAGGGCCTTGAAGTTACTTTGCACAACTCGAGCCAGAGATCGATGCCAAGTGGTTGAAAGATCTGTGATAAAAAGGGCTTCGGCAGCCATGCTTCATCAACAGACAAGGCCATATGGGTTCCAGGCTAATGCAGATAGATAGACAGATCTACGGGCAATAGAAGCAGATGATGTGATAATGGCATGCCTCTTGGTACTCTGTAGGGCCTGAGCGGATGCCAGATGGTACCTGATTTTCGATTACTTCGAGCCGATCTGGCCAACAACCATGCACGGAGCCGGTCGACGGCATTGGTGAATCTCCGCAAGGTAAGCATGGCCAGATCGGACGCGGCCCGGTTCTATATGGATTCAAGCAAGATCTCGGTTTCATATCGTAATACGGTGAAGAACAACTAGTGCGCCTAACAATCTGGGTCCGATCAGGTTACGAACTAAAACTCCCCATCAAGCATTTTTGGAACGAGCCTCGACAGATTCGGTATAGTCCCACATCAGCATATGCCCAAAATGCAGCCAGGCGGGTGGGCTGAAGAATAGGGATAAGAGCTGATTCGCTAGTGGGCTGCTGGGGGAACGGAGCCAGCAGCGGCAACGTCACACCAATTGACGTCTGTTAGGCGCCAAGCCACGAAACGGGCGATGGGAATGGCGCAGGCCGACATCCGTCGCCCCGGCAACGCGCAACTTCCAACGTCAACAAAAGTTTGCGACCGCCTACCCGTCGCTACACCCCGGTGCAAATGTCGCCGGGCGGTATCATCCCTTCACCTCCATTTCCACTGTGCATTGGAGATCGCAGCACTAGTTTTTGCAAAGTTAAAAGCTTCCATATCTTCAACTCGAACAAGCCCGCACCGTACTACCTGAGAAGGGCCACGTTGCTGACAGAAAGAAGTTACAGACTAATTACTGACAAGCACGGCCTGAACAAGGCGGCCTAACGTATCTAGTTCTCGTCCACCACGTTCGCTTGCTGCTGAGGTCCGCTAAAGAGCCCAATTGCCCGGCCGGCCTGGCTTGCGCTGCGTGAGGTAAGGGAGAATGAACATTAATACACAGGATCATCACTGATGCGAATGCCAGTCTCGGATCCCATTGATAAGCCCCATTGGCAATCTAGAACCTATCGGCAATACGACCCATTCCGAGCTCATTTCTCACCACGATGCTGTCCAATCCGCCCCAGAGCGGTCTTCATGCTCGTCAGCTATATCAACGGCAACACCGACGACAGAATTCGACACCCTCAGCCTTTGAATCGCTGAAGATCGCCACAGACCTGCCCAATAGCATGGGTCGTCCCCAGCAATCACCACAACGGCAACAACAACGACCAAGGGTGGCCCATCGGCGAGGCGCTATGAGCCTCGACTTAAGACAGCAACAGATGCAGTCCCCCAGTACAATAAGGCAGGAGTTCTCCACGGTAAGTAACGGTACTAACAACACAGGAATCAACACATCACAGCATGTGCTGCGAGGAACGCAGCAGCAACGCATAGCACGCCCGGGCCCCCAGCAAGCATTTGCGAACTTGGTCAGCGACGAGAACTATTTGGTGTCCCCACATGGGACATCTGAACTAGACTCACTGCAAGCACAGTGTTTCGACGGACTCCCGGGTCCGCAAGATCTCAACATGCCCTTTGACATGTATAACAGCCAGATGAACGTTATCATCAAGAAGGATCAGGAGAACTGCCCCGACCCTGACAATATGACATCGTCGCATGACTACGAGGCGTTCCCCCCTAGCACTTTATCCACGCCGACTTTCGTAAGCTTCCAAGAGAGCCCAGCGGGAGCTCCGGGTTGGACCTCAGAAAGTGATAGCCCAAGCACGCGAAGAGGGGTTCGTCGTATCAGCAACGGTATTATGGACAGGGTCGCCAAGTTCGAGAGTATGGGAGAAGTCTCAGTGAGACCATGCACGCCCCCACAACCGAATCCTACAGGTAAGTTTATCACCCAAATCAGACCAACAAACACTGACAGAAAGAAGATTACTGCCCAATGACCCCGGTGGACACACCTCATGATAGGACCATCAAGCATAGCCAGCGGCCACAACGGTTCTCAGATGACTATGATGAGTCGGCGGAAGAAACCATCAAGCCGTCGAGAAACCGGCGGACTAAGACGAACTTCGACGAGATGCGACGGCTCGCTGAGAACCGTCCAATCATGCCGACGCCCCCGAGGGCAAACACAATGCCGATGTCTGGTGCATATGAACCATCGAGCGCTCTATCAGCTGGCTTATTGAGCCTCGATGACGTCAACGACAACAGCATGCAGATTCAGACACAATTCGACGGTTTTCCAGCTTTCAGCCGGTCACAGCCGCCAAGTGCGGCGTCGAACTCGGACTTCTCGCAAGGTACTTCGCCTGCGACGTCCCTCATGCACGAGTTTGGCAATGCGTTTGATATGAGGCCAGACCTGTGCCCATCTAGCGCCTGCTCTGATCTGCTTTCCAGTGAAGAGTCTCCTTCTACCACTACAGGATCTCGTCGAAGCTCACCACATCGACGGACGGATTCCGTTGCAAGCATTGCCAGCGCGGCCAGTATTGCCAGTATCGACATCGAGAAAACGAAAACGGAAACTGGCGTCACCTCAGATGATATACAACAGTACATCGAAGGCCCCGACCCGAAAGACAACAAATGGGTCTGCACCTTCGAGGACTGCAACAAGAGATTCGGTCGGAAGGAGAACATTAAATCGCATGTCCAGACCCACCTTAATGATCGCCAGTACCAGTGCCCGACGTGCAAGAAATGCTTCGTCCGACAGCACGACCTAAAACGTCATGCTAAAATTCATACTGGGATCAAGCCATACCCTTGTGAGTGCGGCAACAGCTTCGCCCGCCATGACGCACTCACACGCCATAAGCAGCGTGGTATGTGCATTGGTGCGTTCGATGGAGTAGTCCGCAAGGTAGTGAAACGGGGCCGGCCGCGTAAGCACCGACCAGATATGGACGAGCGCAAGGACAAGTCGGCACGAACGCGCAAGAAGAACAAATCCATTTCGTCCACTTCGTCCCAGTCCGGGTACTCTGACAGCTCTGCCGTGAACTCCCCCGAGCATGCAGAGCCTGATTTCGACATGTTGGACATCATGGATGTGTCCATAGGCGGAACTACGATGGACCCAAGCAGCCTTCAAGGGTTGGGCTCATCATCGGCCGCGATGCCGACTCTCTCGACCGAGTCCCCGACGACTGCGAACTCGCCATCGACTGCAAGCATCCACTCGTATGTTTCGCAACTGTCGCATCTGTCACTCCACCCAGAAGCTGTGCTCGAAGGCCTGCCATCCTCCCAACCAGGGTCGCCGGCAAAAAGCGTGACCAGTCACTGCAATGAGCTTCCCGAGTTGTCCCAGTCTTCCTCCCCCCCTTACTTCGACCTAGAGCCGAGTTCGAGCTGTTCGGAGACTATCATGATGAGCAGTGCTGGAGAGCCGGCCAGCATCCCAAGCCTAGGCGGACTCAACGACAACGATGACGACATCCTGCTGCAGTTCACGAATAGCGCTTCCAACATGCTCATGCTGAGCTCTGACAGCAAGTTTGACGAAGCTTTTGAAAACACGGTGGAGATGTTCACCAACAATGATGATCTGTTCTTCAACGGGAATTGAAGGGATCTGGAAACAAAGTTCGGGGTTGAAATCGAGTCTTTCTTAGGAGTTGGGGATGGGTAGAACAAGGGTGACTGGTACTTTTGGGGTGGAGTGATTGGGTTAGGTGCCGGGGACTGACTGGGATGATTTGACGAGCAGACGTTAGGTCTTTAATTTCTTCTAGGTTGACGAGTGTGTGTGAGTACGACGAGTCCATGAAGAAAAGCGACGTATACTAAGGTGATCTCTATGTCTGGTCGGCAATTTGAGAGAGTCTTGGTCGTGAGAAGGACTGGATGTCCTGGTGGTGTAATGTCGGTATGAGGGATGCAAGTTTTAATAAAATGAGGAGTATAAGGGATGGTGTCATGGAAGTTTTATCTCTCTAGTCTTGATAATATGATATGTGCTCATATGCAATTATTGAATTCTGACATCCGAGCGACTGGACCTCAGTTGTCCGACAGCTGGCACCGTTTAAGCTGCACCGTCTCTTTTTTAAGGTGACGCAGCTAGTTACGCCTTGTATTTGACTCTTAAGTATGCCTGATTTTTATCTTAATGGGCGGGATACATTTTGCTGTCTTCTCACCACTCGTGCATTATATAGCCCGATGATGCTTCTGTACATTGATTTGTCAGAGCCTAATCGTTCTATCTAGTATAAATGCGCTAGACTTGTCGAAGCTCCATATCTGGCTACCAAGTTATCGTGCCACCCAGCTGATCCCATTGCGCCAAATAAGGGGCAAGCCTCCAATTTAACTCTACTATGCATGGAGGTAGTAGTCTGCAGACCGCATCAGGATAACCAACTATAACTCATTTATCAAGGCATCCTTCGAATCGACGTCAATATGTTTACCCCGCCTCGTCTAGCTGCGCATGCTTCTGAGACTGGGCTTTTCGACGACAGCCCAGTGGTTAGTCTAAGCCGGGGGCTTCCGCAAGGCGCAGATGCAGATATTCTTATCTTTGGGCGCAACGATGTGCGCAGTATCATGTTCACTGCGTACTGCGAGCGAGGCTTGCCTCTAAGGAAATTTGACATCACTTGGTGCCATGAAGCCGAAGCCATCACCGGTAAAAGCCCTCCTTCTTGACTAGATGCAGGATCTCGGACTTATCATCTATAGCGCGGGATCTCATCTTCCTCACTCTTCTCCTTGACGGTGAAGCTGACTCTGATGTATTATGGAATCTTTATTTCCACCCCTACGCTGTTGAGAGCTCAGCGGAGGTTCTAAGGACACAAGCGACGAAGCTTCTGGCTCTACCGGGAAGCTTATCCGCTTGGAAAGACAGTGTCTATGGCCAGAATTTGAAGTTCTGTGATGAGGGATCCATGGTTCTCGCCAGGAACATCTGGCAACAGTATGCTGAGTGTGACTGGCAGTCTAAGGAGGCGACAGCCAGATACGAGGAACTTGCAGAAAGGTTTCGAAACCACTTCCCCATTCCTAGTGGTGCCAAGGACGGCAGCTTTCTCCCAACCGGAACACGTTCAGCCTCTCCTCTGTCTTTAGCAGCGATAAAAGAAGCCCCCCAGAGCTATGAAGATCATGGCGAACATGGGAAGCCGTTGACAATGCCGAACCCGGTGTATGCCGTGTCGTTCTCCACAGGCTCGGCGCTTACACCAGCAGTTGACCCACTACTTGGGTTTCATCTTGCTACGGCGTTCGCTCGTTTGGCACCTACATCTCCCTTACGTCTTAATCGGGATAATAACAGTGCGCCGAGGCTAGTGCTGGCAGCCAAGACCCAGTTCCGCGAGTGGTGTGCGGCCTTCCGAGAAATCGCAAAGGACCGGTTTACTATACGGTTCGCAGTGGCTTGCCCATTAGCCTTCTGCCAGACACTCCAGCATTCGTCAGCCACTAATGCGGGTTCGGCGAATCACTTTCGACGGCAGTTGGACCTTTCTTACTATCGGCTGGACTCCGAGGCTTACGGAAGTACAGGCACGGCCCCCAGACTTTTTGATGTCATCGACTGTTCAAATTCGGTTGACCGGCTTGGGGCTATGAACATCCTTGTTTCCTCCTCTCCTTTTCTCAAAGTCGCTGCTAGCTCTACCCTATACATGGAGATTCCGAGACTCCAAAACGAAACATATAGAGGCGTTTTTGACTCGCTGCTTTTTGGCCATACACTTACAATATCTCTCTTACTGGGCCTAGTACCTGTTGAATACTGGACAAACGCAACCCCTGTGTCCTATGTTGACGAGTTGATGCTCACCAGTTCAGGTTCAACACAAGCTGAAACTCTGAAGAGCTATGCTTGGCTATCCTGGAAGCTTACCGGGTATCTCCCGGGTCAGACTCGTGACATGAGTCTGCTTACTTTGAAGCCTGTGGATTTAGCGAAAGTACTCTACGTGATCTACACCCAGACACTGCAGCGTCCGCCCAAAGCGAGTGAGGCGCGCAAACTTCAGCCTCATACAACTGCTGGAGGCGGTCATGTTTACCACCCAGGGAATTTTGTTGAGTTCGCCAAACAAACACTCTACTCGGTAAACATCGATCGAACAAAGACGTGCGAAATATTCCTACACCTGGTGCAAAACGATGCCTCATCTGTCTTTGGCAGAGAGTATTACCTGGAGCTGTCTCACCAGCTACACCTTTTGGGTGTATACAGTCATAATTACGCCCCGAGTAGCTTCCCGATAGGGCCGGGCACTGGCAGCCCACGAATTGAGAGTAGCGTACTAGAGAGTTCTTGTGTGGTCATTCGCGTGCCACGAGAAGCTTTGGACACAATACTCGAAACTGATGGATCTAATAGTGGCGACTTACACTTAGAAGCTATTATAAGTCTAAAGCAGTGGTCTTCGGATATAATGAGGGCCCGATTCTCCGGCCTACAGTTGGCGTTTGGCGAGATGGAAACGCCTGCTGATTGGGTTACTGGAGACTGCTCAAATGCCATAAGGCAGAAGCATTCGGAGAAGGGAGATCAACGTTCACTAGTCATATCGTTTGATGCCCCGCCGACATGGGCGGAAGGAGATCTGAAAACGAGGAGAATCGCAGTCGTTGCACGGCGAACGCAAAATTACACCCAGGAACCAGAGGTACCCCTTTTCGAGACAGTGATGAGTGATGACCATCATGTGTTAATTACCAGACGCTCGACGGTCCCGAACGGCCTTCCTATCACTTGCCCTCGGGCTGTAACCACTACTTCCTCGACTGGAACTACTGAAACTTCACCAGCCAACACGACATGGGTCGCGAACATCGACCCAGATGATGGCCATATCACCGCCATGACTACCGTTATCAAAATTATCGCCGAAGATGGAAGTCCGCCTCCGATGGACATGCGTACAATGCTGTTACGGCAAACGTCCCCATGCAACTTTGAAATCCGGTTTAAAGGGGACGCTGTCTATAAGACCGCTTTTCCAATGCCTGTATTGAAAGACGCAATCCAGAGAACAGTCTACCCCGAATCAGGTACCGTGACACTCTCCGCTCCGGTGGCCGGCCCCTTAGATCTGGAGGGATTCCCAGAGCTCATCTACCCGGTCGCACTTGGCAAAGACACAGTACCCGCCACGCTGAATAGCTTGCACGTTAATCTTGATTCATTGCCGATTTTAAGCGTGGAGGACGACGATAAGCAGGTTAATCAGTGGCTCATCACATTGACATCGCATCAGTTCTCCGTCCGCGAGCGACACGCCCGAGAGGTGCTTGCTAGCTCCCCACTAGAAAACCCCGCCTCATCGCGGCTCAGCTTCAAAGAATCGCTCTTCACAATCTTCATGGTCGCCTCGGGGCTGCAGGGTGGTAGCACCGGTCTCTTTGCGCTTGCGGACCAGGAAAAGGGGAACCATATCCTGCTCTTCGTGCGGGCGCTGCGGCTCGACGGCGCGGCCGGCTCGGTGGTCGCGGACGCGGCGGCGCTCCCGTTGACGAGGGAGCTCGTCGACTCGCGGGAGCTCGAGACCTTCCTGCTCGTGCTTCGTGAGCTCGAGATCTGCGTCATCGATGTCGACGACGCCGAGCTGGCCCTCTGGAAGAGTGTCCTTCCCGCGCTCGCGGAGCGCTGCCGCACTTGGTCCCACGGCCCCGACTGCGAGTACAGAAGGCCCGGCGCCAGTGTCCCTCTCACGTTGCTCTCGGAACGCCAGTTCATGTGCAGCTGTGGCAACGGCAGACTACCCGTGGACTACATGCGGCTGCCCGAGTGGGACGTCGCGTCCAGGCACGCCGTCCGCGTCGCCATCAGCCCGACGTTCTCGTCACCCTTTGTGGAAGACGTAGTCGACGTCGAGATGCTGCGGGCGCAGGGCGGGCTCGAGGGCCTGCTGAGGGATAAATGCCGCAACTGCAACGCCACGGAGAGTAAGAAGGGCGGTAGGCTGTTGAAGTGCACGAGGTGCAGGGGTGTGGCGTATTGTAGCCAGGAGTGCCAGCGCAAGGACTGGAAGAAGCATCGCATGGAATGCAAGCCGGTTAACGATTAGGCTGGATGTGGAACAGCTTTGGGGATGGGTTTGGAAATCTTGATGACATCCTTTGCTTAGTACCTGGACTCGGAGACCTAGTAGGACTGACGAGGTTGAGCAAAGGCATGGACATTCAGCTCATGCCGTAGTAGACTGAGGCAGTACTTCCATGAGATCATCTACGGTACCATTGCCAACCGCCGTTCGCCTCTGTAAGATCCCCGTATCTCTACTTGATATTTGAAAGGAACCATGAACAAGTCATGTGTCTACAGAAAGCTCCGGTCACTTGGCTTTCTCCCTATTCTCCTTCCCCTCGATACTCGCAACGGCGCTCTCCACGGCAGAGGCGACATCGATATGGAACCAAGGCCTATTGACGCCCTGGACGGTAGCGGCATTCTCGGGTAGACCACCATCAGCCCGGCCCCTGCCGTCATTCTCATTTCCGGAACGATTAGTCTTATCAGACGACGAGCCGCGATCCACCTCTGCGAGGGCAATCTCCTCGTCCTTGGCGCGAATCCTACTGCTCTTACCACCAACATCAGTCACATCAGCGGAGCCGTCACCCGTACGGCGCTGCATCGTCGCCGCGACACTGAAGATGGGCTTCCAGCCCCTGTCGCCGCTCCCGAGCTGGCCCACCGCCCGCGACGGCGGATACCCGAAGCCGACGGCCGCGAAGGCGCGCCGTGCCCACCGGCTGTTGAGGTTCGCCACGTGCCACTCAGCGGCGTCGGGCGCCGCGTGCCGGTCCAGCTGCTCCCGCGTGTCCACCAGCGCCTGCATCGCCGTCGCGTCCACACCGCTCACCGCCGCGCAGTCGAGGATCACGGCTCGCAGCGGCGGGCGGCTGTCCTCCGTCTCGGGCTGCTTGCCGCGACGCGGGCCAGGGTCGTTCCATGGGCGGTCCTGTGGGTAAAACTTTATCAGCGTGTTGTTTCTTTATTTGCTTGTTTAGTGAAATAGGAGATTGGTTGCGTTTTGGATTATCGGTAATGTGGTAGGGTACTGCTCTGACTTACGCCTAACCGCGAGTATTTGTTGAGCACCGTGGGTCTGGTTTCTTTCATGACCGCTGCGGTCAGTATATCCATATTCCGCCCCGCGTTGATGTAGTTGAACCCCTCGCCGAAGCGATACACGATGACTCCGGGGTACGGAACCTCCACGTGGATGTCGGGATTTGTGCCATCGCGGTGGTCGAGGGGCAGGTACGCGTCCCGGGAAGTTAGCGACGTCTCGTTGCCGGCGCTGTCTCTGTCGATGCGATAGATCTTGGCGCGACCGAGGAAATGACCGTGCGTCTTCGCGATGCGCACGAGCATCACTGCGACCGAGAAGCAGATGGCGAAGTAGATGCCCGTCTCGAGGTCCGTGAAGATCATCAGGATGACAGTGACCAGGAAGGTGATCGCCTCGAGCGGCGAAACCTGCCAGAATCTGTACACCGTGTGGGGCGGCGTGATCAGGTCGCCCACCGCGTGGGTGATCAGCCCCGCCAGGCTCGCCATGGGGATGTAGAAGAAGACGGACGTCAGGGCGTAGAGGGCTAGTAGCACGATTACGGCGGTCCAGAGACCCGCGAGCGGCGTCCGCACGCCGGCTTTCGACTTGATGGCCGTTCGCGAGAAAGAACCCGTCGCGGGGTACGCGCCGAGGAACGGGCCAAGAACATTGGTGAAACCTACTGCGACTAGCTCCTGCGAGGGATCGATGACGTAGTTATTGATGCGGCCGAACGATTTGGAGATCGCGATATGCTCGATGATGGCAACGATGATGGCGGCCGGGATGTCTGGTGCAAGGGCGGAGAGGAGCGCGGTGTTAACCGTGGGGGCGCTGTGAACCTGGAAACCTGTGTGCAACAGCGGATGTCAGCGGATGGCATAATTTGCTATACCATTGTTCTATTGCATGACGACTCACCACTCGGGACATTGCCGAGAATCCTGAATGCGGCCTTCGAGGCATCCCAGCCGACATTGCGGTTAACCAGCCAACTGATCAGTATGTAGAGCAAGATGACGAATGCCATACGCAGCGTCCCCACGAAGAACCAGAGCTTCTGCCTGTGTGGCTGCCGCCTGGCCATGAAGTTGCAACCGAAGCGGATCAGGTACAACATCGCCAGGGCCGAGACACCCATGGCGGCGTCAAGCTTCGCCCGCGGCAAGCTCTTCAGGGTGTTGATGATGACGAGGTACGTTGCCTCGCGGGTCTTTACGCCACTGATTCCGAGCAGCGTGGGGACCTGGCCGGCTGCGATACTGATGGCGGCCCCCGTCATAAAGGAGGTGATGCCCACCAGCGGGATGAACTCGACGACCCAACCCAGGCGCGCGAGTCCGATGAACAGGAGAGCGGCACCAACGATAACAGAGAGGCCACGCGCGATCATTTCAGGCGGGAACGCGTCCTCACCATGGACGGCCTGCACCCGCTGAACGATGGTTCCGACGAGGGTCGACATGACGGCCACCGTTCCGATTGTGATATCCTTGGATGTCGCGAACGCCCAATACAGGAGGAAACCCACGAAAGAAGTGTACAAGCCGTACTCGGCCGGTAGCTCCGCCAGCAGCGCGTACGCCATTCCCTGAGGTATGACAACGAACCCGACAGTTACACCTGCGATGAAGTCGCCGAACGCCCATGTCATGTTGTAGTGGAAGATCCACGACCAGAACGGGAACAGCGACCTAGTGTAATTTGCGACGCCCTCCCGAGTCGGTAGCAGAGAGTGTAGCACCTCGCGGAGCGACGGCTCCTCCTCGTAGTACGGATCCACGGGCTTGATTGATGCCGCGGCCGAGTCAACGAACTCCCGGGGCTCGTCGCGTGAACGGTAGTCGATGTCTATGCCGACGGCCTTCGCTAGGCCGCGGCCGACTTTGGTATTGGACATCGCCGTGTATCGTCAGACCTCTCACTTATCAGCTAAGTGTCTATATTGGAACCTTGTGAGGCTGTATATCGTTGATTGTGGAAACGTACACGCCGTCTCCAGTTAAGACGCGCTTGCTGAGCAAGAAGATAGCGGCCCTCAGATGCATCAGTGTGGAACGTTACGAGCAGATGCGCACGTTATATATATATAAACAAGTCTCATTCAATGCAGGGCCTAATGCAAGCACAGGAAAGGTGCGCAAAGCTAACTTGAGATCTAACCAGGGCTTGCGTCTTGAGGGCTTGGGCATGGAGCGGGCGGTGATGGGTGTGGCCAATAACCCAATATCTTCGCAGCCGCAAGAACCTCACACTTCAAGTAGCTAGCCACGAAACAACGAGCAAAAGTTCAGCTGTTCAGTCCTCATCAAGAAAGTGTCCCGCGGAGATAAACCTGGCGAACATGGCTCGATATTACGCACTTTCTGGGTAACATATCTAGGCGGGATTGCGTGCGTGCTGGGTTGCGGACTGTGGGGTGTGGAGTTCCATACATGCCAAGAGATGTCGACATCGACTACGTAAATGACGAACACCTATCCCTTTCGTTCTTTCCTACGCCACGGTGCCACTAACAAATCAACAACTCAATAATCGGCGCTCTTGGAAAGAAAGAAGAAAATCCGTGGACGTCAACAAGTTTCCGGAAGTTCTTTAATCCAAACACCAGATTCGCCCCAGTCAATGACAGCGACCTCCTGCTGACAGGTCGCAAAGAGAGCCTTTGGTATTTAGTGAACTTGCGACCCTGATGACAATATGAATAATATGAAACCTGGTTCTTTCATCTCCAAGAGTCCCATATATGTTATACAGAGCCTCTGCATGCCGCCCAGTAACCAGGACCAAGCCACCCAGATTGGATTCGAGAGCATCGGGTGTGGTTTCCGCATTAGGGCCCCCTCGGGCAATCTGATTGGGTTCTCTCATGCGGCTGATGGTCTCGCCATCCTTGGGCAAGCAGATCTCACTCTACGAGCAGCAAGCGAGCCAATGCCGTGTGACTATGCTATATGTCATCAGTTAAGGCTGTCATGACACTCGCCTACGGCACGGTCAATCTCAGCAATGATACGATGAGCAGAGAAGTCTATGACCGAGAATCTTAAAAGGCTTGGGAGCTGTCCATCTAATAAAATTGCTCCGGGATTTCACCATCTTGATGTTCCTTTTTCCTGCTTTAACTCGATGGCTGAAAGGCTCCTAAACGATGGGTGTTGTGCCGGGACACTATCTACTCCACAGATTTTCAAGCCTCTACACGAGATTCTAAGCTGTGATATAGATAGCGCAAACAACTGTGCCACAGTGATTTCTCGCTCGGTCTAACCGCTGTAGTCCTAGACTTTCTTTGTTTCATCTTGGGAGAATTAATTCATGCACAATCCCACAAGGATGCGATGGACCCCAGTTGACTTGTACTGACATGTCAGACACCATAGCGGGGGAAGAGGGGGGGGGGAGCCGTGTCCTCATTTCTCACAATGACTCCTCGCCTTATTTTCTGGCCTTCCATCATCAACCTGGGTAATCAAAGCTCATCTAAGTATTGACTTTTGAGCCCTAGAACCGCCTCTTCGGTACCGGTGGTGCGACATACAAGCATTGCCTACAATCGTTCTAGGACCAATGTACGGCACTCAATACTATATATATGTGATAGTCGAGTTCAAGACTGCGAGAAGCAATATAAGGGAAGATCACCTCATTTGCATACACTGGAAACCGTAAAGACGCATGCATTGCAACTCGTAACGGCGCCGTCAGTTGCCCCTGGATGATACAGTAGCCCTTTGTAGTGAGCTGAACCAAAGAGCCAGGGCATGATTCATCCCCATTTAAACGGCCGCGTGTGGCGGGCCCTAGACTGTTCTGAAAGAACCTCCGCCCTGCCTTCCTCTAGGAGCAGTTAGTAACATCGTTACGTACTGGGAATATAGATAGCTTTAAATACTCGACGGAGGCCACTCAGTCCCCACGCCGTAGATGTCTAGATCAATTCAGAATACTGGCATGACACAGAAAAATCATTCAGCTCCATCTAGCAACTTCTGTGCTTAGTCTAGGCTAGCAGTTAATTATTTGGCATTCCATGTCCATACCTCCTGGGTGGCATGAAGGACCAGGTCTCGACCATCAGCAACAAGCATCTTGGTCTTCAACATTTACCCTCTATCTCCTTCTTTGAATTTGCACAATTAGTATATGATATCCATCATAAAAAATTTGATGTCTCACATTGACTTCTTGCGGGCAAGGCCGTGAAGGGGCGTGCGCTATCTACCATTTCAGGGGTCCAATGATCCCCATCTTTGGTTTTGTCAGCTAGCCAACGAGATAGCATCTCAGGATGATCATCTATAGACCTTTAGCACTCCACAGTACGGGTTTGGACATCGTATATGTGTAGTCTTACCCTTTTTATCGTTAGTGCCGGAAATCTGTCCTCTCTGACTGTCATTGGTTTCAGTCGCAGTCGATGGAGTTGTCGGCATGTTGAGAATGCGCTTTTGATAGCTCTAATGTTATCAATGCCGCGACTCTTTAGTAGCGCCTGGCCTTTCCTTCCGGTAATGTGGAATTGTAAAAACCGTAACTATACTTATAGCTAGGGCTTTCCGCTACCTCTTATCCACTCCAGTTGTCCCTCTTAACCGTGACATAGAGTCCCATCCAAGTCTGAATGGGACCATGGAAAGAGTCGTACTAGCATGGTTGACACTCATGAGATCCTAAACCTGAGGATCCGAGACGGGACCTACTTTAATGTTGCCGTGAAAGTAGTTCTTGGGACTCCATGTCCCATCTAAGGGTTCCTCTTATGACGAAGACCATTGATAACCAATGATACAATACACAGGAGTATTTTCTACTAGTTGCTTCCACGAGGCCCACTGTACGTCGACGTGATTTTCCATGCAAAGTTATATAGAAACAGATATAATCTACCAGTTTCCTATGCTTCGTCTTATCGTAAACTACTAAAGTCGACCTGGAAAATAGGAGCTCATGTATATCCCATACAATTTCTTTAGGACTTTACCTTTTGACCACTTATGGCAACAATTGGGCCTGTAGAGGTGACTTAACAGAAAATAACACTGTATATTGTAGACACTAGGACAGATCGACAGGCTGCGCAAAAAGTCCACGCTGTAGGCTGACAGGCGTGACACATATTGGGGACCTGCTGTCCGAAGTAAGAATTTGACGTCTGGGAGTGACAGGGACTCACGCATTGGGATTTGCAAATTCTACCCCTGTCAAGGGAAAATGTACCATAAAATATAATCGGCATCGGCTACAACATGAGAGAGGTTTCTATAGCAAGGGGTACGCCCCCGATGCATAAGGCGGCTTACGGACACGGAGTCAATGCTTCAGCCCAGTGTTAGTCCTCGTTCGTGTCCCTACATTCAACGGGTTATATTTTACTTTCATGCCATACATACCATATCACAATTCTTAACCCTGTCATCCAGTCTGTCACCTTACTACTGTTCTATCTCTTGATCTATTTATTACCCGTTTCATGTGGCAATTGGCTATTCAATTCTAAGTCATACTAACAGCAACTAACACTTTTGCCAAGGATTGACTTATGCGGAATGGTAAGGCGGACTGTTGGGACAAAGGTGTGACATTTGAAGTGCCCATGCAGGACTTGGCCAGCCTTAGTGGGACATATTGGGACTTACTGGGACCTACCCAAAAAGCTGCTGGGCAAGCTGAGCGGCGTAACGGGACAGCTTTCTGATTCGCGGCTAGTGTTGGGACTTCAGTGGGACATGTGCGCGCTGCGAGAGCTAGACGGAAGGAAGACAGTCCTACGTCGTGCATGCCAATGCATCACAGCATTGCACTGGACGAAGGAGGGGATTGAGCCGCAAAGCTTCCACACGTACGCCATAAAATTGTTACACTTCCCTATGGACACTCGGTGAGCTTATGCGAACTGTTTCTTGTTAACATAGTGGTTCGCCTGGGGTCGGCTGAGCCGAACCTGTCCTTTGGATTCTCCAATTTGTCGCCTTACTTCACCTTTATTGCCTTGGGCGCCTAACACTGAGTATTGTTTATGTGTCGCATCTACAACGTGCGCGGCCGAAATGATGCCTCAGTCTTCTGTACCCCCGACTTTGCTGCTGGATAAACTCCGACAGAAATACTCATGGGCGAGCGGGGCTACGAGAGGCACAGAATCCTCTAAAGAGCAGTACCACAAAGATTTGAAAAATGCATTCGCAGAGATTGACGGTCTAATGGCAGGCTTCAAATACCTCGACCAGATGGCACCCAACGCAGGCACTGAGGATTCATCCCCTGCTTCACCCCCGGACGATACCCCCGCTCCCGCAGCGGAAGTCCGTCTGCATCAAAGCTGTCAAGAATATCCTCACGGAATCGACGACTTGGACATGTCTCATGATAGACGTCAAGCAGTTGATAAAGATAACCAGCGTCCGACATCTGAAGTGCGTCCCGATCGCCAACCCATGGCGGCACAGTGGGCTGCGATTAGGAGTCTCGGAGAGGAGACAGAGCACCACCACCGACGTTTCCAGACAATGCCATCTCTTTCTGATGACCCGATCCTCGCTCAGCTGCGCGAAGACTTTAGCCATGCTAAGAACATACGGAAGACGGGCATCATCATCTTCCGAGACGTCCTCGATGGCTATCGTCCTACCAAACTCAAGGAAATTTTCGCATTTGCGAGCTTGTCTTATGCGGTTTCACAGATCCTTTTCAAGGCGGGCCGCATCGACAAGTTCCAAATTTTGGCGGGCGTGAAGACCTGGCGTGATTCTATTTCCAACGATAGGGAAAAGGAAGCTTTCAACAAGTTGGCGTACCACCTATGGCCCGAGTCGAAAGACCACCTGCATTTCATACCTGTGCCGCGGACCGACCCAGAGAGTCGTATTTCTCTACCCAGGCAGGTGCACTATGAGAATCCTGCCACTGCTTTCATGAACCTAGCATCCAATGCTACCTTCGACTACCCTTGGCCGGAGCAGATCATAGGCCTAGAGGAGTTAGATGATACCGGCTCTTCTTTGGACTTCGTGGGACAGGCTCTGGAACTTACCGACTACACTCACCAAGCCTTTGATTTCTCACAGCTACAGAATATCGACACTGCAAGGGGATGTCAGCCAGCGGCGACATATGACGGAACCTCACTACCGACTACTTCAGCAGGAAATTCTAGTTTAGGTTGTCTTGACCCGCGCCCGCCCATAATAGACTGGCCGCCCGTAGTACAAAGTCCCGTCGAGTCTGCCCAAGTCCAACCAGGCAGTGAAGTTGTACAACTCCAAGGTACTTGTCTCTTTCTTGTTATCTTGGCATTCGTATCCGAGAATCAAGATCTTCTACACATTCTGTCCGGCAGGGGTTTGATATCCAAACCCGACAAGCTATATCAGGCCGAGAAAGAGGACCAGAAAATGTTCTATAAGTCAGCCCAGGAGCTGTTCTTCGAGCCTCGCCGACGAAGCAATCCTCAACCTAGTCGGGCGTTCCCTGCACTACTTTCAACCGCGAAGATCTTCACAAGGGAGGCCTACTTGCGCACGATCCCAGAGGTGAAGCATTATCTTCTAACTGTAGCCGTGGTAAGAACATCCAAAAGAAGCGAAATTCGTAGTCTAACACTAGATAAGGCAGTATTTCCGCCGGGGGAACTGTTCCAACAATTTGTATTGTGGGTTATGTGCGATGATGCAAACGTTTCAACCCCTATTAGTCCCAGTGTCTCTTTCAAGGCAGCAACACCCCTTAATAGGAATGGATCGTGAGTCCCGCTTCAACCTTTGTATTTAGAAGGCATACTAAGTCCGTCCCAGGATACTACATTCTTGCAACTTCGACGGCTGTAGTTTCAGGTGTCAAAGCGCTTCCGGGCTAAGCAAGCATAAGCGCAGAAAACATCCACAGATACCTCCGATTCGATGTCCGCAATGCGACTACGACAATTCCAGACCCGATAGAGTGCGTGCCCACTTTCTGAACCAGCACCCGGGGCTACTGCTTCCTGAGGAGCTCATGCAAGGCAGACGGCGAAGGCGCGCTTCGCTGCAGGTTTGAATCATGCTACGGACTAGGGTTGGGGGTCATGGGCCGATTTTCGTGGATGCATTCGCAGCATTTCTTGGTTGTTCAACGTTTGTCTATCTAGCTTAACGAATCGAAGCTCTAATGGCATTCATTGTATTGAGTGGCCTTCCAGCGGTGCCATACCGATCTGGAAGTTCGCAGCTAGTTGTGAAAACTAAAGGTCAGTAGCTGATCAATAGCTTGGGTAAGCCCCAATTGATCAGCCCCTAGCGAAGCTACTTGTAAGCCACCTCCGGTATCGCTTTCTCACAGCTACAGCCGTATTTACATGTAGTTAAGGAGGCTTCATTACATCCCTTATTTTAATCAGGATCTTCTAGAGGTCAACCTGACACTTCTACTCTTTTTCAGCTGCAAATGCTTCGGTGTATGATATAAACGTCTCATATTACGCAAGGTACATTGTTGCTATCGACCGTGCCAAGTGCCAATGGTCTTCAGTATCTAAAATACCTCTATGTCTAGCATCGCAATTCTCACGAGATACGGGATATGGACGAGAGTTGGTCATTCATAATCCAGCATGTAGTAGACGCTATATAGCGACGCTTATATCCTCCACATCCTAATATCCCAACTCCTCTTTGAGCACGAAGCGCGCCCGCGAAACAGCACGACCAACGTTTATGGGAAGTTCTGGCGAGCATGAATAACCGCATTCAGCCAGTTGTTCCCACCAGCAAAAACAGTTTCGACAACACTAGTCGCACTCAGGACGCCTAGCTGGTATCGATTGCCGTTCTCATTTACCCACTGTGAGGTCTAGCGTCAGTGATTTCTCTTCGGGAAGCACGATAGGCAAGCAAGAGGGGGCCAAATTGTCCAGAGGGATGAGTGTTCAGAGGTTCCCCGCTTAAAAGTATTGTCCTAAACGGGGAAATAGGGGTCAAGTGACTCTGGGAAATGGCTTACAATCGGCCCGCCGCTCATGCCACCAGCAACATCAGCATCGGTGACAAGACCGCCCGTGGAGCCGCAGTCGAATCTGTTCCGTACCGTGATGCGATCCTGCCTATACGGTCTCCGGCCATTGGCCAGATCTCCGGGATATCCGAGATGTAGTGACCTGGGCTGGTTGATAACGGAGCCGTCGACGAGCTTAGCGCCAAGATACCCACGTTGCTCTCCCAGGCGCTGGTCGAGTATGAAGATGGCCCAGTCCTCCTTGATGTCGCAGGAGTCCGGCCTGGGGTCGTTAACCGAATACCCGGGGAGATGGATAATGGTCGTGACATACGCGCCCGGAAACGACTCGCCGTCGTAGTAGCCCGGCATGAAGCGAAGGCTGACACCTTGGTTATTCAGGGGCGCGCAATGCTTAGCTGTAGCGACGTGGCGTGGCCCGATCAAGGCACCAGAACAGTATACCCCGTTCGACCATTGGATTTTTCCCATTGTCCCGAACGGGTACCCCTTGTTGGTCCACAGAACTCGATTGTCGGCCCCCTTAACGAAGCGCTTCTCCAGCTCTGGGTCATCGAATAGTTCTGCGTCTTCCGGCTGGTATGGCGGGGCTTCAGTGACGTTACTGATACTACTGATACTGAAAGCCTCTAGAGAAAGAGTGAGGATGTCAGGGGTAGGCCCGTAAAACTGGGTCGTGAACCCTCCGGTCGGAACCCCGATAGGCATCGTATATGTCGTTTCTTCAACTTCGGGAATCGGTGATGCAGAGATCCTCGGGGTGAGGCATAGCAAGGCTGTAGCCAGAGATTGCAAAGCTAAACGAGCCATGGCGTAGGTAGATGGGCTCTATCGATCAGTATCAATTCAAGGGCTTTAGGCTCACGTTAATCTCAACCTGATGCGCCGAGCGGTATTAAAAACTCCTATTTATAATCGAATAATATCACAGGGACATTCAGCCACCGCACGTCTTCATAGCACCTCATGATGGTTGTGAAAGAAACAGCAGGGCTTGCTGAGACTCTGTCTCATCGGTCATTGGTTCGACACGCCGCGCGAGGCCACTATTGCGATCGTTCTTGAATTCATCCCTGATATCTACCACATCACTTGACCCGATATCAATATAGTATCGAAAGTGAGTTCTGGTCCTATCATATCAGTCAGAGTATTGAACAAGGCAACTTGCGGCGCAGGAGTGATAGCTGTGCGTCCGAGTGTAAATGACCCGGTACCGCGGCAACCGATAGAATCGATCTGCAGTAGTTGATAAGGATAGTCACCTGAAATTATGCAGCTGCTTTCAAATTGTGAGCCACTTGGCTGACTATACTTGATCGCGCGATGTTACCCCCCACTAGTTGCCATCAACTTCCCCATTTGATAGCCACCCCCGGCGTTGGAGCTCAATCACCCACCCCCTGTTTAAGCACCTGACACTGTCAGTAACTGGACTATAGTTATCAGACCGCGAGTAGGGCCGGCGTGCTGGTCAACTGCAGTATTAATACACACCATCCCATATCTGCGGTATGACCACTAGACATCATGAGAGCCCTCAGCACAGGTTTGTCTACTGACGCCCCAATTACCAGCGAAGTAGTACTTACAAACATACGTGGTTACAGAACAAGTCCTATCCGTCCACCTCGCTTGAGAGACAGATGTACATTCCCCGCAGCCTTGTTACCAGGGTTGTGAAATTAGTTCTTAGTTTTTAGTATTAGTTAGTTAGTTTCTTAGTTAGTTAGTTTTATTCAGTAACTTAACTAAACTAATTTTGGTTAGTTAGTTACTAATCTTTTCTTAGTTAGTTTAGTTTAAGTGATTAACTAAATTAACTAATTAACAAAGACTTGTTATATATAGTTTAGTTTTATTTCAATTTTTTTATTTTTACAGAAATTATTATATTAATAAATAATCCATAACGAATTAAATAATGAGAATTTGTAATATATTTATTAACAATATACTTTAAATTAATTTCACTTTTTAAAAGATTAACTAAATAGATTTGTGTTACAGGAACAGGGGTTCCTGTCTCGAGGAGATTAACCTTTGAGGCCTAGCGCGGACCTGTCGCGGCTGAACTCCGGACGGAAGGCTTGGCTTTTAACGTAATCTGGATAATCTGGGTGATCTGGGGACCAGATTACATAAATCCAATAGATTTACGACATATTCACTTTGGGAAATAAAATATATAATAAATCGGTTTTTTATATAAATAATATTTACTTAATTTTAATTTTAATTATTAATTTAAGTTCTTAATTAAAAGATAATTATACCGTTTTTTAATTAAAGGAAAATTTTTTAAATTTTTTTAACGAATAAATTACGGAATTATTTTTCGCCTTATTATTATTTACAAATCAAAAATCTTTTTCGGATATTACTTATATTTCCAAATAAATATATAATAAGTTTATTATATTTTAATAATTTTTTAATTAATAATTAACGAATAATTTATTATTTAATTAAGATATAAACCTTTTTGAACTTAATACAAACGATAATATAGGACGATATTTAAAAGATAAATAATATATTTAATTCTTATTATTAGCTAATTAAATATTATTAATAAGACTTAACGATTTACCACTTATTAAAAAAGTTTTTTAATTAATTAATAATATAATATCCTTTATTATTCGATTTTAAAATTTTTTTTCCTAACCGTAATAATAATTTTTCCTAATTTTTTTAAAATATTATTAAAGCTTAGGAAAAAATAAAAACGGGAGGAAATTAAAGAAAAAAAAGAAGAATATGGGGCAGGAAACCAGAAAAAAAAATTTATTACGAAAAAAAAATTAAATGCCTTAACGGCAAAAGTTCGAACCCTAAAAGAGGAAAATATTCGGTTTATTAAAGAAAAAAAACCGGCTTTTCCTTAATTTGGCTTTTTAAAAAAACGAAATTAAAAAACTGGATATCGGCTTTTTTTAATAAATCCAGAACGAACGCAAAAAAAAGCTTTGACGTTACCATTATTCGGTACAAATCAAATACGGAAAGAAATTATTTTACCCCCTGGTTATTACGAAATACCAAACGTTAAGGGTTATAAACCAACTTCCCCCAAATTTTACGATAATTTAAAAAATCCGGATAAATTCCTGGTTTAGGCCAGGTTTTACCTTAAATTTTATAAGAACTTCTTATCGGAAAAATATTAAAAAGTAATAATTATTTCCTAATTACTAATCGGACGAATTCGTTAATAGTTTAAACTTATTTTGATAGATTATTTTAAACGATATTTAAAAGAATTTTCGAACCTTATTAATTATATTTTTAACGATTATAAGAATTTTGAAGAAAAAATATAAACTTTATTTGGAAATTTAAATAAGGAATAATATATAATTAAATAATTTTATTTTTTCCATTAAACTAAATTAATATTTAAATATACGATTAAGTTTAACCGTTTAGTAATTATTTTAAATTTATCAGAAAATGCGTTATTTTACCTTTATTATAACGGCTTAAAACCCCAAATTAAAAACGAACTACATATGGAACCTAAGGTGGGATCTTTTGCAAAATATACCGATAAGGTTATTATTACTAATTAACGCATTTTTGATCGGTATTTAGAAAAAAAAAGAACCAGCAAATAAGGTAACGATAAAGGCTTAAAAAACTAAAACAAAAAGGATAAAGATAAGCCTCAAAAAAAGTGAATTCTGTTTCGAAAAAGCATAAAAAAAATAAATCCAAAATAAAATGTTTTAATTATGGCAAAAAAGGGCATTTTAAAAATAAATATCGTTTTCCCGCTAAAAGGGATTCCAAAAAAAGGGATTTTTTAATTTTAGAAAAAAGTTAAAATAATTGAATAAAAAATTAATACTAAGGTAAAAAAGGAGAAAAAAGAAATTAATACAATTTCCTTTTAGCCAGAATTCATTATTACCATAATTACTTAAATCCAAAACGGCATCCCAAAATACGAGAATTATCCTATTTGCTAGGACCTTAAAATTAAAGCCTGTAAATATTATCCCGGATAAAAAGTTTCCAAAATAATTATAAAATTAGAATATCTTTATTATCTCGACGCATAAAAATACAAAATATATAATATAAACGGTTAATTTCAATTAGGTATCCATAATTATAAATAGTTATCCCCGGAATTTTGTAAGTTCCTAAAATATATTATTTACTAAAAAACGTTATCGGTAAACCTTTACGACTTATTACATTTTATTATTTGCTATTAAGACGATTATTTTGTTTATTTTAAGGTTAAGGAAAATAATAACTTTTGGCCTGGATAAAATAAAAAAACGCTTATAAAACTAGATAACGAATGCCGATATACGGAAATTTTACGATAACTGGAATACCTTAAATTTTATTACTTATATCCTAAATCAGAATAAAATTAAAAAGTTATATCGTAAAAATATTTATGTTATTTTCCGATATTTTACGTACAATATAAGCTTTTAGATATAAAGATATTTTTTTTTGGAGAAATACCTTTCCGACCTTATAATTTAGAAAGTATAAAACCAAAAGTCGAATTAAAAGAAAACGGTTATTTCCGAATGCTAGCTAAGTAGAAAAAAATAATATAAATATATGGACGACCATTATATTAAGCATGCAACCAAGAAAACTCGAAAATAAAAACGCCTTTTCGTAAGTAAATTACGTTAATCAAAAAATAATAAAGGTTTTCGAAAATAAGGTATCGAAAAGCCTTAATATGCAAAACCTTATATAAAGTAATTAAAGGATTACGTAGTTAAATCGAAATTCCTTTATAATATAAAAATAAAACGTTTAAAGTTATAATTAATTTAGGAATAAAAGGTAATTTTATTTTTTTATAATAGCAAAAAAATACCAGATTTCTTAGAAAGATAAATTAAAGTTTTATAAATTACGTATAATGAACGGGAGTTTATTTATATACGAAAACGGACGAATTTTTCGGAAAACTTAAAAAATTCCTAATACGGATTTAAAGATACCAAAAATAGATTTCGTTAGATATTGCCGATATTTTTAAATATAATATTATCTTAGGAATATTATGGTTTAGATTTAGTAATTTACGTATCGATTAAAAGTATTAAATATTTTCCTGGGAAAATAAATTACCCGAAAAAAACGATTAAGAAATTTGCTATGTTATTAAGGAAATCCAGATTATAAAATAAGCTTTTATAATATTATTTAAGTATCGACGATTTAAGATATTATTTAAAAATAAAAAAAATTACGAATTACCGCCACATAATTAATAGGATTATAGGATATTTATTAAAGAAAAATGTTACTTTAAATTTTATAAGATTTATTATATAAACTTTAACAAATTAAAAGTTTTGTGAAAAAATATTTAATTTAACCTAAAAAAAATATATTTAATTTTTTAAATTTTTTATTAGATATTCCGTTTTTATGGTACCAAAAATTATGGATGAAAAACAAAAAATTAACGAAAACGAAGATCTGGTTTTTAGAAAAATAATCGATTACCGATAACTAAACGATATTACAATTAAAAACGGATACCTTTTAATATTTATAAACATTTTAAAAGAAAACGTTAGTAAAGTTAAATAATTTACGGTATTTAATTTTCGTAATAATTATTACCGTATCCGAATAACTAAAGAAAAAAAATAAAAAACGGTATTTAAAATAATATATAGATTTTACGAATACAAAGTAATGCTTATAAAATTTACTAATATTCCCGCCAGTTTTCAATAATTAATTATAATTACTTTCAGAAAATTCCTAAATAAATTTATATTTGTTTATCTCGACGATATCCTTATTTACTTTAAAACGCTAAAGGGATATAAAAAATAAGTTGCCTAGGTATTTCGAACGTTAAACGAAATAAATATCCGAATTAACCTAGTTAAAAACGTATAGCATATATAGAAACTAAATTTTCTAGAATATACTTTTACTTTCGGCTAAATTCAAATTTAATGCTTTAAGATAGAAATAATTAAGGATTAACTTATTCCTAATAAGGTAACCGTTATAAATATTTGATAAATTTTAAGATTTACGGATTACGTACGTAATTTAATTAAAAGATACGGAGATAGAATTAAGTTATTAACGAAATTTACTACCAAACGGTATATGGGAAAAAAATTTAAATTTTCAGAAAAAGCAAAAAAAGCGTTTTAGATTTTAAGAAATATAATTATTAACGGATTTATAATGAAATTATTTAATGCAAATAAGAAAAAATACCTAAAAACGGATACTTTAAATTACGTATTAAGTATTATCCTAAAATAACTAAAGGATAATAACAAATAATACTTAATGGTATATTACTTAAAAGCATTTCGAAATGCAAAATTTAAATATTTGATTTACGATAAAAAGTTATTAACGATTATTAACATTTTTAAAGAATAGGAACCTTTTTTAACGGAATAAGGAAACCCTTCGATATTTATTTTAATTACAAAAACCTTATTTAATTCATAAAAATATAAAAATTAAATAAAAAATATAAGACGTAGATAATTTTCTTATTAAGATTTAACTTTAAAATATATTATATTAAAGGAAAAAAAATATCCAGGCGGATATTTTTAATCGTAAAGGCGATTATAATTTTAAAATTCCCAAAAAGATATGTAAATGCTATAATATAACCAGGATGGCATTATATAATTATGCGAAATCCTGAAAAACCTATTATCCGAATTTTTGATATAGTTTCGGAATTTTTATAATACGAAAAAAACAGAAAGAAATTTAATAGTTAAAAAGATAAATTAAAAATTAATTATTATACCATGGCAAAATTTATATTCCAAAGAATTAACAAAAATAGTTTGTAAAGGAATTTTACGAGAACCCGTTATATAGATATTAAGGAATTTTCAAAACCACTTAACGGCTACAAAAAAAATACAATTTTCCTAAGTTACGCCGTATAATCAAAATAATTATTAAAAATTATAATATTTATAATAAAATTAAAGTAATACGTTATAAGCCTTATAAGTTATTATAACCTATTAACATTTCTAACAAAATATAAAATACCATAACTTAGGATTTTATTATTAACTTATTTTTATTTAAAAACCCAGTTATTAAAATCGAATACGACGGAATATAAGTAATTATTAATAAATTTAGTAAATATGGGTATTTCTTACCTTTTAAAAGAAATATAACGGTAAAATAATTAGCATACGTTTTCATCAGATATTATTTCGACAAACATAATATATTAGAAAAGATTATTTCGGATAAAGATACGTTTTTTATTTTAAAATTTGGTATTAACTTTTTTAAATAAATAAGTATTAAATTTAAGTTCTTAATAACATATTATCCTTAAATAGATAGCTAAACCGAAAAATTAAACTAAACCTTAAAATAATATTTCCGAAATTATGTTAATTATTAACAGGATAATTAGATAAAACTCTTACTATTGGCATAAATCGCTTATAATACTTTTGTTAACAAGGACATAGGCGTATCCCCTTATACGGCTATATATGGATACGACGCAAAAACGAAACGACTTAAATAATTATTTAATAAAGTATTAAAAATTATTCCGATTACCATAAAAGCAAAAATATTAATAATAAAAATAAAAACCATTCAGATTCGTTTTTACAATAAATTAAAATTTCTTTAGCGA
The DNA here is from genome assembly GCA_004154925.1 of Monosporascus cannonballus. Classification (NCBI taxonomy): domain Eukaryota; kingdom Fungi; phylum Ascomycota; class Sordariomycetes; order Xylariales; genus Monosporascus; species Monosporascus cannonballus. Next base: position 722,395 of record QJNS01000003.1, on the reverse strand, counting down.
AAAATAACCTAATATTATAATAAAAGAATTAAGGAATTAATTTTAACGAAAGGAAATAAGGTTTACCTATTACGCCAAAAACAAAACGTAACCTCGAATATCTTACAAATTAAAACGAAAAAACCTAACAATAAGCTCGATTTTAAAAAGCTTAATCCGTTTAAAGTAAATAAAGTTATTTCCGAAACCAATTACAAATTATCATTATTCAAGACAATAAAAATACATCTTATTTTTTACATTTTTTTGCTTAAACCAATATCCAAAAACGCCCCGTTAAAAATATATCTGGAACTTGAAAAAATCCTTAACGAATACAAATTCGAACAAATACTGGATTCCAAAATAATTAAAAATAAAATCCAGTACTTAATTAAATAAAAAGGGTACTTATATAAAAAATATTTAGGAATTATTAAATTACTTAACAAATACGATGGACCTGGTTAAGACGTTTTACCGCCAAAATCCTAACTAACCATTTTTAATATGGCTAAGGTTATAGGCAATAACGGTCCCCCGTTCAAATTAACCCCTACGGCATTCCAGTTAAAAAAACCGACATTTCCATAATAGCGTCCATTTTAGATGCAAGTTATGCTTGCTTTACGTCCACGCGACGTTACTTTTCTTTTATTTTTTTTTTCATTTTTTTAACTAGTTTAACTTTAAACCTTCTTTTAATAACTTTACCGCCCTCTTTTTAAAAAGGTTTTGTTAAAGGCGCAAACGCCTTAACTTTTTAACAAATTCCTTTAACTTTTTATCCTGTTGGCAACGTAATTCGGCTAACCTTTTTTTTACCGCCTTTTATTCTTTTTTTGCAACCTTTTAGTACGCCAAAAAACTATTTTCGGTTTTACGTTATTCGCGTAATAAACGATCTTGTGTTTCGTTTATTTTCTATAACGAATTCATAATTAAAACGTTATAAAAAGGACGTTATCGGCGAATATAACAATTATAACTCAAATATTTAAAAACGTAAAAATAATTAGTTTCGCCAAATCAGATATAATTTGAACAAAAAAAAAACCTTAATGCCAAACTTTTTAATTAAATTAGTTCGAATATTACGAAAACCGCGTTAATTTAATTAAGGTTTTTTTTTCTTTTTAAATACGACTTATTATAATAAAATTAGCTAAAACATTTCTAATTTTTTTTAATAAAACAAAATGGCGATTTACGATTTTTATTTTTAAGATAAAAATCTTTAAAAAAGGGAAATAATATTATAGGAATAAGGGTTCCTATTTCGAGGAAACCAACTTTTAAGGCCTAGCGCGGACCTGTCGCGGCTGAACTCCGGACGGGAAGCTTAGTTTTTAATGTAATCTGGATAATCTGGGTAATTTAGGGACTAGATTACACAAATCCAACAGATCCACGATATATTTACTTTAGGAAATGGGATATATAATGGATCGGTTTCTTATGTAAATAGCACTTACTTAGTTTCGCTTTTTAGCTATTAATCTAAGCTTTTAATTAAAAGATAACTATATCGTTCTTTAATTAAGGGAAAAGTTTTTAAATCTCTTTAACGAATAAACCACGGAATTATTCCTCGCCTTATTATTACCTGCAAATCAAGAACCCTTTTCGGATAATGCTCATACCTCCAGATGGATGTATGACAGGTTCGTTACAATTTGTAAGTAGAAAATTCTGGAAAGTTCTTATATATTCTTTTAAATTCCATATTTTTGTCGACAATTCTTGTGCTGATTCATAATTAATATTATCGTTTTTAATAATATAGTATCAGCTTTGATATAATTAACAAAATTTATATAATCCGATTTATAAACTGAAAATTCTAGAAAATTCTTAAACATTTTGTAATATTTTATAAATATCGTACCCATTATTTTGCTTATAAATAATTGATACTGGATTATGTAATCAACGTTGGTAATAGCATTATTAATAATTAAATATAAATTATTACGTAATATATAAAAATGGATTGGTAAGCGAAAACTTTTAGAAAATTCTTAAATATGTTATAGTTTCTTTTATACTTGTTGACGATTTTTTGCTTATAAATTGTTAGTAATAAATCATATAAATAAAATTAATACGAACTTAATAAATGATACTAATTTAATATTATTTAATAACAGAATTATCTAGAATTTTAAATTTAAATATAAAGACGTTAAGCTTTTCTCGTTTAAAACCTTTTTTATCTTTTAACTTATTTATTAAGCTTATTATTATATAATTATATTATAATATATATACCGTTATAATCAGCTTTTAACGCTTTATAATATACGGTTACCCGCTATGTATCCACTTATTTAAAAGTCGATTATTTATATATTTATCATAGATTCGTTTATTCCGAATATATCTTCGTAAGCTATTAGCCAAAATTCTGAAAATTCGGGTGTCGAATCGAATAACAACTTTAAAGATTCGAAATATAACAAATCGGACTTTAGATTACCCGATTCCGAAAAGTCGAATATTTATATATTTGTAAATTATTTATTTACGCGGTATTTATTACTTATTAATTTAGATAAAGATCGTAAAGTAGTTGTTTCGTATATAACGTAATTATTATTTTTATTTATAGAATACTATTTAATTATTCTATTATAGTAATATTATTTTAATATAGATTAATTGATTTAATATGTGCAACTATAAAAAAATCGAAAAAGTTAAAAGTTTTTAAGCTTCGAATTTTTAACGCTATTATCAGGATAAACACCCTATTATTGCAAATAATAAAGAGTCTGAAAAAATAAGACAAAAACTATGTTTGTTTCGTTAAAAATATTATTCAAAAAATATTTAATTAATAATATATATAGAAACCGATAATGGAAAACTAGCTCGAAATAATACGATTTAACATTTTAATAAAAACGAAGCTTACAATAAAATTTTAAATTTTATTAACGAAAATAATATCTCATTTAATATATTCTAATCAAAGTCCTTTATCGAACTCTTAAATTATTATAATCGGTATGTTATATTTTTATCTTAATAATAATAATATTAATTTAATAAAAATTAAATCCAGTTATTAATCAATAAAAAATTGAAGCTTTATTAAATAAAAGTTTCGAAAAGGTTAAATCGGATTTTAACTTTTTATAGAAAATACAAATCGAAAATAACGGCGTTTTTTCCTTAACTTTCGATATATGGTGTGAGATAATGTTATGACCTAACGGTCTTGGCTTCTGGAAACGGTCGGGATCCTGAAGAACCAGACCCCGACCTAGCCAAGAAGTCACGTGACTGGCTCAAAGGGCTTAAGGGCCCTAATTGGTCAAAAGGGATTGAGCCGGATGAGCACTAGAGGGGGCTCAAAAGGGCTTAAGGGGATTCAACTAGAGAAATGTCGTTAAGCCATAATAAGTACTTTGAGCCAGAATAAGGATATATACGCTTATTATTTCCATAATTTAAATAATTTCAATTTGTAATATTTATTAATATTAATTATTTGTAATATATTTTTGCGTTTTTGATATTAAAAAATATAATTAAGTTATTTATTATTTAACTTTTTACGATATTTTTGTTAATATAAATCCGTACGATTAAGGTTTAATAATTGGTTAAATTATTTAGCCGTTATATATTATAAATTTTTATTTAATAATATCGTTAAATTTAGAATAATATTAAATATTATTAAAATATTAATTAACGTTCAGAAAACCCTTATTTAATAATTTTAAGTTCTAATTCGGGAATTAGAAAAACAAGTTTAATAATTTAAGGTTATGTTACTTATTTAAATTTTTCTTGCCCGTATAAAGCCTAAAAAGCCGGAATCTTACGATAGGAAAAGCAATTTTTAAACCTTTTTAATTTAGGTACGAATTTATTTTCGTTTTTTATACCTTAATAACTTAGCGGATATAGTTTTAATAATAAAAGCATACCTAATAAAAAATGCGGCTGATTAATTTAAGCTTATTATAAAAATATTTTTAAAAATAAGAAAACCAAATAAAAACAGATTTTATTAATAAAATCTTTTTATTTTATATTAATTTCGAAAATAAAGTACGTAATAATTTTAGTAATCCGGATAAAAAACAATTTATAGCTTAGCAATTTTTATAACTCCGATAAAAAAAATTCGTATCTAAATATGCCGTAACCTTTAAAAGTTTTGCAATTAAAACAGGATAAAGAAATAATAAGGCTAATATTTTTATTGATATATTTTATAAAAGGCTAAAAAATGATATAAAAAATCAGATTATTCGGATTAAACGATTAATTACTTTCAATTAGTGTATTGCAAAAGTAATTAAAATTAATAATCGATAATTTAAAAAACGATAAAAAAAGATATTACGTTTTATATTTAAGATATAATAAGTTTAATTAAAAAAAGAAACGAAACGTATTTTTTACTTTTTATAAAACAATATTAAAACTTATGGAATTCGGCGTTACGCATAAATAAAACTAGAACCAGATTAAATGCTTTAATTACGGCAAAATGGGATATAAGGCCTATAAATATAAGAAACCTAAGAAACTACGGTAGAATAACGGGATTTCTATATCGGAAATATAATCTAGGAATATTTAAGGAAATAATAGCAAAGTTATTAACATAATCTAAGTTAAGTACGTATCAGGTTTACGACAAAAGGTTTAATAAGGACCATTACGATAAAAAATTCGATAAAAATGCGAAAAACCAAAAAGCTAATTTAATAGATATTACGAATATAATAAAAAACGTTATAAGAATAATTACGTAAATACCAGAACTGGATAGAAAAAGTTTGTTCCGGAATCCTTGATCGATACGGCAGAATGTACGCCATATACTGTCGACGACGAGAATATCCCGATTACGAAAAATAAAAATAACATATTTATAAACGAATTATCCGTATATATTATAAGGGATTCGACTTTCCAAACAGTACCAGAAATAATAAAGAAAATAAGTAATAATATTAACATTTTCGAATTATAAGCTTAAAAATATTTAATAATTGGCCGAAATAAAAGATTAGCCTAAAAAAATAATGCTTATAAAAAACGCTTTTTATTATTACGGATAATATAATTATTAAACGGAAAAAGAATTAATTTAACGTATGGTAAAAAAAATATTATTAAAACATTACTACCGATTTTTATTTTTAATTAATATTTACCGCGGATTCCTAGAAAAAAAAGTTATTAAAGAAAAAATACGTTGATCTATAAAAGATTTTTCAAACGATAATTAAAATAACATATAATAAGATATAATTGCAAATATAAAAAATAATTTATTCGATAAAAAAAAGAATTATAAAAAACTGAAAAGCAATTTATACGATTTAAAGGAACAATACGCCGGCAATAGCGATAAATATAATAACTTAATATTTTAAATAAAGAAATATAAATAAAATTTAATAAATTCGAATAAAAATTAAAAAAAAGATTACTTATAAAAAAATTACAAAATAACGAAACCTAGAGAAATTAAGAGAAATTTTTAAAAAAGGCTTTAAACGTAACGATAAATAACGTTAACGACCTTATAACTTTAGAAGTACGAATCGGAACGTACTGGTATATCGTAATGGTAAACTGCGGAATTCTGGGCGGAAATTATATTATACCAAATATAGTTAATAGGCTTAAATTATTATAAAAATATAAATTAAAACCTTATATAATAACGAATGCCAAAAGCGAAAAATTCGTTTAAGATAAAAAAAATTTATACGCCAAATTAATTATTTTAATATTTTTATTAAAAACGATATTAAATAATTAATTTCGATATCGTTTTATTTAGAAATTATGATATAATTTTAAAATTATTATGGATATGTTAATACAGGATTTTAATTAACGGTGGAATTAGCCGAATAAAATTCGTTTTAATTCTTATTAATAAACGTAAGAAAATAAAATCTTAATATTTGATCGATAATAACGATAAATGCAAATATAAGGATACGATAAATACCTTATTATTTAAAAAATAAAATATAAAAAAAAGTAGGTATTAAAAAAATACGACGTATTATTATTATTATTAAAATGAAATTAAAATAATTAAATAATGATTTAAAATAATGAGAATAATAACTTAAGGAATTAAAAAATTTAATTAATATGTTATTACAATATTACAAATATAAGCAGTTTTTCAAAAGGGAATTCGATACGGAATTATTAAAATATAATAAATAATATTATGAAATAATTTTCAAAAAAGGATTTTCGACAAAATTTTACCTTATTTATAACTTTAACTTTAACGAATTACGTATTTTCAGAAAATACCTGGAAAATCGGCTATAAAAAAGATAAATTTAACTTTTAAAGTTACCAGTAAATTACCTAATATTTTTCGTACCAAAATATTACAAAATTATAATTTATAGTTAATTATCGGTAACTAAACGATATTATTATTAAAAATCGAATATTATTACCTTTAATTACAGAAATAAAAAACCGATTTTACGGAACTAAATAATTTATAATATTCGATTTTAAAAATAAATATAACCTTATTAAAATTAAGGAAAAATACAAATAAAAAATAACTTTGAAAACAAAATACGAATTATTTAAATATTTGATTATATTAATGGAACTTATAAACGTATTAGTAACTTTTTAGCAAATAATAAATTACGTATTACGAAAATATTTTGATATTTTCGTTGTTTGCTATCTTAACGATATTTTTATGTTTTTAAAAATAAAAAAGGTATACGCAAAATACGTTCATCAAATTCTTTAAGTTTTATAGAACGTAAGGCTATTGGTTAATACAGAAAGAAATTAATTCTATATATAAAAAGTAAAATATCTAGGACATATTATTATCTTAAAATATATTAAGATAAACCTTAAGAAAATCGTTATAATTACGGAATAACAAACGTTAACGATAATTAAAAAGATATAGGTATTTCTTGGATTTTGCCAATTATTATAAAAAGTCTATTTCGAACTTTAATAAAATAATTATATTTGTAACGAATTTTACTAAAAAAATGTTCAAATAAACGCTATATACGGAAAAGGCATTTCAGGATATTAAGGATACAATTACCAGCAAAATAATATTACTTATGTACGATCCAAACTGCTCCGTTAAATTAAAAAGCGATATTTCGGATTACGCGTTAAATATGATAATTAAATAACGAAATAATTAAAGCAAATGGCACCTTATTATATTTTTTTCGTATAAGTTAAAAGCAACCGAATTTAATTATAATATCCTAAATAAGGAATTTATGGCCATTATTATGATATTTTGAAAGTCTAGGCATTTCCTAAAGGGAAACTTATACCAGGTTAAAGTTTATACGGATTATCAAAATTTTACCCGATTTATTACGACCAGGGAACTTATAAAACAATAATTAAAATATGCGAAAAAATTGGCGAATTTCGATTTCGTTATTATCCATAAAGAAAATCAGAAAATGGCACAATAAATATTTTAAGTAAGTAATTAAACTTTGAAAAAGAATTAGTTAAAATTAGTTATATAATTTTTGATATTACTATAAAAGGATATTTACGTTTACGACAAATTGCAACAATTCGGGTAACACTTTTCGACATATATTAGAAAATTCGTCAATATAATAACGATTTTCCATATTACCAAAAAACGGATAAGATATAAATTTCCAAAAAAATATTAAAAACATTTAATACGCAAAATATATAAATATTAATTACATAAATATTTAGGGATTTATAAAACCTTAAAACGACTTTAATATATATATTCTTTTCTTAAAATAAAATTAATAATATAACAGGTTATACGGCAATATAATATTTACACCAAAATAGAGATTCGCCGATATAAGCTATACGGAGAATTACAGCTATTATTAGTTATAAAAAGATTATAGTATTTAATCATATTTAATTTTATTATTAAATTTTTTATGTTAAACGAATTAGTTATGGAAATGCATTACGATAATATTTTCGTAATCGTCAACGGATTTATAAAATTTTCTTATTTCTTATTATATTACGAAAATATATATGCCGAACAATTAATATATATTTTCTTCAGGCATATTTTTAATATATACAGATTCCCCATAAAAATTATATCAAATAAAAATTAATTTTCGTATTTAAACTTTGGCAAGATTTGATAATATAAATCGGCCTAAATTATAAATTATTTAACGTATTTAGATTTTAAACAGAAAAATAAATGGAACTAATAAATTAAATTTTAAAAACGTATTTATAATATTATATCAATTACGAATAAAATAACTAGGCTAAAAAATTACCGATCGCATAATTAATTTATAATACCAATTATTACAAAAGTATTAAAATAATATTAACGAACGCAAATTTCGGTTTTATTTTAAAATTTATAAAAAAATATGTAACGACGCTTTAATTAATGTTAAAATGATCCTTACGTTAAAATAATTACGACAGCTATATTAAAAAATGAAAATAAAATTAGAATTCGTACGGAATTAAATAAATAAATATTATAATTAAAAAGGGTTAAAAAGATTAACTTTTGAAAAATTTTTTTTCCATATTACAAAAAATATTTAAATAAAACGACTTAATAAAAAACTCGATTTCAAATATATCGGTCCATATAAAATCGCCAAGAAAATCTCAGAAAATAATTATTAATTAAATGGTCACTAAAAATCAAATTTTATCCAATTTTTTATTTTTTTTATTCGAATTAACAGCAAATATAATTAAAATACATACGGCGTAAAATAACGTAAAAGTAAAAGACGAATAAGTATACGAAATGGAAAAAATATTTAACATACGAAAATAAAACGGATTTACCTAATATCTAATTAAATAGAAAAAGTACCCGGATTCCGAAAATATTTAAGAACCTACCAAAAAGCTTATTAGCGATTAACGTTTATTAAAGAACTTTTACCAATAATAACGGGCGCATCCTAATTAAAAGTCGACCAGTTAATAGCCGGGATATCGGGCCAGTTAGTTACGGCCTGCGTTAACGTAACGGCTATAACGGCGGCTTTCAATTATTTTTATTTTTTTTTTTTCGAAACGCTTAAACTTTTCCATCGCTCCCGTACCTTAAATACCGCGGCAAAACATTTCAATTTCTTACTAACGAAAAAATTTCTTTTATTTTCGCAAACGACTTAAACGACTAAATAACTCGTTAAGATATTGTTAAACCTTTAAAAATTCCTTTTCGACAATACGTTCCTTTAATTCCAAACGATCCTTTTCAATAACCAATTTACGATATTTAAATTCGGAAAAACCAAAAAGATTACAGAGACCTCTGTGAGCAGTAAAAAAAGTACATTTTTCTAAATTACGATAAACCTTGTAAATTTTTTTCTTGGACTTGCAGCGGGAACAAAAAATATTGGAAAATAAAATAAAACCAAGGTAATTAATCCGTTTTGAAAAAACGAAAGCGTTAATACGCTTGCGAAACCTGGACTTTTCAATACGACCCGATATAATAAATATAAAAAAAAAGGTTACTTACCAAAAAATCAATAAACAAATAATTTAATCTATAGGGATAAAGATTTTGAAAAAGGGGAAATTATGTTATAACGTAACGGTCTTGGCTTTTGGAAACAGTTAAAATCCTAAAAAACCAGACCCCAAACTAGCCAAAAAGTTACGTAACTGGCTTAAAAGGCTTAAAGGCCCTAATTGGTCAAAAGGGCTTAAGCCGGATAAGCACCAGAAAAAGCTCAAAGGGGCTTAAAGGGACTTAACTAAAAAAGTGTCGTTAAGCCATGATAAGCACTTTGAACCAGAATAAAGATATATATGCGTATTATTTCCATAGTTTAAATAGCTTCAGCTTACAACACTTATCAATACCAATCGTTTGTAATATACTTTTACGCCTTTGGTATTAAAAAACGTAACTAAGTTATTTATTACTCAGATTCCCACGATACTTCTGCCAACATAAACCCGTACGACTAAGGTTTAATAGTTGGTCAAACCGCCTAGCCGTCACAGATAACGAGGGTGCGACGCTAGCCACAATATCAAAAGGTCAGCAATTCCAAACCCCAATTGGAGTTTGGACACTCTAATCCACCTTATAAGGACTAGCTGCGCATATCATCACATATGGATTTCGATAAATTAAACGGCATATTTAACCGTTATCGTTATTTTATCGGCATCGATTTTAAATTAAATTATAAATTAATCAGTAAATACTAATTTTATAATCTTTTAATTATTATAAAAACAAAAGTTAAATTAGGTTTCGAAAAAGTCGAAAAATTATTTACGGCTTTATATGTACACGAATGAATATTAAATATTATACAACCTTATCCGTCGATTTCAATTAAAAATATATTTAGTTTTACTCGAAATAACGCGTCCAATAATATGGTATTTATAAAGTATTATAAATGAAATAATTTATCATCGCTTTTCGATATTCGATACGTTACGCATACTATTAATTTAAGAACGTAAAAGATTTTAACGGATTATTTATTAATATATTATAAATATTACATCTATTTCACGAAGAATTATTACGTCGATTAAATATAAACAAGAACATCGAAAATTATTTAACGAAAGAATCGATAAATTTAAACGGGATGGAATTATTCCTACTGATTTTAATAAACGAGAAATTCAACTTGATTAATTTTAATCTTTTCAATTTAAATTTATATTATAAATTAATTAATATAACAAATATTTTAACGCGATGGAATTCAATTTATTTTATGATCGATACTGCTTTAAAGTTAAAAAAAGCTTTATTATACGTTAAGAAAAATACGACAAATAACGAATTTAATTCGATATTTTTAGACCAATTCGAATGGGATTGTTTAACATATTTAATAGCGGTTTTCGAATTATTCGATAAACTGATCATTAAATTACAAGGCCAAATATATATAACGTTAAGTAAGGCGTTATTATATATTTTTACAATATATAATAAGCTTAATAATCGAATCTTAAATTTGCAAGAAAACATTAACGAGAATATAGTTTTTGTTAATTAAGTATTAATTTTTATATTTTCTGAAGTATTTTTTAAATACTTTTTATAGAAACCTTATCATACGGATTTAATAAACGCTATTAAAGCAGAAATAAAGCGTTTCGAAGATTATTTTCCTCCGAATTTATCTTCGAATTCGATTTCGAAATATAAACCTTATATTTTAAGTTGTATTTTAGATCCGCGATTTAAATTAACTCATTTTAAAAATAACGGTTTATTACGTTTTAATCCGAATATATCCAACGACGTTTTAGGCTTAATAAAATAAGAATTTATTCGGTAAGTTATTTAATATTTTTCAATAAATTTTAAAATTAAAATTTTAAAATAATATTTATGAATAAATTATGAATTAAAAAATTCTTTAAACGTTACTGACGATATTTACGGCGTTTAGAATGACGAAAATAATAATCATAATAATAATTCGGAAATCGAGAGCGAATTTTTTATATCAAATACGCCGCAAATTAACGACGAATTAGCGTTATATTTAAATGAAGATCAAATATCTCAAAAGGTATATAACTTTTACTAAAAATGTTTTATTTATTCTAAATACTAATAAATTACAGATTCACTCCTTAGATTTTGGGAAATCTAATACTTATAAATACTCGATTTTAAGCCTTTTAGCTCGAAGATATTTAGCTATACCTGCTACTTCTTCTTCAGTTGAAAGAGTTTTTTCTATAACCGGTAATATTATAACTAAATCACGAAATCGGTTATTACTAGAAATGGTTAAAAATTGTTTTATTGAAAAGTTGAAAAATTATGGATTTAAAAGAATTAAAACAAATAATCGAAAGCGAAGAAAACGAAGAAGGGATACTGGATAATACAGGAAATAATTAATGTTTTATATTGTTCTGACCTAACGGTCTTGGCCCTTCACGGACGGTCAGGCCCTGAGGGAAAGCCAGCCCCGACCTACGCCAAGAGGTCACGTAACCGGCTCAATGGGCTCAAACGCTACTATTGGCTCAAGACGATTAAGCCAGTCGAACCGCGAAGGGCTCAAGGGGGCTCAAAGGGACTCAACTAACTAAACACCCTTAAGCCAGTCCAAAACACTTGAGCCGGAACGAGAATATATACGCTCATAATTTCCATAGTTTAGAAAGCTTCAACTTGCAATTACAATATCGTTACCCAAGGTACCCTTGGAATTACAAAACGTAATACGATTACTATATCTATTGCTCAGATTCCCACGATACTTCTGCCAACATAAACCCGTACGACTAAGGTTTAATAATTAGTTAAACCGTTTAACCGTTATATGTTATAAATTTTTATGTAGTAATACCGTTAAAATTTAAATAATAATTAATACTGTAAAAATATCGACCAGTATTTAAAAAACCCTTATTTAACAGCTTTAAGTTCGAATTCGGAAATTGGAAAAAAATCCGATAACTTAAGCTTACGTTATTTGCCCAAACAGTTTTCGCCTGTATAAAATTAAAAAAAATTAAAGCTTTACGATAAAAAAAATAAAACTTAAATTTTCCTAACTTAGGTAGGAATTTACCTTCGTTTTTTAAATCTTAACGACCTAGCGGATATAGTTTTAATAATAATAATATACTTAACGGGAAATACCGTTAATTAATTTGAATTAATTATAGAGAATTTCCTAAAAATAAAAAAGTTAAATCGGAAAAGCTTTATTAATAAAATCTTTTTATTTTATATTAATTTCGAAAACAAAATACGTAATAGTTTCGGTAATCCGGATAAAAACGATTTACGGCTTAATAATTTTCGCAATTTCGAAAAACAAAATCTGCGTTTAAATACGCCGTAACTTTCAAAGCTTTTGCGGTGAAAGCCGGATAAAAAAATAGTAAAACCGACGCCCTTATCAACATATTTCATAAAACATTGCAGGATAACATGAAAAATAAAATTCTGCGGATTAAATAATTAATTACTTTAAATTAATATATTATAAAAGTAATAAAGATTTATAACCGAAAATTTAAAAAACGATAAGAAAAAAAATAATATGCTTTACAATCGGGGTATAATAAATTTAATTAATGAAAAAAACGAAATAAGTTTTTTATTTTTTACGGAACGGCAATAGGACTTATAAAATTCGGCGTTACCTATAAATAAAATTAAAGCCAGATTAAAAGTTTTAATTATGGCAAAATAAACCATAAAGTTTATAAATATAAAAAAATTAAACAATTACAATAAAATAATTAAATACCTATTCCGGAAACATAATTCAAAATTAATTAAGAAAATAATAGCAAAATTATTAATATAATTTAATTTAATACATATCAAACTTATAACAAAAGGTTTAATAAGGACCATTACGATCAAAAATTCGATACATAATAAAAAAAACCAAAAAGCTAACTTAATAAATATCATAAACATAACAAAAAACATTATAAGGATAATTACGCAAATACCGAAATTAAATAAAAAGATTTCGTTCCCGAATATTTAATCGAAACGGCAAAATATACGTTGTATACTGTCGACGGCGAGAATATCCAGATTACGAAAAGTAGAAATAATATATTTACGTAGGAATTACCGGTATATATTACGAGAGGTTCGATTTTTTAAACTGTACCGGATATAATAAAAATAATAAGTAATAATATTAATAATTTTAAACCATAACCCCGAAAAATATTTAGTAATTAGCTAAAATAAAGAATGAACTTGAAAGGAAGTAATGCCCTTAAAAACGGTTTTAATTATTATAAATAATTTAATTACAGAACGGAAAAAGAGTTAATTTAACGCTTGATAAAGGAATACTGCTAAAAAGTTATTACGGATTTTTATTTTTAATTAATATTTATTGTAAACCTTTACGAAAAAGAATTATAAAACAAAATACTTTAATTTATAAAAAAGTCTTTAGAATAGTAATTAAAATAACGCATAGTGGGAGATAATCGTAAACATAAGAAAATAATTTATTTAATAAAAAAAGAATTATAAAAAATTAAAAATAATTAATACGATTTAAAGGAATGATACGCCGACAATAACAATAAATATAATAACTTAACGCGTTAAACGAAAAAGTATAAGCAAGATTCCATAAATTCGAATAAACATTAAAAGAAAAATACTATTTATAAAAAAGCCACAACATAACAGAATTTAAAAAATTTATAAGCAATTTCAAAAAAAGGTTTTAAATATAACGATAAAAGATATTAATAATTTTATTATTTTAAATATATAAATCGGAGCATATTAATATATTGTAATAATAAATTAGGAAACTTTAGACGAAAACTATATTATATTAAAGATAATTAATAAGTTTAAATTATTATAGAAATATAAGTTAAAAACTTATATAACGACAAATACCAAAGAGCAAACCTTTATTTACGATAATAAGAAACTTATACGTAAAATTAATTATTTCGAAATTTTTGTTAAAAAATAATATTAAACGGTTAATTTCGATATCGTTATATTTAAAAATTACGATATAATTTGAAAGTTATTAGGGACACGCCAGTACGTATTTTTAATTAAGGGAAAAATTCATAAAGTAAAATTTATTTTATGCCTTATTAACAAACGAAAAAAATAAAAATGAAATTTTAATATTCGAATAATAATAGCGATAAATATAAATATAAGAATACGATAAAAACCTTATTGTTTAAAGGAATAAAATATAAAAAATAAAACGGATATTAAAAAAATACGATATATTATTATTATTATTATTAAAGCGAAATCAAAGCTATTATATAAAAATTTAAAATAATAAGAATAAGAACTTAAAAAATTAAAAAACTTAATTAATATATTGTTATAATATAATAAATATAAGTAATTTTAATAAAGGGAATTCGATACGAAATTATTAAAATATAATAAATAAAATTATAAAATAAATTTTAAAGAAAGACTTTCGACGAAGTTCTACCTTAATTATAATTTTAACAAAAATAAATTACGTATTCTTAAAAATATCTGGAAAATCGGTTATAAAAATGGATTTAATTTGCGGAATTACAAACAAAATATCCGATATTTTTCGAATTTAAAAATAATAATATATTACGACTTATCATTAATTATCGAGAATTAAATTATATTATTATTAATGATTAAATATTTTTATTTTTAATTACGAAAATAAAAAACCAATTTTACCGCATTAAATAATTTACCGCATTCGATTTTAAAAATAAACATAATTTTATTAATATTAAGAAAATATAAATAAAGCATAAATTTTAAAACAAAATATAAATTTGTTAAATATTTGGTTACATTAATAAGTTTACGAACGTATTAGTAATTCTTTAATAAATAATAAATTATATATTATAAAAATATTTTAAGATTTTTATTATTTGCTATTTCGATAGTGTTTTTATATTTTTGAAAATGGAAAGAATATATATAAAATATATTTATAAAGTTTTTAAATTTTATAAAACGTAAGATTATTTATCAATACGGAAAAAAGTTAACTCTATAAATAAAAAATAAAATATTTATAATATATTATTACTTTAAAATATGTTAAAATAAATTTTTAAAAAGTCGTTATAATTATAAAATAATAAACGTTTACGTTAAATTAAAAACATATAGGTATTTTTGGATTCGTTAATTATTATAGAAAAATTATTCGGAATTTTTATAAAATTCATAAAAAAAGAATTTAAATAAACGTTAAATATGGAAAAAGTATTTTAGGATATTAAGAATATAATTATTAACGAATTACTATTAATTATGTATCATTTAAACCGCCTTCTTAAATTAAAAATCGAGATTTCGAATTACGTATTAAGCGTAATAATTAAATAATGGAATAATTAAGGCAAATTATACCTTATTATATTTTTTCGTATAGGTTAAACAAAACCGAATTAAATTACGATATTCCAAATAAGGAATTTATGATTATTATTATGGCATTTTATGAATTTAGGCATTTTTTAAAGAGAAATTTATATTAAGTTAAGGTTTATACGGATTATTCAAATTTTACCCGATTTTATACGACTATAAAGTTTATAAAACGATACTTAAGATACGTAAAAAATAAGCGAACTTTAATTTCGTTATTATTTATAAAAAAAGCTTAATAAATAATAAAGCAAATATTTTAAATAAAAGACCAAACTTTAAAAACATTGGTTAAAATTAATTATATAATTTTCGATCTTATTATAAAAAGATATTTACGTTTATAACAAATTGTAATAATTCGGGTAATATTGTTCGATATATATTAAAGAATTTAATAATATAATACTAAATTTTTAAAAAATAAAAAAAATAAAAATAAATTTTAGAAAAATATTAAAGAATATTTAAAACCAAAAATATACGAATATTAGTTATATAGATATCTAAGGATTTATAAGACCTTAAAAAGATTTTAACTGATATATTTTTATCTTAAAATGAAATTAATGGTATAAAAAGTTATACGGTAACACGATATTTGCGCCAAAGTAAAACCTTGACCATAGAAACCATACGGAAAATTATAATTATTATTAATTATAAAATAATTATGATATTTAATCATATTTAATTTAATTACGAAAATATATTATAATAATCGGTTTGTAATTATTAACCGCGTTACGAAATTTCTAATTTTTTATTATATTACGAAAATATAAATATTAAATAAAAAAAAATATTTTTTAAATATATTCTTAATATATTCGGATTATTAATGAAACTTATATTAAATAAAAGATCGATATTTGTGTACAAGTTTTTGCAAAAGTTGATAATATAAATTGGCTTAAAGTATAATATATTTACTGTATTTAAATCTTAAATAAATAATTAAATAAAATAGATAAGTTAAATTTTAAAAGTTTATTTACAATATTGTATTAATTACGCATATAACGATTCGGTTAAAAATTTATTAATTATATAATTAACTAATAATAACAGTTATTACGAAAGCATTAAAACAATATTTATAAATATAAATTTTGGGTTTATGTTAAAAATTTATAGCAAAATACGTAATAATTATTTAATTAGTATTAAAACAGTTTTTATATCGGAATAACTATAATAATTGTACCAGGAAATAAAAATCAACTTAGAATTTGTACGGAATTAAGTAAATAAATATTATAACTAAAAACTGTTAAAAAATCAATTTTCGAAAAAGAGGAAATAGTTTTGTTTATTACAAAAAGCATTTAAATGAAAAGGTTTAACAAGGCATTCGATTTTAAATATATCGGTTTATATAAAATTATTTAAAAGATTCTAGAAAATAATTATTACTTAGAAATTTTACTAAAAATTAACTTTTATTTAATTTTTTATAACTTTTTATTTAAATTAACAGTAAATATAATTAAAGTACATACGGTATAAAACGATATAAAAATGGAAAATAAATAAATATACGAAATGAAAAAAGCTTTTAATATGCGAAAATAAAACAGATTTACCTAAAAGCTAATAAATGGAAAAAATATCCAGATTTTAAAAATACCTGGGAACCTGCTAAAAATCTTATTGGTACCTAACGCTTATTAAAGAACTTTTACCAACAGCGACGGAATTACCGGATATAATTACGTTTTAATCGACGTTTTCCAGCGGCCAAATAATGTTAGGTAATTTAAAGGAAAAAGCCAAGGCGGTTAAGGAAGCTTTGGCATTAATCTGCTTTTAACGTTTTTGTTTTTCCAGCTTTTTTAACGATTATAATTCTTTTATATTAATTTAATTTTTTTCGAACGAAAAAATATTTTCTGTTTTCGAAAGCGAATTAATTATGTAATAATTTCGTTTATTTTATTAATAGCGTTTTTGCAATTTTAAGAAACGTTTTTCCGTAAATACCTTTTTATATTTTAAACGTTAATATTCGGTAAAAATATTTTTTTTTAAAAAATAAGGGAACGTTATTATTATTAGAAGGATAATTACATTTAACGTATATTTTATATTTAAAAAGATTTTTTATCATTTCGCATTTCCAGCCTCTGGAAAAGCATGAAAAATACGGCATAACTTTAAAATTAAAATCGTCAAAGATAAAAAGTAAATTTTGGCGTTACGTAATAGACGAAAGAACTTGACGACGATTTTTAATAATGCGGGCCGATATTTTAAGGGGAAGAGGCTTATTAAAAAAATTTTTTAAGGGCAAGATTTGGGAAAAAGGGAGATCGTGTTATAACCTAAGCTACCTGGGCCTGCGAAAGCGGTCCAGCCAAAATCACAAAATTACGTTAGTTTAGGGTTACGTATTTAGTGCTTAGTAGGTTTTAACTAAGCACGATTAAGTACGATTAAGCAGTATTAAGTAACCGCTTAGCAAAGTTATCCTAAATAAAGATAAGCAATAATAAAGGAATTAAGATATATACGTTTATTATTTTCATATTTTAGATAATACCAGTTTGCAATATAATATCGTTACTTAAGGCACCCTTGGAATCACGAGACGTGATACGTTACTGTATTTATTGTTTAAATTTCCACGATACTTTTGTTAATATAAACCCGTACGACTAAGGTTTAATAGTTGGTTAAACCGCTTAGCCGTCATAGTACGTTACCGTTTATTATTTGCATTATTATTTGCATTATTATAATAACTTATTAATATCTTAAATGCTCGTACCGTTAACCTTAATACTTTTAACATAAATTATTTAATTTTTATTACTTAGAACGTTATAACTACAGCTCGATTAAAAGACTATTATTAACAAAATATAATAAGCTATTAAAACGGCCCAGGTGGCCGTAAAAAAGGCCCTATAGGGCAAAAAGGCCGCCGCCATTATGCCTGTTACCAAAAAAACGGAAGCCAACGTCGTTATTATGGCGAAACGGCAGGAAAACAAGCGTTTCGTTATTAAGCGTCTAGCCGCCGCCTCTGAAAAGAACGTTAAGGCGGTCGATAACGTAATCAATTACCTTACTGAACTCGTAACTATGTAAAAGCGTACCGCCGACGCCTTCCAAAATATCCAAAAGGGGTTGGCCATCTTTTAGGAACTTTACCGTAAGGTCGTATATATCCTTACGTCTGGCTATTAATAATGCCGCAACCGTTAATTCGTTACTACCTAAAATGTTAATACCTTATAAGCGCCTTTTTGCGGATATTCGACTTCCCCGCCTAAGAACGAGGAAAACAAAGATCTGGAGGAATAATGGAGGGGTTGCTGCTGGGTCGTTATATAATCTCGTCATTTCTTTTTTGATTTTTAAGTTTTTAAATACCCGTCCGGCGTAATACCGGAATTTCCCTAATAGCTAGCAATTTACTGCCCAGATAAATAGAATTATTATTTATATTTTGTTTTATCTTTACGTTTTTTTTATTTGTTTTCATATTCCCGTTTTACCCCCTTATTTATGTTATCCAACAGCTCTTATAAATTATTTTTATTGTTATATTCCTTTTATCGTAATAGGTATTACTTGTTACGGTTATATCCTTTATAACTAAAAATTCTTTTTATCGAAACTTCTTAAAAAGGAATTATAAGTATTGGTAAAGAACCTAATTCGCCATAAAGTAAATAATGCCTAGCTTTTGTCCGTTAGCAAACCGTATACGTTATTACATATTTTTCCACGTTCTTTTTTATATTTTTCTAAAAATAACTAATACTTAACCGCTTAACGGTTTTAAAAACCCCCTAGTACCTTACCGTTAAGCCGTTATGGGTATTCAATATTAATTTTCCTCGTAACTGGTAATTTTCGGATATATAAACCCGTTCCTCAAACCGCAATACGCAATTTTTACTTATTTACCATATATGCTTTATAATAGCCCGCTTATTACCGCATTACCTTTACATTAACGACTTTACAAAATTATTTTTTATTACTTTATTCGTATAAATTTTACAATAAGTTTTTCCAACTTATCCTAATCCTTTAATATAGTTAGCATTAAAACGTATTTTAATTCCTGGGCCGTTTTTGGATAACCGCTTACCTACTGGCAGCCCGGAATTTTTATTACCTTAATACCTATCACTAGAAGCCTTACGGATATTATCTTGAATTTCCCCAAGAAATAAAGTAAAATTTATTTACTTACCTTTTGTTTCGCTAATACGTCCTTTAAGTTCGAACGCCTTAATAACCTATCTACCGGAATCTGTTAGCTTTTCCTATAATAGATTTCGAAGTCGAAATAACTAGTTATTTTATTTAATTTATTGATTTTACCTTCGGTTTGAATTAAAATATTAAATATTTGTGATTTAAGTAATTCGTAATTACCTAAATAATTTGCTACGAATAAGATAAATAATACTGCCATTATTGGAAAACCTTAATACCTAACCTATTTTCCTCGAATTCCAAGCCTAATTACTATTTCGAACCTAAGCCGAAAAACTGGGGCCCCCTATTCCGTAAATTAAGCCTTTCGTACCCCGAATAATATGTTATTCGATCCAGTTATTAGGAAATTACGGCTTTTTAGGCGCTAATTCCCTTTATGTCTGGACTTTTTACACTTAAAATATTTTATTTCGGGATAATTAGGCCTTATATATTCTTTTTTTTCGTAGTTATAATACCGTACGGCCGTCGCAAACCTTTTACGGCCGTTTAACAGGTTCGATATAAGCCCCATACTGGTTTTTTAATAACAGTAATAAGGCTAATAAAGTTAATAAGTCGTCGATTTGCCGGTACGTCCCCGGTTTAGGTTTGGTTATTCGCCGGTGTGACGACTATGTGGTTTAACCAGCTATTAAACCTTAAGTCGACGGGTTTATGTTGGCAGGAATATCGTGGGAATCTGAGCAATAAATACAGTAACGTATTACGTCTCATAATGCCAAGGGTGCCTTGGGTAACGATGTTATATTACAAGCTATAACTATTTAAACTATAGAAATAATAAATATCTTATATTCGACTTTTTCAACTTATCGATCTTGGCTTTATAAGTTTTACGATTAATTTTGTCGAACCTGGCTTTATAGGATTTACGATCGATTCCGTCAAGTTATTACGTAATTTAACCCACATAACTTAATTATTTATTATAACCGTTTTCCAAGGCCGTAATCTATTAAGTTATAATACGATTCCTTTTTTTCATTATTTTCGTTCCGAAAATTTCTTTTTTTTTAGAAATCTTTC
This sequence comes from Monosporascus cannonballus, assembly GCA_004154925.1. Classification (NCBI taxonomy): domain Eukaryota; kingdom Fungi; phylum Ascomycota; class Sordariomycetes; order Xylariales; genus Monosporascus; species Monosporascus cannonballus. The sequence goes on along the minus strand of QJNS01000003.1, from coordinate 701,223 downwards.
TTTTACTATTATATCAGGTCGTATTAAAAAACTGGTTAACGGAAAAACAAAGAAACGAAATAATTTACTTAAATTAATTATCTTTCGAACCGTAAATATTTTCGTATATTCTTATTATATTCGTCACGGATTATCATTTTCTTTTATTTCGTTGTTAAATTTTTCCCGGTACGAAAAATACGTAACGCGAAACTAAGCTCTTTGTAACGTTAACGGTTTTTCCACTTTTTAACTTAAAAAATTCGTTTTTAATTACCTTAAAATTAAAATGGAATTTAAAAAAGCTAAAAAAAAACGAAACAGACGTAAGTTAAAGTTAATCGTTTTCGAAAATAAAAGAAATTATGGGCCGATCGTATAATACGTATACTATCCCGTAACCTTCGATCCGTGGAGGAATTAAATAAGTTGGAACGTTAAAAAAAACAGGTTAAATTGGAGGCCGCCAAGGCCATAACGGCAAAGGCCGCACCATTTTTCGACTAGTCCAACTTAAAATCCACAAATTAATCGTCTATTAATTAGGGGATTTTTAACTTTACTAACATCGGCGTTATTAATAAAAATTCTTTAATAAGCATTAAGCGTTAATACGATTTATGGCGAGTTCTCAAATATTTTCAGAATCCGGATACGTTTTTTATTTAATTAAGTACTTGGTAAATCCGTTTTATTTTCGCATATCGAAAATCTTTTCTATTTCGTATACTTATTCGTTCTTTATTTTTATATCCTTTTATGCCGTATGCATTTTAATTATATCTGTTATTAACTTAAATAAAAAAACATAAAAAGTTAAATGGAATTTAATTTTTGGTGAAAATTCTAATTAATAATTATTTTTTAAGATTTTCTTGGCGATTTTATAGAGACCGATATATTTGAAATCGAATTTTTTGTTAAATCGCTTTATCTAAATATTTTTGATAACGAAAAAAATCATTTTTTCTTTTTTGAAAATTAATCTTTTTAATTCTTTTTGGTTATAGTACTTATTTATTTGATTTTATACGAAGTTTAATTCTGTTTCTATTTTTTAATATAGTTATTGTAATTATTTTAATACAAAAATTATTTTCAAATTAATTATACCATTACTGCGTACTTTTTTACAAATTGTTAAAATTAATTTAAAATTCGTATTTATAAATATTATTTTTATAATTTTCTAATAACTAATATTATAAATTATTTATGGGATTAATAATTTCTTTTAATTTCAATATTTTACTTATAATTAATATAATATCGTAAATAAGTTTTTAGGATTTGATTTATTCGCTTTACTTATTTATTTATCTAAGGTTTAAATATATTAAATAATTTATAATTTATATTAATTTTTATTATTAGGCCTTATTAAGATTTTAATACAAATATTAATTTTTTATTTAATATAAGTTTTATAAACAATCCGTACATATTAAAATATATTTGAAAAGAAATATTTTATTTATTCGGCGTTTATATTTTCGTAATATAATAAAAAATAAAGAAATTTCGTAAATCGATCGACGATTACAAAAATGCTATCGTAATATATTCCTTTGGTTAAATCTTTTGATATAGGAAATTTAATAATAAAGTTAAATATAATTAGATATTTTAATTGTTTTATAATTAATAATAATTATAATTTTCCGTATAACTTATGTTCTCGAACTTTTGTTTTGGCGCAAATATTATATTATCATCTAATATTTTATATCGTTAATTTTGTTTTAAAAGAAATATATAAATTAAAATCGTTTTAAAGTTTTGTAAACCCTTAAATATTTATAGAACTAATATTTGTATATTTTGTGTATTAAAATTTCCTGGTATTTTTTTAAAAATTATATTTCATTTATTTTTTAATTTGTTGAAAATGTATTATTATATTATTAAACTGTTTAATATATATTGAAAAATATTATCCGAAGTATCGTCATTTGTTATAGGCGTAAATATCCTTTTTTAATGGTATTAAAAATTATCTAATTAACTTTTACTAATTGGTTGTCGAAATTTAGTTATTTATTTAAAATGTTTACTGTATTATTTTTTAATTTTGTTTAATAAATCATAACGAAATCGAAATTTGTTAATTCTTTTGCAAATTTTAATTATTAGTTTATAAATCGGTTAATTATAATAAATCGGGTAAAATTTTTATAATTTATACAAATTCTAACTTAATACAAATATCTTTTTAAAAAATATTTAAATTTTCGGAATATTATAATAATAATTATAAATTCCTTATTTGGGATACCGTATTTAAATTTAATGTTTTTTACTTTGTACGAAAAAAATATAATAAGATATAATTTACCTTAATTATTTTGTTGTCCGATTATTATATTTAACGTATAATTCGAAATATCGGTTTTTAATTTAACGGACCGGTTTAAATCGTATATAGTTAATATTTATTTATTAATAATTATATCCTTAATATTTTAAAACACTTTTTCCGTAATTAACGTTTATTTAAATTCCTTTTTCGTAAAACTTATTAAGGGTATAATTATTTTGTTAAAATTCCGAATACAAAATTTATAATAATTGGCAAATCTAAAAAATACTTATTTGTCCTTAAATATCGTTAATATCTGTTATTTACTAATTATAATAACTATTTAACGTTTATTTTAATATATTTTAGCATAATAATATATTTCATATATTTTACTTTTTATGTATAGAATTAATTCTTTTCCGCATTTACGAATAATTTTACGTTTTATAAAGTTTAAAAAAATTTATAAACGTATTTTATATATATTCTTTCCGTTTCGGAAAAAATGAAAATCGTTCATATAATAAATATCGAAAATATCGAAATATTTTCGTAACACGTAATTGATTAATGGATAAAAAGTTATTAATACGTTCGTAGATCCTATTAATATAACCAATATTGAAATAATCCGTATTTTATTTTAAAGGCTATTTTTTACGTATATTTTCCTTTAATTTTAAAAAGGTTGTATTTATCTTTAAAATCGAATATTATAAATTATTTGGTTCCGTAAAATTAGTTTTTTATTTTTGTAATTAAGAATAACAATATTTAATTCTTACTTGTAATATTATTTAGGTATTAATAATTAATTAAAAGTCGTAATTTTCCTTTTTTTATACAAAAAATATTAGATATTTTGCTAATAATTTCGAATATCGTATTTATTTTTTTGTAACCGGTTTTCTAGGTATTTTTTGAAAATACGTAATTCGTTTCCGTTAAAGTTATAAATAAGGTAAAACTTTGTCGAAAGTCCTTTTTTAAAAAGTATTTTAAAATTTTATTCGTTATATTTTAATAATTTCGTATTAAGTTCTTTTCTGAAAAACTGTTTGTATTTATAGTATTATAATAATATATTAATTAGATTTTCTAATTTTTAAGGCTGTTATTGTTATTTTAAATCGTAATTTAATTACTTTAGTTTTATTTTAATAATAATAACGATATATCGTATTCTTTTTTAATGTCTGTTTTTTTTGTATTTTATTCCTCTAGATAACAAGATTTTTTTCGTATCTTTATCCCTGTATTTGTCGCCATTTTCGATTAAATATTAAGATTTTAAATCTTTTTTTTAAAAAGTATAAGGTAAACCTTATTTAATTAATCTTTTTATTAATGAAAACTTTGTATTGGCATATCCATAAATATTTTAAGATTATATCGTAATTCTCAAATAAAACGATATCGAAATTAATTATTTAATATTGTCTTTAAATAAAAATTTCGAAATAATTAATTTCGCGTATAAATTTTCCGTTATCGTAAGCGAATTCCTAATTTTCGGCATACGTCGTTATAGAAGATTCCAACTTATATTTTCATAATAATTTAAGTTTATTAATTATATTTGGTGAAATATAATTTCTGCTTAAAACACCGTAATTTATTATTTCAATATATTAGAACGTTCCGATTTACATATTTAAAGTAATAAGGTTATTAACGTTTTTTATTGTCGCTTTTAAAATCTTTTTTAGGAGTTCTCTTTAATTTTTTTAGGTTTCGTTATTTTGCGGCTGTTTTATAAATAACCTTTTTTTAATTTTTTTTGAATTTGTTAAGTTTAACTTATATTTCTTTATTTAATACGTTAAGCTGTTATATTTATTGTTATTGGCGGCGTATTATTGTTTTAAGCCGTATTAATTATTTTTGGTTTTTTATAATTTCTTTCCGTATCGAATACATTGTTTTTTTATATTTGTAATTATATCTTATTATGTATTATTTTAATTATCGTTTCAGAGATTCTTTGTAAATTTACGTATTTTTTCCTTCATAGTTTTCCTTTTTTTAGGGGTTTATAGTAAATACCAACTGAAAATAAATGTCCGTAATAACCTTTTGATAATGCTTTTTTACTGTACGCTGGATTGATTTCTTTTCCGTTTCATGGTTGTATTATTTATAATAACAAAAAGGGTTTTTCTGCGGGTAATATTTTATTTCGGGCCAGCTTTTTGTTTCGGCTAATTGTTGTATATCTTTTGGAGCTATAGTTCGAAAATATCGATATTATTATTTATTGTCCTTATTATTGCCGATACGATTTGGAAAATTAAATCCTTTATAATACATACGGGTAATCCGTTCGTAGATATGTTATTTCCATTTTTCAGAATTAGGATATTTCCGTCGTCGGTAATATATAGCGTATATTCTGCCGTATTAATTAGGGATTCCGGGATAGACTTTTTTTATTTAGTTTTGGTATTCCCGTAATTATTTTTATAATATTCTTTGTTATATTCGTAATGCCTACTCAGCAACTTTTTTGGTTTTTCGTATTTTTTCGTTAAACCTTTTATCGTAATGGTCCTTATCGGACCTTTTGTTATAAGTTTGGTATATATTTGGTTTGGATTATATTAATGACTTTATTATCGTTTCCTTAACTGTTTTTACATTATTTTTCCGGTATAAAGGTTTAATTATTTTATCGTAATTTCTTAAGGTTTTTGTACTTATAAACCTTATATCTGGTTTTGCCATAATTAAAGCATTTAATCTGGCTTTAATCTTATTTATACGTAACGCCAATTCTATAAGTCCTAACGTTATTTCGTAAAAAATAAAAGGTACGTTTTTTTCTTTTCCTTAATTAAATTTGTTATATTCCGAACGTAAAATATATTATTCTTTTCCTGTCGTTTTTTAAATTGTCCATTATTAGTTTTAATTATCTTTATAATTTACCGGTTTCAGGTAATTAATCTTTCGATCCGAATAATTTTATTTTTTATATTATTTTTTAACTCTTTTCAAAATATATCAATAAAGCCGTCCGTTTCGTTATTTTTTTATCCGGCCTTAGCCGTAAAATTTTTAAAGGTTATAATATATTTGAATGCGGGTGTTTTTATGGGAATTATAACAATTATTAGGCCGTTAATCGTTTTTTATCCGGATTGACGGAAATATCGCGTACTTAATTTTTGAAATTAATATAAAATAAAAAGATCTTATTAATAAAATTTTCTTTATCCGGCTTTTTTATTTCCAGGAAATCTGTGATAATAAGTTCAAATTAATTAACCGCATTTTCCGTTAGGTATATTCTTACTGTTAGGACCGTATTCGCTAAATTATTAAGATTTAAAAAACGAAAATAAATTCGTACTTAAATTAAAAAAATCTAAAGGTTGCTTTTTTTATCGTAAAGCTCCGGCTTGTTAAGTTTTATGCGGACGAAAAAGAGTTAGGTAAATAACGTAACCCTAAGTTGTCGAACTTTTTTTTTAATTTCCGGATTCGAGCCTAAAATTGTTAAATAAGGGTTTTCTAGGCGTTAGTCAATATTTTAACAGTGTTAAATATTGTTCAAAATTTAACGGTACTATTAAATAAAAGCTTGTAACGTATAATAACTATATGGTTTAATTAATTATTAAACCTTAAGTTAACGTGTTTATGTTAATAAGAATATCGTAAAAATCTAAGTAATAAATATAATAACGTATTACGTTTCGTAAGGCCAAAGGTGCCTTAAGTAACGATATTATATTGCAAACTAAAGTTATTTAAATTATAAAAATAATAAATATCTTGTATTCGACTTTTTTACCTTATCGATCTTGGCTTTATGGGCTTTACGATTAATTCTGTCGAGCCTGGCTTTACAGGCTTTACGATCGATCCCGTCGAGCTATCACGTGACTTGACCCACATGGCTTAGTCATTTGTTGCGACCGCTTTCCGAGGCCGTAACCTGTTGGGTTATAACAGCCGCTATAACCCCTTTAATTTTTTTATTCTCTTTTTTTTCGTCGAACTTATATCGTATAAAATGGTAAAAATTCATTTTGCCCATTATGTTTTCGTTATGAAATCCCCTTTAATTTCCGGAAAAATTCCCTTAATAATTTCGTCCTATAATTTAACGGTAAGCTTAAGTAATAATTGTATTATCTGCATCCTTTCTGGAAGATCGGTAAGGTTTTTGGCTTTTACCGTCTTATATCGGTCCAGAAAAATTATAAATTTTTTTCCGGGTTATTACTGTAAGTTTGTTAATGCAAGATAATGGACAGCTGTGAGCTGGGTAAGGTGATCACCGACCAGTCGTAGAGCAGATTCCAAGAAGTGAGTGTATTAGGTTACTTTCATCTGGCGTTTCCCACTAGCTGCTAGATGGTGGATTTATACTAGTAAGTGGGTCGGTGGCTGATCGGTGGCTGGTCGGCTACCAGCCTCATCCTCATAGGGGCTGTATTCTCACAGTTAACTTAGCATTAATTGTGAAATTACGGGTTCTTTTATTTCCGATACTTTTTTTAGTTAAATTTCTAATTTTTATTACGTTAACGTTATTAAGTTATTATATTTTTAAGGTTAAAAACTTTAACCTTTTTTTGGCACATAAGTTTTTAAAATAAATATTAATTTATATTATTTTCGTCATATTCGTAAAAAAATATAACGTTAATAATAAAAAATAAACCTTTAAATTAATAAAGATATTTATTAGCTTTATCCGGAAAATCCCTTAATACTGTAAGATAAATAACCACACCTTAAAATAAACCTTATTATAATTCCGTTTTGGGGATTTTTCGTAATTTAACTTATTAACATTATTTAATTCGAAAAACTGGCTTTTTCCTTTTTTTAATATTGCTAAATATCATCGTTTTTTTTGTATTTTTCGTTATTTTCTCCCTTTTTAAATCTTACGGTCCAGATTTTCTTTTAATAATAAAGCGATAATTTTTAAGATTTGATGTAAGGTTAACGATTCGGGCGGTATTTTTATTCTTATCGTCGGGGAATTTTCGGATTAGCTAGCTATACTATGCGAAGTTATTATTCCGCGTTTTTCTCCTACCATTATTCGATATCCTGGTACGTAAATTGATGTAAATTATCTTCTTCCTAACGGTCCGTACGAATAGGTAAAGGCATTAACATATTAGGGAAAATGGTAAAATACGGAATAAAAGGCAGAAAAAACAGCGCAGTAAGTAATTCATAATATAGGTAATAAATAGATAACTATTAATGCCTGCCCTTTTTTAACTATTCGGGGGCGAAGCCCCCTTATATATATACAAACTGGAGCCAAACTGGTGGGTCGCTGGGCCCCGGAAAGGGGGGCGCACCTTGGCACCTGACAACAGTCCACACTCCGCCCAGCCCCTTACCTGGTGTTGGCAGGGAAGTGGCCGTCAGTACAAGTAGGACGAGGCGCGTGGTGGCCTTCGCTCTTGTTATATTCCAGCGCAGGCTGAGTATTTCTCACTGAACAACATTTGCCTCGTGATAACGATTTTAGAGGTTGGCGAAGTCATAATGTAGATAGGGATACCATATTGAGCCTGCTCCTAGGCGCCTGTGATGCACATCCCGATTAGAAAAGTAGTCAAAGACAATCGCGCAGTGTATAAAAAACTCAGGGAGAAGAAACGACAACTCGTCTATAACTCCCGATGAACTTGACAACAGAAGCTAACTATACTAACATAAGAACCATACACTCTTAAATATGGACGTTAGCACTCTACTTACGAGTAGTACACCATCAGCGGGTTTTCGGTTACAGTCACAATGCTGTCGCCGAGCAGGATTTTAAATTCCTACACGAATCCTACAAAACATTATATTCCGTACCCGACCCGGATAAGGCGGTGTTTAAGAAAGGGTAAGTGTCATCACCTTTGACTTTCTGCCTGGATATTCCATGCGTCGTTACTCAAGCGGGGGGCCGATAAGCAACGGGAGGATTTGAAGAACATCCCATCTGCTGCAGTCGCAACTGCCGCGGACGCGTATGCATTTCGTCCGAGCCCTATGATAGACGAATGGCAGGCTGATAGACATACAAGATATGTTGAAACTACGGTAAACACAATGTCAGAGCCCCGAAACAGAACATGATGCAGCGGCAGTAGCACGGACGTGTACACATGTTGATTGATATAAGGCGATCCCCCCACCAACGCCCCATTTGTAACGGCTTACGATTTAACCAACTATTAAACCTTAGTCGTACGGGTTTATGTTGGCAGGAGTATCGTAGTATTTTAAGCAATGGATACAGTAACTGGTCACGTTTCGTAATACTAAGGATATCTTGGATAACGAATGGTTATCGCAAACTGGTGCTAACTAAATTATAGAAATAACGAACGCATATATTTTAATTTTGGGTTACTGGCTTACCAATAACAAATTGGTAATCCGTTACGTAACTTACCTTCTTTAATTTTTTTTGGCTATTTTTATTACGGCCTTTTCTGTAGGCCATAATTTATTAAAACGTAATGCAAATTCTCTTTTTCCAAAAGTATTACCCTTAAGAACTTTTTCTTAATATGTCATCCGCTTCCTTAATTATGTTTAATCGTATTTCTAAATATCGTTTTTATAAAACCGAATAATCTTATATTTTAATAAACTTAATTAAAATAAACAATGTCGAAATTATGGCGTAATACTTTTTTTAAAAAGGTTTATATATTAAATAATAAAAGAGGTTTTTCGTCATAAATATATATATATCGTAATTAATTATATAATAAAATAAATATTTTTTTATAAATAATTATTATATTGCAGAAATTTATCGTTTAAAAAAGATTAATTGCCAAAGAGTTTTATCTTTTTATTTTGCCCAGTTATCTTATATGCGCTATTAACGGCAATAATATCAAGTATTATATGCCAAATTTATTAATCGTATTTCTTTCAGTTTCGGACGAATTTAACAATTTTAAACGCCGTAAGACAAACATGATAATAATTTAAGTTTTTAAAAATATAAATATTATTAAATTAAATTCCGTGAACTTAGAACTGTCTGTTTTGGAAAATATTTATTAAAACGCGATTTGGGGTTCCGCTAATATGAATGGAAATTTGGTAATAAACGTTAAATATATATAAAATAGTTTATACGTTTTAAAATACTTTTAATTAAATTATATATTAGGCAACTCCGGTTTTCTTTCATATATTAATCGTTTTGTTTCTTTTCGTACGTAATTTCGTTTTTTATTTTTATATTATTTGCTTCCCAATATAGTATAATAATATCTGTTATTAACTTGAATAACAAAATATAAAAACCTAGATAAACATTAACTTTCAGTAAAAGTTTGAATTAACAATTATTTTTCAAAATTGTTTTATAAATTTTACATATTTTAATATATTTAAAATCGAGTGGTTTTATCGCGGTTTTCGTTTAATTGTTTTTCATAACGAAGTAGATTATATTTCTCTTTGAATGCATTAATATATTTAATTCTTGTTAATTATAATACGGATTTATTTATGTATATTAGGGTTTTATATTTTTAATGTAACTATTTAAACCATTTCGTTGTAAGTATTAATTTAACGTTGATAAACCTTTTATATATATTTTTATATATACTTGATTTGAAAATAAAATTCGTATTTATTAAAATCAATTTGATATTTTATTAATAATTGCTATTATAGATTAATTAAATCATAAATAACGTTTTAACTTTATTTTTTCATTAATAATTAATATTATATTTATATATGTATTGAAGATTTACTTTTGTCGCGGAGTTCATCCATATATATAAACTTTAAATATATTAAATAATTCACGAGTTAAATCTATGTACATTATAAACGTTTATTAAAGGTTGGAAATAAATATAATTTCTTCATCGAAAATAATTTCGCATTAGGATTTATGTATAATAAAAATGTTTTTTAAATAAAGTATTATATATTCGCTATTAATATTGTTATAAATATGTAAAAAGTAAAAGAATTCGTTAACTAGTTGAGGATTATGAAAATAGTATTACAATATGTTTTTATCTTTGAAATTTTATATAAAAAAATTCGATACTAAAATTTATATTAACTAAACCTTATAGCTTTTTTTAAAATTAATAATGATTCTAATTGTCCATACAAAATATATCGTTATATTTGAATAATAGTACAAAGTTCATATTATTATCGTATTTTTTAAAGCAATATCAAAAGTTATATTCCTAAGTTTGATATATTTTTAAAGTTTAAATATTTACTTAAAATATTTATTTCAATTTTATATCTAAATGCTGCTTGGAAATAACAACGAAATAGAAATTCAGTATTTTTAAAGATATTTTAATTATCGTTATGTAAATGTTTTGGCCGTAAAAAATGGGCAAAACTTTAATAATCTATATATATTTTAATTTAATAAAAGCTTTTTAAAAAAATAAACATATTTTCGGGAGGTTATATTAATACTTATAAAATTTTTATTTAAAATAAAGTAATTAGGTTTGGTTTTTTTTAATTTATTCAAATGATATACAATAAAGTATAATTTTATAGAATTAGTTTTTTGTTATGACCTAACGATCTTGGCTTCCCCAAACGGTCGGAAAGCTTAGGCACCCAAGCCCGACCATACCAAGAAGATCACGTAATTGGCTCAAAGGGTTTAAGGGCTTAACGCCTTTGAGCCGGTTGAGCCAGCAGATGGCTTAAGGGCTTAAGCCGGTTAAGAAATTTAAGCTAAAACAAGGATATATGCGTTTATCATTTCTATAATTAAGATAGCTTTAGTTTCTAATATAATATCGTCACCTAAAGTATCTTTAGTATTACTAGACGTAATACGATTATTTTATTTATTATTTAAATTCCCACGATATTCCTATTAACATAAACCCGTCAATTTAAGGTTTAATAATTAGTTAAACCTTATAGCTTATTATATATTATAAACCTTTATTCAGTAATACCATTACACTTCAAGTAATATTTAATATTATTAAAATATCGATTAGCATTTAGAAAATCCTTATTTAGTAATTTTAGGATCAAATCCGGAAACTGGAGAAAAGAATTTAACTAGTTAGGGCTACGTTACTTGCTTAACCGTTTTTCGCTCGTATAAAACTTAAAAAACCAGGACCTTACTATAAAAAAGCTAATTTTCAAACTTTTTTAATTTAGGCATAAATTTATTTTCGTTTCTTCAACCTTAATAATTTAACGAATATGGTCCTAATAATAAAAATATGCTTAATAGAAATGTAATTAATTAATTTAAGCTTATTATAAGAACCTTTTTGGAAATAAAAAATCGGATAATGAAAACTTTATTAAAGAAATCTTTTTCCTTTATATTAATTTCGAGAATAAAATATACGATAATTTTGGCAATCCGGATAAATAACGATTTACGGCCTAATAACTTTTGCAATTCCGATAAAAGAAATCGTATTTAAGTACGTCATAATATTTAAATTGTTTACGGTTAAGGCCGGATAAGGAAATAACGAAATTAATGTCTTTATTAACATATTTTATAAAAGGCTAAAATTAATTATAATAAACAAAATTATTTAAATTAAACGATTAATTATCTGAAACCAGTATATTATAAAAATAATTAAAATTAATAATTGATAATTTGAAAAATGATAAAAAAAATAATATATTTTATGTTCGGAATATAATAGGTTTAACTACAGAAAATAATAAAATATAATTTTTACCTTTTACGGAACGGCGCCAAAACCTATGGAACTTAAGGTTACCCATAAACAAAATTAAAACCAGATTAAATGTTTTAATTATGGCAAAATAGGACATAAGGCTTACAAATACAAAAAGCCCAAAAAACCATAATAAGATAATTGGATCCCTATACCGGAAAAATAATCCAAAAATAATTAAGGAAATAATAGCAAAATTATTAATATAATCCAAGCTAAAAACGTATTAAGCCTGAAGTAAAAGGTTTAACGGGGACCATTACGATAAAGAATTTAACGCAAAATACGAAAAGTCAGAAAATTGGTTTAACAAATATTACGAATATAATAAAAAGTATTATAAAGATAATTACGTAAATATTAAAATTAAATAAAAAGAATTTGTGCCGGAATTCCTAATTAATACGGCAGAATTTACGCCATATATTATTAACGACGGAAATATCCCGATTACGAGAAATAAAAATAATATATATATAAACGAATTACTTATATATATTATAAAGGAATCGATTTTCCAAACCGTACCGGAAATTATAAAAACGATAAGGAATAATATCGATAATTTCGAATTATAAGCTTAAAAAATATTTAATAATTAGCCGAAATAAAAAACTGGCTTAAAAGAAACAAATGCCAGTCAAAAAACCATTTTTGTTATTATGGATAATATAATTACTAAACGGAAAAAGAATTAATTTAACGTATAGTAAAACAGCTTTAGTAAAAAATTATTATAAATTTTTATTTTTAATTAACATTTATTACGGATCTTTAAAAAAAGGTTATTAAAAAATACGTTGATTTTTAAAAGAGTTTTGAAATAATAACCAAAACGATATATAATAAAATATAATTATAAGTGAAAAAAAGTAATTTACTTAATAAGGAAAAGAATTATAGCAAAATTAAAAACAATTAATATAACTTAAAAAAATAATACGCCGGCAATTACGATAATTATAGCAACTTAACGCGTTAAACGAAAAAATATAAATAAAATTCGACAAATTCGAAAATAAATTAAAAGAAGAAAGTTATTTATAAAAAAGTTGCAAAATAAGAAAACCCAGAAAAATTACAAAGAATTCCCAAAAAGGGTTTTAAGCGCAAGAATAAAAACGGTAATAACTTTATTATTTTGGGAATACGAATTAAAACGTATTAATATACCGTAATAGTAAATTATCAAGCTTTAAGCGGAAATTATATTATACCAAACATAATTAATAAGTTTAAATTATTATAAAGATATAAGTTAAAACCTTATATAACGATAAATGCCGAAAATTAAAAATTCGTTTACGATAACGGAAGGATTATACGTAAAATTCATTAATTTGAGATTTTTGTTAAAAGACGATATTAAATAATTAATTTCGATATTACTCTATTTGGAAATTACGATATAATCTTAAGATTATTATAAATACGCTAGTACGGAATTTTAATTAATGGAAAAATTGGCCAAGTAAAATTTACTTTAGTTTTTATTAATAAACGAAAAAAAAAATTAAAATGTTAATATTTAATTAATAATAACGACGAATATAAATATAAAAATACGATAAATACCATATTACCTAAAGGAAAAGGATATAAAACAACCGATATCAAAAAAATATACCATATTATTATTATTATTAAAGCGAAATTAAGGCAATTAAATAATAATTTAAAACAATAAGAATAACAACGTAAGGAATAAAAAATTAAATTAATATATTATTACAATATTATATGTATAAGCAGTTTTTTAGAAAGAAACTTAATACGAAATTACTAGAATATAACGAATAGGATTATGAAACAATCCTTGAGGAAAGATTTTCGTCAAAGCTTTACTTTATTTATAACTTTAATTGAAACGAATTATGCACTTTTTATTACGACCTGACAAGCCACAGCCTCCAGGAACGGTCGCAGCAGGGAAGGCCAAGCAAACTATGTGGATCAGGTTACGTAATTGATCACCAACTTACTGGTGGTAAGCCAGTGAGCCGGATCGCCAATTCACTGATGGTAAGCTAGTGAGCCGGATTACCAATTTATTGGTGGTAATCCAGCTAACGGAATAAGGATATATACGTTTACTAAATGCATAATTTAAATAATTTCAGTTTGTAATATAATATTATTACCTAAAGTATTTGTGATATTATGAAACATAATATGTTATCATATTTATTATTTAAATTTCTTTAATATTTTTGTTAATATAAATCTGTTAATTTAACGTTTAATAATTAATTAAACTTCATAATTCGTTATATATTATAAACTTATATTTAATAATAACGTTAAATTTAAATAATATTCAATATTATCAAGATATTAATTAACGTTTAAGAAAATTTTAATTAGCAATTTTAGGTTCAAATTCGGGAACTGGAAAAAAACTTCGATATTTAAGATTACGTTATTTACTTAAGTTTTTTTCGCCTGGCTAAAGCCAAAAAAACCGGAGCCTTACGATAAAAAAGGTAAGCTTTAAAGCTTTTCAATTTAGGTACGAATTTATTTTTGCTTTTTAAATTTTAATAAATTAATAAATATAATTTTAAGAATAAAAACATATTTAATAAAAAATATAACTAATTAATTTAAATTTATTATAAAAACTTTTTGGAAATAAAAAAAGTAAATATGGATAATTTTATTAATAAAATATTTTTATTTTATATTAATTTTGAAAACAAAATACGTCATAATTTGGGCAATCCGGAGAAAAAATGATATACGGCTTAATAACTTTTGTAATTCCGATAAAAAAGATTTCTATCTAAGTACGGGGTAACCTTTAAAGATGTTGCGGTTAAAGCCGGATAAGAAAATAATAAAGCCGATACCTTTATCAATATATATTTTAAAAAGTTAAAAAATAATATAAAAAATAAAATTATTCGGATTAAATAATTAATTGCTTTAAACCGGTATATTATAAAATTAATTAAGATTAATAATACATAATTTAAAAATAAGTAGGAAAAAAAGATAATATATTTTACGTTCGGGATATAATAAGTTTAATTAAGTGAAAAAGCGAAACGTACTTTTTACTTTTTACGGAACGGCGCCAGGACCTATAGAATTGGGTATTATATATAGATAAAATTAGAACCACATTAAATGTTTTAATTGCGGCGGAATAGGATATAAAATGTGTAAATATAAAAAGCCTAAGAAATTACGATAAAATAATTAAATTTTTATATTAAAGAAACAATTTAACAATAATTAAGGAAACGATAATAAAGTTAATAATATAATTTAAATTAAATACATATTAAGCTTATGATAAAAAGTTCAACCGGGACCATTATAATAAAAAATAGGACGAAAAATAAAAAAAGTTAAATAACTAGCTTAATAAATATTACGAACAAAATAAAAAACGTTATAAGGATAATTATACGAATACCGGTATTAAATAAAAGAATTTTGTCCCGGAATATTTAATCGATATAGTAAAATATATGTTATATATTATTAATAATAAAAATATCCCGGTTACGAAAACTAAAAACAATATATTTATATATATATTACTTATATATATTATAAAGGATTCGATTTTTTAATCCGAACCGGATATAATAAAAATAAAAAATAATAATATTAATACTTTCTAACTATAACTTTATAAAATATCTAATAATTGGCCGAAATAAAAAGAATAGCGTAAAGAAAAGCAGTACTCGTATAAAAGCCCTTTTGTTATTATGAATAATATAATTATTAAACGGAAAAAAGGTTAATTTAATATACGGTAAAAAAATATTATTAAATAGTTATTACGGATTTCCATTTTTAATAAATATTTATGACGGATTTTTAAGAACAAAAGGCCATTAAAAAAATACGTTAATTTATAAAAGGTTTTGAAAACGATAATTAAAACGACATATACTAAAATATAATTACAAATATAAAAAGATAATTTATTCAATAACGAAAAAATTATAAAAGAATTAGGAATAATTAATATGGCTTAAAGAAATAATACGCCAGCAATAATAACAAATATAGTAATTAAACGCGTTAAACGAAACAATATAAGCAAAATTCGATAAATTCCAATAGAAATTAAAAAAAGGTTATTTATAAAAAAGCTGCAAAATAACAAAACCGAAGAAAATTAAAGAGAATTCTTAAAAAAGGCTTGAAAGGCGATAATAAGAAACGTTAACGATTTTATCATTTTGGATATAAAAATTAAAATATATTGGTATATTGCAATAATATATTACGGAATTTTCAACAGAAATTATATTATACCGGATATAATTAATACGTTTAAATTATTATGGAGATATAAGTTAAAATCTTACATAACGACGAATATTAAAAGTTAGGAATTTGTTTACGATAACGGAAAAATTATACGCGAAATTAATTATTTCCAAAATTGTATTAAAGGATGATATTAAACTGTTCATTTTGATATCTTTTTATTCGGGAATTATAATATGATTTTAGGATTATTATAGATACGTTAATACGGAATTTTAATTAACGGCGAAACTGGCCAGGTAAAGTTTATTTTATTTCTTATTAATAAATAAAAAGAATATTAAGATTTTAATATTTGATTAATAATAACGACAAATATAAATATAAAAATACGATAAAAACCTTATTACCTAAAAAAACAAAATATAAAACAAATTTAATGTCAAAAAGAAATTTAACGCATTATTATTATTATTAAAACGAAATTAAAATAATTAAATAACTATTTAAAATAATACGAATAATAGTTTAAAAGATTAAAGAATTTAATTAATATATTATTATAATATTATAAATATAAGGGGTTTTTCAGAAAAAAAATAAATACAAAATTATTAGAAGATAACGAATAAAATTTTAAAATAATCCTTAAAAAAGGATTTTCGACAAAGTTTTACCTTATTTATAATTTTAAGAGAAGTAAAGTACGTATTGTTAAAAACTATCCGGAAAATGGGTTACAAAAAAGATAAATTCAAATTTTGAAATTGCCAACAGGATATTTTATATTTTTCGTACTTAAAAATAATAAGAAATTACGATTTATAGTTAATTATAGGTAATTGAACGATATTATTATGAAGGATTAAATATTATTATTTTTAATTACGGAAATAAAAAACCAATTTTACGGCATTAAATAATTTATAGCATTTATTCTTAAGGATAAATATAATTTTATTAGGAATAAAAAAATACGAATAAACAATACATTTTACAACGAAATACGGATTTTTTAAATATTTTATTATATTAATAAGATTTATAAACGTACTAATAACCTTTTAACGGATAATAAACCATATGTTACGAAAATATTTTAATACTTTTGTCGCTTGTTATTGCGATAATATTCTTATATTTTTGGAAATAAAGAAAATATACGCAAAATACTTTTCTGAAGTTCTTCAAATTTTACAAAACGTAAGTCTATTTATTAATGCAAAAAAAATTAATTTTATATATAGAAAATAAAATATTTAAGATATATTATTACTTTAGGACATATTAGGATAAACCCTAAGAAAATCGTTATAATTATAAAATAATAACCGCTAATAATAATTAAGGAAATATAAGCATTCCTTATATTCGCCAATTATTACAGGAAATTTATTCGAATTTTTAACAAAATAATTACAATTTTAACGAATTTTATAAAAAGAAAAAGCTTAAATAAATATTATATACGGAAAAAGTATTTCGGGATATTAATTATATAATTATTAACGAATTAATATAATTTTATATAATTTTAATCGTCCCGTTAAATTAAAAAATGATATTTTGAATTGCGCGTTAAGGGTAATAATTAAATAACGAAATAATTAAGGCAAATTATACCTTATTATTTTTTTTCGTACAAATTAAAAAAACCGAATTTAATTACGGCATTCTAAATAAAATGTTTATTATTATTATAATGGCATTTAGGGAATTTAAGTATTTTTTAAATGGGAATTTATATTAGATTAAAGTTTATACGGATCATCAAAATGTTACCCAATTTATTACGACCAGGGAATTTATAAAACAATAATTAAAATATGTTAAGAAATTGGCGAATTTCAATTTTGTTATTATTTACAAAAAAGGATTAAAAAACGATAAAGTAAATATTTTAAGCAGGCGATTAAACTTCAAAAAGAAATTGGTTAAAATTAGCTATATAATTTTTGATATTATTACAAAAAGATATTTACGTTTACGAAAGATTGCGATAATTCGGGCAGTACCTTACGATATATATTAGAAACTTTAATAATATAACGATGGTTTTTATAAATTTAAAAAATGGATAAGATATATTTTAAAGGAATACCCGAAAAGATTAATACGAAAAATATATAAACATTAATTATAGGAATATTTAAGGATTTATAAAACCTTAAAGCGATTTCGATATATACATTTTTTTTCCTAAAATAAAATTTACAGTATAAAAGATTATACGGCAATATAATATTTGGGCCAAAGTAAAGATTCGACAATATAAATTATACGGAAAATTATAGCTATTGCTAATTGCAAAACGACCATAATATTTGGTTATATTGGATTTTATTACTAAATTTCCTATATTAAAAAATGCCGCTCCGGGAATATATTATGATAGCTTTTTCGTAATTATCAACGGATTTCGAAAAATCTTTTATTTTTTACCATGTTATAAGGATATAAATGCCGAATAATTAAGATTTATTTTTTTAAACAAATTTATATTATATATGGATTGTTAATTAAAATTATATTAAATAAAAACATTAATATTTATATCTAAATTTTGGTAAGGCCTTATAGCATAAATCGGCTTAAATTTTAAATTATTTAACGTATTTAATACAAAAACAAATAAATAAATAAAACGAGGAAATTAAATTCTAAATATTTACGTACGATATTATATTAATTATAAATAAAATAATTAAGTAAAAAAACTATTAATTGAATTATTAATTTATAATCCCAGTTATTATAAAAAGATTAAAATAATATATATAAATAAGAACTTTGGTTTTATTTTAGAAATTTATAAAGAAATACGTCATAATGGTCTAATTAATATCAAAATATTTTTACGTTAAAATAATTTTCATAATTATACCAAAAAATAAATATAAAACTAAAATTTATGCGGAACCAAATAAAGAAATATTATAATTAAAAAAATAATGAAATTAACTTTGGAAAAAGAGAAAATAATTTTCCTCGTTATAAAGAATGTTGAAATAAAACGACCTAATAAAAAGCTTAATTTTAAATGTATCGGTTTATATAAAATCGCTAAGAGAATCTTAAAAAATAATTATTTATTAAAACCTTTACCAAAAGTTGAACTTTATTTAATTTTTCATATTTCATTATTTAAATTAACAATAAACATAATTAAAATATATACAATATAAAATAATGTAAAAATAAAAAACGAATAAATATATGAAATAAAAAAAAATCCTTACTATGCCAAAACAAAACAGATTTATTTAATACCTGATTAAATAAAAAAAGTATCCAAATTCCGAAAATACCTGAAAATCCGTTAAAAATCTTATTAACGTTTAGCGTTTATTAAACAGTTTTTATTAATAATAACGGAATTACCCGAAATAATAATATCCTAATTTACAAAATCAAAAAAGGGAAACCTTTGGTTTACTGTATTCCAATAAATAACGTTTACCTTTTTTAAAGCTTAAATTTCGATTACGGATTTTGATTTTAATCACGTAAAGTTATTAAAATTATCCAAGGATTAAAGAGTACGATTAACGAATTTCGTACCTTAAAATTAATGGTATTAACGTTAATAACGTATACGAACAAAACGTACAAAAGTTTCGGATAAAGATTTTTCGGCCGTTAACTTTTTTTTTAACTTTTTTAATTTTGCGATATAGCGATTAATTATGGAAATAAGGATTTTTGTCCTATTATACGAACGACCTTAACGGACATATTTCTTATAACGAAAAACCTTATTTATTATTTGGCAATTCAGCTGCCGAATAAAATAAAAAAAATAAAATGTTACGTTAAAACTTTCCAATTTAATTAAATTAGGTAAGGCAAATCGCTATTCGGATTTGCGAAAACGACGTTTGGACATACCAAACGATATATTAAAGGTATAGCGGAAAAACTTACCGGAAAAAAAAATCATCAGGGCAAAATTTTGGGAAAAGGGAGATTATTTTACGACTTAATAAATTACGGCCCCGAGGAACGGTCGCAGCAGGGAAGGCCAAAAAAATTATGTAGATCAGGTTACGTAATGGATTACTAACTTACTGGTGGTAAACCAGTAAGCCGGATCGCCAAATTACTGGTAGTAGGCCAGTAAGCCGGATTACCAATTTATTGGTGGTAATCCAGCTAACGGAACAAAAATATATACGCTTATTAATTCCATAATTTAAATAATTTTAATTTATAATATAATATCGTTACCTAAGGCATTTTTGATATTGAAAACGTAATACGTTATTATATTTATTGCTTAGATTCTTACGCTATTTCTGCCAATATAAACCCGTCGTCTTAAGGTTTAATAGTTGGTTAAACCCTATAGCTCGTCACACTTTCAGAAAATACCTAAAAGATCGGTTATAAAAAGAATAGATTCAACCTTCGAAGTTACCAGCAGGATCCCTAATGTTTTTCGTACTAAAAAAATGGAAAATTACGATTTACAATTAACTATTGACAACTAAATAATATCATTATTAAAAATCGAATACCATTACCCCTAATTACGGAAATAAAAAACCAACTTTGCGGAGCCAAAGAGTTTATAATATTCGATTTCAGAAATAAATATAACCTTATAAAGATTAAGAAAAAATACAAATAAAAAATAACTTTGAAAACGAAATGCAAATTATTTAAATATTTAATTACGTTAATAAGATTTACGAACGTACCAGTAATCTTTTAGCGAATAATTAATTACGTACTACGAAAATACCTCGATATTTTTGTTATTTGCTATTTCGACAATATTTTTATTTTTTTAAAAACAGAAAAAATATCTACAAAATACATTTATAAAGTTTTTGAAGTTTTACAAAACGTAAAGCTATTTATTAATGTAGAAAAAAGTTAATTCCATATATAGGAAATAAAATATCTGGGATATATTATTACCTTAGAACATATTAAAATGGAGTTTAAGAAAATCGCTGTAATTATAAAATAACAAACGCTAACGATAATTAGAGAAATACAGGTATTCATTGGATTTGCAAATTATTACAAGAAATTTATTCGAAATTTTACCAAAATAACGATACTTTTTACAAATTTCACGAAAGGAAAAAGGAATTCAAATAAACCCCAAATATAAAAAAAGTATTTCGGGATATTAAAAATATGATTATTAATAAGTTAAAATTAATTATATTCAATTTAAAATATCCCGTTAAACTAAAAACCGATATTTCGGATGATATATTAAGCGTAATAATCGGATAACGAAATTATTAAAGCAAATTATATCTTATTACATTTCTTTCGTATAATTTAAAAGAAACTAAATTTAATTACGGCATTCCAAACCAAAAATGTATAGCCATTATTATGGTATTTCGAAAATTCAAGTATTTCCTACAAAAAAACTTATACCAGGTTAAGGTTTATACGGATTATCAAAATCTTACCCGATTTATTACGAGCAAGGAGCTTATAAAACGATAATTAAAATATGCGAAAAATTTAGCGAACTTCGATTTCGTTATTATCCATAAGAAAAAATTAAAAAAAGTCAAAGCAAACGTTTTAAGTAAGCGATTAATATTCGAAAAAAATTGAATTAAAATTAGCTATATAATTTTTGATATTACCATAAAAAATATTTACGCCTACGATAAATTGCAACGATTTCAGTAATACTTTTTCACATATACCAAAAACTTTAATACTATAACGATAATTTCCTAAAAAAATAAAAAACGAACAAAATATAAATTCCACAAAAATTATAAAAGTTTAATACGAAAAATATAAAAACATTAATTATGTAAATATTTAAAGATTTGTAAAATCCTAAAACGATTTTAACGCATATATTTTTTTCCTAAAATAAAAATAATAATATAAAAATTTATACGGCAATATAATATTTATACTAAAGCAAAGATTCGACGACATAAACCAGACAAGAAATTACAGCCATTATTAATTATAATTATTATAATATTTAATTATATTCGATTTTATTATTAAAGTTTTTATATTGGAAAATCCAGCTATAGGAATATATTACGACAGCATTTTCGTAATTGTTAACCGATTTACGAAATTTTCTTATTTTTTACCATATTATAAGGACATAAACGCCGAATAACTGGCATATATTTTTTTAAACATATTTCTAATATATACGAATTATTAATAAACCTTATATTACATAAGAATTCGATATTTGTATTTAAATTTTTATAAGGTCTTATAGTATAAATCGGCCTATATCATAAATTATTTAACGTATTTAAACCTTAAATAAATAAATAAATAAAGCGAACGGATTAAAGTTTAAAAGTGGATTTATAATATTATATCAATTACGAATAAAATAATTAAG
Organism: Monosporascus cannonballus; assembly: GCA_004154925.1. Classification (NCBI taxonomy): domain Eukaryota; kingdom Fungi; phylum Ascomycota; class Sordariomycetes; order Xylariales; genus Monosporascus; species Monosporascus cannonballus. The sequence continues at coordinate 678,638 of QJNS01000003.1, read as the reverse complement.
TTAAACAATTACATTTTATATAATTAATTTATAATACCAGCTATCAAAAAATATTAAAATAATATTTATAAACGTAAATTTTAATTTTATTCAAAAGATTTACAAAAAATCAGTAATAACGGTTTAATTAATATCAAAATATTTTGCCGTTAAAATAAATATAATAATTGTATTAAAAATAAAAATAAAAATAGAATTTGTACGGAATTAAATAAATAAATACTATAATTAGAAAAAGTCAAAAAAATTAATTTTCGAAAAAAGGGAAATAATTTTCCTTATTACCAAAAATATTTAAATAAACAAACCTAGTAAATATTTCGATTTTAAATATATCGGTCCATATAAAATTACTAAGAAAATCTCAGAAAATAATTATTAATTAAAATATCCACCAAAAATAAAACTTTATCCAATTTTCTATATTTTTTTATTCGAATTAATAACAAATATAATTAAAGTATATATAGTATAAAACAATATAAAAATAATAGATAAATAAATATACGAAATAAAAGAAATATTCGACATACGAAAAGAAAACGGATTTACTTAATATTTAATTAAGTGAAAAAAATATCGGGATTACGAAAATATTTAAAAACCTGCTAAAAACCTTATTAACGCCTAACCTGTTAAAAAACTTTTATTAATAATAACGGGCGCGTCCCAGTCAAAGGCTAACTAATTAATAGCCGAAATATCGGGCCAGTCGGCTGCAACCTGCATTAACGTAGTAGCTATAATGGCAACCTCCAATTATTTTTATTCCTTTTCGAAACGCTTAAATTTCTCCATCGCCTCCGCACCCTAAATATCACAACGAAACATTTTAATTCCACGACGGCAAAATAACTTCCGTTATTTCTACAGGCGGTCTAATTTATTTGCAGCATTATGTAAAGCCTTACGGGCTTATTCCTTTTTATGCTCCAAATAGGTTTTCTTATTAAAAATTTTTTGTACATAAATTTCGAAAGGCCAAACAAATCGCAAAAATTACCGTATTGCATATAACAGACGTATTTCCGAGAATTACGGTACACCTTATAAGGTACGCCGATAAAACGGTAACGAAAATAAAAATTTTCTTAAGGCATAATAAAACTTAGCAAAATAATATATTTTGTAAGGATAAAAACGTTAATATGCTTACATGAATAGGATTTTTCGATAGGACCCGATATAATAAATACAAAAAAAGAAAAGTTATTTACCAAAATTAACAAATAAACGGAATAATCTTTAAGGACAAAAATCCTGGAAAGGAAAAGATCGTATTATAACCTAATAATTTTGGCTTCCTTAAACGGTCGGAAAACTTAGGCATCCAAGCCCGACCATACCAAGAACATCACGTGATTAGCTTAAGGAGCTTAAGAGCTTGGCGCCTTTAAGCCGGTTAAGCTAGCAGATAGTTTAAGGGGCTTAAAGGGCTTAAAGGCCTAAGCCGGTTAAATAATTTAAGCCAGAACAAAAATATATATGTTTATTATTTCCATTGTTTAAATAACCTTAACTTGCAATATAATATCGTTACCCAAAGCACCTTTGTCATTACGAAACGTAAAACGATTCCTATATTTATTGTTCAGATTCCCACGATACTTCTGCTAACATAAACGCGTCGACTTAAGGTTTAATAGTTGGTTAAACCCTATAGCTCGTCACATTTTTATTCAATTATTACGTTCAATCGGTAATTTGAAATATTAACTTTTAATTTAACCAAGAAATTAAATCATATATAATTAATATTAACTTATTGAGAATTATATTTTTAAATGTTTGAAAAGTCTTAATTTACAATATTTATTTAATTCCTTTTAAATAGAATAATTAAAACCGTAATAGATTTACTAAAATTTCAAATAGACGTCTTAAAATACCTGATAAATCCAATTAAACTTAGACATCAATAATAATAATTAATATTTATTATTTTATACTTATAATATTATTTTTCAGGTTTATCCTAATATATCTTAAAGTAATAATATGTTATGAATATTTTGTATTTGCAAATTTAAATCTTTCTGGCGTTAATCAATATTATAAAAATTTTTAAAAATTACAAACACATATAAATATATTTGATATATACCTTTCCGTTTCCGAAAAAATAAAATTATTATTAAAATAATATAAAATATGTATATCGAAATATTTTCATAATATATAATTTACTATTTGTTGAAAAATTCCTAATACGTTTGCAAATTTTATTAACGTAATTAAATATTTAAATAATTTGCATTTCGTTTTAAAACCTATTTTCTTTCGTACTTTTTGTAGTTTTCATAAATCCATACTTATTTTTAAGATTAAATATTTAGTTTTATATAATCGGTCTTTTACGTTATTAATGTAAAAATATAATATTTAATGTGTAATAATAATATTATTTAATTATCGATAATCGATTATAAATCGTAATTTGCTATTTTATTTTAAATTTGCAAAGCATAGAGTATTTTAGTAATAATTTCGAAATTTAAATCCATTTTATAACCCATTTTCTTAAAATAGCTTTTGAAAATACCGCTTTCATATTCGTTAAAATTATAAGTGGAGTGGAATTTCGTAAATAATTTCTTTTATCAAATTAGTTAATAGTTTTATATATTATATTTTGATAATTTCGTATTAAGTTCGTGTTTAAAAAAATACTTTAGTTATATTAGTAATATTACATTACTATATTAATTACATTTTGTAATTTGTAAAGTTAATTTTTAAATCGTTATTTAATTACTTAAATCTTGCTTTAATAATAATAACGATATGTCGTATTTTTCTAATACTTATTTTTTTATATTATATTCTTTTCAATAATAATAATGTATTCATCATAATTTTATAAACATGTTCGTTATTATTTCGCGGTAATGATTAAGATTTTATATTTTTCTCTTGATATTTGGCTAAAATATAAAGGTAATTTTACTCAATTAGCTTTTTCTTTTAATTAAAATTGCGTACTAATATATTTATATTAATCCTAAACTCAAATTTTAGATTTTAAAGAGAACGATAGCGAAATTAATTATTTAGTGTTGTTTTTAAATAAAAACCTCGACAAAAGTAATTTCGCATTAACCCTTTCCGTTATGCTACGCAAAATCCTAATATTCGGTATTCGTAATTATGTAGAACTTTAATATATATTTTGGTAGAATTTTTAAGTTATTAAAAATATATTGTGTAATATAATTTCAGCTCAATATTTCGTAATTTAGTATTACTGTGTACTAGTACGTTTCGATTTGTATTACTAGGGTAATAAGATTATTAATAGCTTTTATTATCATATTTACAACATTTATTTTAAAAAAAATACAAATTCCTTCAAGTATCGTTATTTTATAAACCTTTTTATAAGCCGATTTTTCTTGACTTTCTTTCGAATTTATTAAGTTTTATCTATATTTCCTTATATAAAACGTTAATTTGCTATATTTATTATTTTTACCGGCAAATATATTCTTCGAGCTATATTCACGTTTTTAATTAACTTATTATTTTTATCTTTCTAAAAAAATTATTTTTCGTATAATATAGAGCATTGTATTAGGCCTTTTATAACTTATCGTTTTTCTAATAAAATATCTAGATAAACTATGGAATTTTCTTATTTAAAACTTTTTTTCAAGATTTATAATAAATACTAATTAACAATAAAAATTTATAATAACCCTTTAGCTATATTTTTCTACTATATATTAAATTAATACCCGTTACTTGACTATTATATTAAGTATAAAATCGAAAAACTTCTTTTTACAAGTATTACGTTTGTTTACCTAATTTTATAAAGAGATTCAGTTATGCATATTGTTTTATAAAATAACAATTCAAAGATATCGATACTGCCATTTATCGATATAACCATTTCTGGTTTAATTAAGAAAATCAAATTGTTTTTTATATATACGTACAATATGTTAATATATTAATTCTTTTATTCGTTACATATTAAGTATTTTTATCGTTTATAATATACGGCGTACACTTTACTATATAGATTAGAGATCCTGAGACAGATAGTTTCTCTGTATTTGTAAAACTTTTATTATAGTTTTGAGAAATTTTATTATTTTTCTAACGTTTTCTAGGCCAGTTTTTTTGGCCTTTCGTATTCCGTATCAGATACTTTATCATAGTAACCTTTATTTATATCAAGCTCGTATTTTATTAACGACCTTGTTATTTTTTTAATAATCTTTAAACCTTTCTTCTAATACGGGCATCTAGTTATATTACAAGGACCCTTTGTATTTCTGATATTTATGATCTTTATATCCTATTTTTCCGGAATTAAAACAATTAACCTGGTTCCAGTTTCACTTATAGGTAACGCTAAATTCTATAAATCTTAGTACTATGTTATAGAAAATAAAAGGCGAATTTCGCTTTCTTCTGTGATTTAATTCAATGTATCCAAATAGTGAGACATATTACCATTTTTTATTGTTTTTCAAATTGTCAGTTTTCGATCCTAATTATTTTTATAACATATTTATTTGAAGTACCTGGTTATTTAATCTGAATAATTTCGTTTTTTATATTATCCTTACGCTTTTAAAAAATATTTTAATAAAAATATTAAGTTCGTTATTTTCTTATTTAATTTTAAATACGTAGCTTTTATAAGTAATGATATATTTAAAGGCTAGTTCCTTTTTTTATAACTAAGAGGTTTGTTGTGCCGCAAACCGTTTTTTCGTTTGGATTACTGAAGTTATTGCATAACTTTTTTTCAAGTTAGTATATAAAAACCATTTTATTAATAAGATTTGCGTTATTCGATTTTTCTTTTTCTGTATGATGCTTTATAACGAGTTGGAATTAATTAGACGTATTTTCTAATAAATATACTTTTATCATCAGAACCTATTCCGTTAATTTATTAAAAGAAAAAGATCAAAAGTAAACGCGTACCTATGTTAACAAAGTACGAAATATACTTTTTCTATTATTCGGCTACGGCTTTTTCAGCTTTATTTTAGTAAGAAAGATTTTTATAAGTAAAATAATGTTAACCTAGTTAATGAATTATTAAATTTTTATCTTAAATTGTCGAATTCGGGTTTAAAATTATTATATAAAAGTTTCGTGACTATGTATCGATATTTCGATAATATTAAATAATATTTAAAATTTAATCATATTACTATATAAGAACAGATAACATCTAACGGCTAACGATTTAATTAATGATTTAACCTTAATTCTACGTGTTTATATCAATAAAATATTTTGTGATATTGAATAATAAATATAACAATTTACATTTTCTAGTATTAAAAATATTTTAGATAACGAATTAATATTACAAATTAATATTATTAAAATTATGAAAATAAAGAACGTATATACCTTGCTTTTAGCTTCCTGGCTTACTGCTAGTAACTTGGTGATCCGTCACGTGACCTGGCCCACTCGGTCTTCTTAGCTGTTCCTATTGCGACCATTTCTAGAGGTCGTGGCTTGTTAAAACGTGACACTTTTATTAATTAAAGCAACTTTGAAGGCAAATTAAGTAAGCTGAGAATATAAAGGAAATAGGTTTTTCAACGGAATCGTAAATATATAAATTTCCGAAATTCGTTTAAATGTTATATATTTCAACTGTTTTAATAATTTAGATAGGTGTAATATAATTTAAATAAAAAATAGAGTATATTTAACAGCGGAGAAAATTATTAAACTTAGAATATGCGATAGCTTTTCTACAATCGATTTTATACAAGGTTCTTTTTACGAATTTCTAGTAAAAGGAATATATTTATAAATGTTTAAAAAAACATAATAACAAAGAAATATTCTAATAAACATTATATATAAAATTTTATATAATATAAGAAACTTCCTAAAATTTTAAAATTTGTAAGACATAATAAATTTACTTAGCCTCTTGTGAAAGTAATTTTTGCGAAACGTCTTTTTATATTTAAAGTTTTATAAAAATCGCGGCTTGTACGACATAGAACTTTTATGGAGTTTGTCTTACAAAAATTTAATTAAAATAAAAAGTTTATAAAAATACCCTATTACTGTTATAGCTTAACAGCCAAAGGGCTTAAAAGAAACAGGCGAAATCAAATATTGAATTATTTCCGGCCTTAGCAAAAGAAATAACGTATTAAAGTGGCCGAACAAAGTTAGTTCGACTAGGCTCGATTAAATTTGATTACGATCGATAAATAATGAAATAAATATTACATAATTATGAATAAAATTTAATTTATTAATAGGTTTTTTACTCGTTTAATAATTTAAATAATATTAGTTTATAACACAATTGTCTTATTTAAAATATTATCAATATAGAGAAACGTCATTAAATTATTTTATTTTTTAAACTTTTATAATATAAGTCTTAGTCTAGGTTCTGATAAATAAGATTAAATAATGAATTAAAGCTTTAGCCGTTATACGTTATAGGTTTTTGTTTAGTAATATCGTTAAACATCAAGTAATATTTTCATAGTGTGAAAGTGTTATTTAATATTTAAAAACCCTATTTAATAAATTTACGCTCGGATTGGAAATTTTAAGGCCGAAATTTAATAATTTGTTCACCAACGTAAAATTTTATTATTTATAAAAATTATACATACAAAAAGAAATTGAAGAAATTATAAGTTATAAATTAGAACAAAAGATTTTCATATATTCTTAACTTAATTATAAGTCTATTTTAGATTTTCATTTTGTTTTAGTAAGTTAGCAGACGGAGTTCTGATTATAAAAGCTTATGTAATAAAAAATACAACCGATTAATTTAAATCTGCTATAAAAATTATTTGAAAAATAAAAAATCGAATAAAAGCATTATTAATAAAGGTTTCCCCCCATGTACTAATTGCGAAAATAATATAAGAAATAATTTCAGCAATTCGGATAAAAAACGATTTGTAATAAAATTAATTTTTTAATTTCGATAAAAACCATTCATCTTTAAATACGTAATTATTTTCAAAATATGTAATTAAAGCCGAACTAGGAAATGACGAAATTAATGTTTTGATAGCTATATTTTATAAAAGGTTAGAAAACGCAGCAAAGAACGGAATTACTTAGCGCGAACGATTAGTTATATTAAATAAATCTATGATAAAATTAGATAAAATCGTTAACCGACGATTTTAAAAATAAAAGAAATTGATAACATATCTTGCTATTTGATTGCACTAAATCTAATTAAGAAAAGAAAAACGGGAGATGTTTTTTATATTATAAAGTATTGCTCCAAGATATATAGAATTGAGAAAGGTTTAATATAAAGATAGACATTAAAGTAAATATTACAAATATGGTATAATAAGATACTATCGAAATACTTACAAAAAGCCTCAATAACAAAACAGTTGAACCTTGATTTTAAAAGGATAACCTATTAATTCAAACGGAAAGCCATTTATTAGAAACAGGCAAAGTATTGAGGTAATCCCAATTTAGTACGAATAAGAACAATTATAATAAAAATTTGAACGCAATATATAAAATGCCAAAAGACAGATTTAAAAGCAGCCGGAAAATAATAAAACGTTTTTACAAAATAGCTAGAAATGGCTACAAGTAAATGAGAGTGATTTATAATACAACTTTAAATTAATATAGCAGAATATATACAATCTATTATAGATAAGAAAAACGCCTAATATATAACGAATAAAAGTTTTTTATTTATAACCGTATTATACGTATGTATAAAAATAGATGTGATTTTTTAAATTAAGTTGGAAATAATAACTGAAATTAATAATAATATCTATAAACGAATAACTTTATAAAATTGAATGAAAAATTGATATTTTAAAAAAATATTTTTTGCATATATAATTAATATTCTTATTACTCAGCGGAAGAGTTAATTTTGACTTCTGTAAAACATATTGTTAAAAGATTATCACGGATTTGTATTTTTAATTAAGTTTTATTATAAATCTTACGAAGAAAAGGTTTTAAGATATAAATTTGTACGTTTACTCGAAGAATACAAATGTACGATACTGTAAGACAATGAACAGCTGTAAGCTTTGATAAAGTGATCTTCGACCGGTCGTAAAGCAGATTCCAAAAAGTAAATATATGAGGTTACTTCCATCTGGCGTTTCCTATTAGCTTCCAGATTGTAGATTTATATTAATAAATAGGTCGGTATCTGACCCATAATTACTTTGTTATTAGCCTTATTGTCATAAAGGTTATACTTTTATGATTAGTTTTTCTCTTTAAATTATTAATCCTTAATAATATTATTATTAATTTATTATACCGAATTTCATAAATCTGATTACGTATATTTGCCGACAATTCCCAATTATAAATACGTAAATTATATTATTTTTTAAATAATTACCTTAAAAATTAATACGTATTATATTACGTAATTAATTATGTTCCTTTGAATTTCTTATTATAATCTCTTTTTTAGCCTTATTTTATTTACTTTTCTTTTCTCTTTTACGCCTATATTTCTATTTTTTTCTGCGTACATATTTGATTTAGTTTCCTGTTTGTTTTTTCTTTTCATTTTGCCTTTTCCGTTTATTTTACATATAATCTCTGTTTTTTCTCCGTTCGCCATATATCCTTTCGTCAAAAGTTTTAAAAAAAGTAATATTTTAATGTTAATAATAATTAGGAATTTTTACCATTACTTTTTGGCCGCCGACGATAAAATAAATATTAATTATATTACGGCCGGCAATAAGCCGTATTATATTTACGTAATATAACATTATTTCGATAATCGTATAATTTGCGTTTAAATCTCGGTTACCACAAATTTCGTTGTAATTAGTTATTATTATAAGATTTCTTTACGAGAAATAGTTATTCTTAATATTCTTAATAATATTATTTGATTTTCGTTTAAATTCCGATTATCTTTAAAGTTACCAGCTAAACAATATTTTAAATTCGTTACTAATAATGAGGAATTCATTAAAGAATTCCAAAAAGCTTTTATTACGGGTACCTAATACGATTATTCCGATATAATTGCGATCGATCGTCGATTCGACGTTTTTCGGGAAACTCAGTTCTCCCTTAACGCGGTTATTATTAAAAAATATCGTTTCCTGAATGTATTGAAAATCGATTTTTAATTCTTGGTTATAATTATAAAAATCCAATTTTAATGTTATTTTATAAATTTATAAACTTTTGTTCTTTTTATACGTATTACGATCTTTTTCTTAATATTCCGCAATTAATTTCCAATTAGGTATAATCTTAAGATATTTCTATAAATAAAGCCGTTTTCGAAAGCCGTTATACCGGTACGCTTTTTGCTTACGAACATTTTCCGCCCGTTTTCCGCTATTTCGACGAAATCTTAATATTTATTAATAACTATAATTAAAAAACGGTTTTATCTAGCAAATTTATTATCAAATATAAATACGTTAAACGGTATAAAAACGGCGCCTTATTTTCGACTAAAAACAAATTATATTCCGGTTATTTGATCCTTGCTTTTCGTGAAAAATAAAATATTTTTAAATCTTTTCCAGATTCTACACTTAATCAATTTAATACGCGCACCCGCCTTTTACCGTTATATATTTTCCGAATATTTTCCGATATTTGTATATTAATTTTCTTGGGTATGCCTATTAAAGGCTAATTAATGTAAGATTTGATAATTTAATAAAAAATTTTGTTTTCGCAATAAAAGTTCGACTTTTTTTATGTTATTTATCGGTTTCCGACCGGTATACGTTAAGGTAATTGTTTGTCAACAAATTAAAAAATAATTATATAATTGTGTAATGTTTCAATATTAATATCTTAATTCTATTTAAAATTTTATGTTGTAATTTTGTAATTATTATATAATTAATTTCCGAGTAAGCTCTAATTGTTTTCCGGCTTTGAAATTATTTTATTTTATATATATATATATTTACCCTTTTTTATAATATTATAATATTTCGATTACGTATTCGAAATGCGTTTGAGCGTTTTATATATTGGATTTAACGGGTTAACCTTTTTATTGAATTAACTATATACGTTATTTTCGGTTACTTTAATAACGCATAATATTTTTTATTATTCTTTATTATGTTTTATTAAGTTTAATAATATTAATAAATTTTATATAATTTTAGATTAAATTGCGGGTTTGATAAGGATACTCAGAATATATTATGTATTTATTAATATTTGCTAAAGAGAATTATTTTATATACTTAAAATTTATTTATGATTTATTTATAACTGGTATATAAATAAATACGAAGTTTTTATTTTCAAATTTAAAGTTTTGGGTCGATAAATTTACTTATTATTTTAATGGGAATTATGTAAGCGTATAATGTTAATCATAATATATTTTTAGGCTGCCGTTATTTTCCTTTAATATTCGTACATTATTTTACCAATAACCGCCAATTTTTCGCAACGTTTTTTATTTTTTTATGGTTATCTTTTAAACCTTTATAAAAAGTACTTTATTATTTTTAAGAAATATCTATATAAGGTTTCGAACGGAAAACGGCTGGTAAATACGTATCTTATATTATTATATACCCATTCAGTATTCAGTAATATATTTATTCAATTATTTTAATATTTAGTAAAGTAATTATGCCAATACTATTTTAAAACTTAATAAATACGTTCCGCTTTTTATCGGTATGTATATAATAAACTGTTAAAACTTACCGTTTTATTTTTCGTTTTTTATAACATTCCACGTAGAATTAATTCGTTAATACCTTATTTTTATTATTAATAATTTCGATTAACGTAGTTAATATATTTTCGATTTCGTTATAAAATAATCCGATAAATTCGGTTTTAATTAATCTTTTAACAGTAAAAATAAATAATTGTAATTTCGTAAAATGATTAATAATTACCAAGATTATATCATACTTCAATCTGTTTAAATTTACGCTTTTGGAAAGCCTCTTAATAGAATTTACCGAAATTCTTTAAAACATTTTAAATAACGGCATGTTTTAAAATTATTTATAAGGTGTATAATATAAGTTCATTATATTGTAATAATTTAACTATTACTTAATATATGGTGGGATATCGTTTGCTATATTTTCTTAATAAGCTTTTTTGAGTATTAATTTTAACGTACAGATATATCTTATATATTTTATCATTACATGATTTTAATGTTAAGTAATTCATTATTTCTGTAAAACGTCTTGTAAAGGATATACCAATTTATTCCGATAATACAAAACCTTATTTAAAGCCGGGAAATACATTTTTTTATTTCGGCTTAACGTTTAATTAGTTAAATAAATTTTAAAATATTTAAGTTTTTATTTTATAGCCTTCGAACCTGATCATAAAACTATCGAGAAACTTTCGATTATAAGACTATTTCGTTTTTGGCCAGATTTCATATTAACAACGTAAAACGTATTAATTTTAAATAATTTTTTAATATTAATTTTGTTTTTCCTAAAGTTTTTGAAATCTAATCGCAATACAGTTATAATTTACAATTACCGTTATTTTATTATTAATCGTATTATTGTTATAATTTATCATTATATTATGATTTGCAAATTTTAAGTTCCGTAAATATGTCACTTTTTACTTTTTTTTAAAAAAAAATCTTTTATAAACGTACAATAAAGATTTCCGCTCTTTTTACGTAAATAATAATTATCTAAATTTTCCTTGCATTAAATCTATTTGGATATTTTATAATGAACGAAATTTACCTTATTTGTATAAGGTTTGGTGCAATTTTATATTATTTTAAATCGTATTATACATTTACGACCGTGTTTCGTACGTTTTCTAACATATTAATCGTAAATTCGAATTTTCTGCGAAATAAAAGGATTACGTTTCCATATATGTATCTTTTAATATGTAATTAGGGTATTTAAAAAACTTATTTGCCGGATTAACAACATTCGGTCGGTATTAAATTTTGAAATTAAATTACGTATAGCTGTAAATTTATCGGGCCAATTTCCCTTTAAAATTCCGTACCGGCGCCTTTACTATATTTTTATCGTTATATAATCGGTAAATATTGGGATATCTTTTTCCTTGCCTTCAAGGTATTACCGTTAATATTCTAGATTCTTTAAAATTGCTAATAACTTTTATTATCTTATAATTTATTATTTTCGGTTAGATTTAACTTTCGCAATTAACATATCATTAAGTATTAATATTTTCCGTATTTTTATAAGGATATTTTTAATATAACTTTTAACAAGGTATTTATTTCAACTTTGGTATTTTTAACGTTATTTTAGTATTAGAGAATGGTCGCCGATTAAAAGATATATTTTAAATTTCGGAAAACCTTTATAATATTTTTATATTTTTGGAATTATGTATTTTTGTATTGCGTCCTTTTCAAGTGCTTAATAATAAATTCGGTAAAACGCAAATAATAAACGCTATACTTTCGAAAATATTCTAGATAGTTTAAAAATATTTAAATATTACAAATTAATTTTAGGTTCAGTTATATTGTAGTAATAGTAATCCGTCAGCGGTTTATTTTTAGCAGTTATTATTACTTACAAATTTTCAAAATTTATTTTTTTAAAACAAAATTCGTATTTAAATATTTTGTTAAATACATAATACTATAATAATTACTCGTAGAGTAATTAAAGATATTTCCTAAATCCTTTTCGTTATTCGAATAAATCATTATATATTTGAAATATGTTATATATATATAAGTAAAAAAATTATTTAATAGTTTATATATATAGGACGAAAACATAATTAGTACGTTCAAAAAGTTAATTAATACAACCGTATATTTAAATTATCTATACCGCGTTCGGAAAACGGTTTTTTATTAACCCTCTTTTCAGTTCTAAAACGGTAATATATATTTCTAAAATTAATTTTCAAAGTACCTTAATTATTATTAAATAATTTATTAATTCTGAAATTAAAACTAAAACGTATCGACTTTTTTATTATTACCTGATTTAACCGCTTATAATTAATGCCTAATTAAAGATTACAGTTATTTTTAAACACAAATAATATTAATACTTTTACGTCCGTTTTTATATAACGTATCCGTTTTATTTTTGGAATTTTTTCACATATACTTTTTAAATATTTCTTATTTGGTTTCCGAAATAAAGTAAATTAGGCCAAATCAGTGTGATTTTTGTTAAAATCAAATTTATTATACATTTTGCTCTTACTAATTAATGAAATTATTTCGTTATTATTACATAATATATTCGCCGAAGACGTTTTAAGTTTATAAGAAAATTAATTATTTTCCGTTTTTATGATATCTAAAATTCAAAAATACATTGTTAGTTAATTAGGTATATTATATTAATAATATATAAATATTCTTATCGGATAACGTTAAATATGTAATTTCTTATCTTTTAAGCATTTGCTATAATTTATATAATTATTAATATATATCTAAATTTAATAAAACGCCGAACTTATATATTTTTAATCTGAAAAATAAAAAATGGAATATTTTACGGTTACAGCATATCACAAAATATATTTCCTTAAATCTTCGTTTTTTCATAATATTATTTATTATGCTGACATAAGTTTCGTAAGCCTTATAATATTTAATATATGCGCCGTTAACGCCGATAAGGCTCGGAAAATTTACGAATATTAATTGAAATTAAATTCTTTCGTTAGTTTTCTGATTTTAATATTTACCGATATTCTGGTATCCAAATTTATTTATATTATATCCTCCCTTTCTTTTTTTTAATTATCTCTTTTAAAAAGCGGTTTTATTTTAATCTTTTTATAATTATTATCCTACATATATTAGATATATTCTTGTCTTCCGGCTTTATATTAGCTTTATGTCTAGCAATTAACTTGATTTATCGTTATATTTAATAATATTTTATACGGTTTTCCGAAATCGGTTTTTATATTATTAAAATAATAAGGTTTTTATATTCTTTTAAAATTTGTAAATCAGGTTTTATAACTTAGCTTCCCTTAATTATAATATTTATATAGAGCCTTATAAAAATTAAAGATATTCAGTTATACGGATTTATTTCGATCGGGATTAAAATAGTAATTATTTACTTTTCCAAATATAAAAGCGCCCGTAATCTTTATTATTTTTACGTAAAGCTTTTAATTTGCTTTAGAAAAATTGTTTCCCGAAAACAGTAAAATAAGATTATTTTTCTTAATTAATATTTCTAACGCAAAATTTTCGGTTTTTTCCGCCTTTTTTCAAACGTTTTAATAACTTTTTACCTTATTTATTACGTTATTAATTTGTTTTAACTTAACTCTTTTTATAACAAGATATTTCGTAACTTCAATATTAATTTGTAAAAATAATTATTAACAAAAAATTTATTATTTTGATTTTTCAAGTTAAAAATATAATTAAAATTTAATTTATAAATTGCAACTTTTTATTTAATATAAAAGTTTACCGGTAATGAATCGGATTATTATTATAGTTTTATAAATTATTCTTTATATTCTCTATCGAAAATGTTAAAATTAGCATAACGTTTCTAAATAAATATTTATAAATCGTTTGTTTAATTTCTTTTCGTTATAAAAATAATTAAATTAAATGTCGTATAATTGTTAAATATTTTTAATAAAATTATTCATATAACTTATAGCTTATTACATATAAAAAAAGTATTTCGTTTTGCTTTTTCGTTTTAAATTTTCGTAATAATCTTTAATTTATTTTTTAATTAACGTACGTTTACAAATTTCGAATTATTATAACGCAGTATTTAGTTATGGCTTTTAAGCTTTTATATTAATATTATAATTAATTTATATAGCTTTATTTTTTTAATTTATATTATTATTTATTATTCGATTAAATATCGAAATAACTCCCATTATTATCAGTTTTATTAACGGATAATTTCTAAAATCTGGATATTATTAAAGGGCTTCATTTTTTGGTTTTGCATTGCGGAATACGGTTATTATATGATATCCGTTTTTCGATCGTTTAGTTAACGGTTATCGAAACGTATCCTTATTATATATATAAGGTAATTCGAGATTTTGAAAATTATAATTCTTTTTCTGTTAAAATTCCGTCATAAGTTTTTTCGCCTATTTCCGTACCGTAATTAATTATTGGTTAATTAATTCCCGATCGTCAATTTTTTTTATTAATAACCCAGGTTTATTTTATAATTAAGAAATTTTATTTTTAATAATTATAATGTTATTTTTAAAATAAAAATAAAAAAATTATAAAATAATAAATAATTATAAGTTAAGATAAAGTGATTTCCGCTTATTCGTAAAGCAAATTCCAAGAAATAAATATATTAGGTTATTTTTATTTGTCGTTTCCCATTAGCTGCTCGATGGTGGATTTAGACTAGTAAGTGGGTCGGTGGCTGGTCGGTGGCTGGTCGGCTACCAGCCTTATCCTCATAGGGGCTGTATTCTCACACGTAATTACATCTTAGGCCGCGTTAGTTCGTTACGGGGATATAAACTTTAATTGGTTAATTTTTAGCGTAATACATCAGTATATCAAAAAGCTGGGAGAACGAACTAGTAGAGGCCTGAGCTAGCTGAGGTAACTTTCAACATACGTTGGTTAGTTGCACTTCCTTTCTCACAAACCACGCCCTGTGGGATATGAGGAGCAGGCGCCAGCGCTAGCTCGATCGGGTAGCGAAAGCGAACCCACCAACCAGACGTGCTGTGGAAAGCCTATCATCCTTCCTTCTGCTAGCGCATTCCACATTCCTACGGCTGAGGTGATGGTCATAGCTCCGTTCCGACGCCCAATCGTCTCGATCGACGTATATATATACCGAGTGGCTCGCTCAATCCCTCTCGAAAGAAATACGTGCACATGTCGAAGCTCATGACGAACAGCCCTGGATTCGTGTCGAAACTACTGCGCAGCTCGAAAATGCCAGCTTTTACTCTCTATGGCTCTCGGGGCTCGACCAACACCGATCGTGTCCGCCTGACTCTCGCTGAAGGTGGCTTCACGGATTATGAATTTGTGCTTCTCAACCTGCAAAAAGGGGAACAGAAGGTGGGTGAATCGCTTCTTTTGCAAGACGACGCGGCTTATCCTCGCGTGAGCAAATTGTATGTCGCTGACGCCGCTGCACTCAGTCCGAAGAAAACATGAAACGTCACCCGTGGGGTAAAATACCCGTCATTACTTTCCCTGACGGGTTCACTCTCTACGAGAGTCGTGCAATCTGCAAATACCTCGCGAGGAAGTACTCCTTCCCACTTCTACCCCAGGACTCCGATATCGAAGCTGTGGCGCAGTTTGACCAGGCGCAGTCCGCAGAAATGCTCTACTTCGCCGAGCCTGCAGGTAGAATCGCATTTGAGAAATTTGTCAAAGTATTCATGGGGCTGCCTCCCGATGACGCCGTGGTCTCAGGTGCACTGCGGTCGGTCGAGATGTTTTTCGACGTGGCAGAACGTCTCTTCCAACACAATGACTATATGGCTGGAAAGGACTTCACTCTCGCGGATATCTACTACATTCCGGTGATCCAAAGACTTTTCGCGTGCGGGTATGGAGACGTCATCCTCAGTCGCAAAGCTGTGAGTGCTTGGTGGGACCGCTGCATGAACAGGCCAGCCATACAGAAGATGTTGGCCGCTGATAAGGAGGCTGCGGCTGCTGCTCGTAGATAGGATAGAAATCAATCGGAAGAGGAATAGTCACCTAGTTGCCACAGCACCACCAAACCTCTTAAAGACGGAAGTGTTTGAGAGTACGTGACAGCGAGCATTGCTTCCTAGAAAAGCGGCAGCTCTATAACATTTCATGCCCTACTCACCGCAAGTCATCTAGAGAAGCAGCCAGCTCCCAGAAACCTCCACAATGGCTGTCAAAAACGTGGCAATGTGCGGGTTGCTGCCGTGGCCCTCGAGGGCTTGCTGGCGTCGGCTAAGCAGGTGATTGGGGAGGAAGGATGAACAGGAGTCGATGCCGGGACGACAGAGGCCGCTGTAAAGGCGAACTATGCCAAGTTTACCAAAGGCGACCAGGAAGCTTTTATGGAATTCTTGGTGAGTGCCTTGTGCCTTCGTTTTAACGTAATGAGCTTTGCGAACGAAGTAGACGAGGGTTATTGTGCCGAAAATTCCGCTTCCCTTAGGACCCATTTCCGCAGTTAGATCTTGGCTCGCCCAAATAGGAAAGAAAGCGTAAGCGCATTATGCAGCCCGTGGATATGGGTCGGTCCTTACGACCCCTAACCTGGAACCCCACCTAATGAATTACTCTAGCAATGAATACCGGTTTCCACTAATATGCGCAATATAAAATAATTAATAATAAAATAACAAAGGTAAATATAATAAAATAAAGAAAATACAAATTTAAAAGCCATTGCACCAGATCTATAAAACCCAGTATATATTTAAAAAAATACTATTTAATCCCATTTTATAAAAATCAAATATATACTTAAAATTAATACATATTTATAAAAGTTAATGAAATATTACGTTTATACTAATAAAAAACTAACGAATACATTTACATTATTTAATTAATAAATTTAAAAAATTATAATAATTTAAATTTTACAAATTTTGTAAATTAAATATACGGAAAATGTAAAATATATAAAATACTAGAACAATGTATTTGCATAAAAGTAATAAACATATGAAAGTATTAGAAGTTTTTACTACTTTTTAATATAATAATCTCATGGTATTATTTTTTAAAAACATTATAATACCTAACGCGGTTTTATATTCAATATATAAAATCTAATTAACTATATGTTTAATATGTTTACAATTTCGGCATAATAAAATGCCCCAAAAAATTAAATTTAAATATAACAGGTCATAATAATAATATAGTGCGTAAAGATCATTAAGTTAATATATACCTAAAGTATTCTAAATAAAATTGATATATACTATTATAATTTATTTTTGAAAATAGTTTTACTATATAAAATGGTATTATAAAAGTATTAAAATTAAGAAATTATAATTTTTATATCTAAATATTTTTATAAAAATCCACTTTTATGAAACATAATAACTGTAATTGTACTTAGAAGTATTAATTTTCGATGATTCTTTTATTATATACATCAACTTGTTCGATTTATATATAATACATTTTTTAAATTTTTTTTAAATATTTTCTAATATTTCTTTTATATTTCGTTTAAATTTTCAGCGAAAATTGTTTAATTACGTAACATAAATCGTTTATGCGAAGAAAAAAACATGTTTGTTTACAAAACCCAATACCCTCTTATTTTAGCCTTTTCTATTATTTTATTTTTAATTTTTCCATATCACAAGTTATAGTGAAAAACCATATTCATTATTAGCGTGGTTTATTTGGTGGCGCTTCAGTGTAGCAATGAATACGGATTTTCACCAAGATGCGGCATATATAATGTTAGTAATAAATTAATAAAAATGTATAAATGAAACTAAAAGCTCTACATATATAAAACATATATTAACACATGTTTTATAATAAGTTAGCAATAAAATACACCTTAGTGTTATTCTTAACTTTAACTATATTATTACAATTTATATATATTTATAAAAGATAACAAATTAGAAACGTTAAGAAAATTAAAAAAGGCTAAGAAATATAATTCCGATATTTAAGTATTAAATTTATAGTTTACAATTCTTTCATTATTTTAAATATTACATGCTGTATATATATATATATATTTAAACGTATTAAATAATTTAAGTATATATTTTTTTATATTTGTTAACGATGCATATTTTAATCAAATATCGTAATTTAACTTACAATATAAGTCAAATTAATTAGTTAAGTCTCACAGATTGTAAGTTCATATGTATTTTTTTAAGAAAGTATGAATTTAATACTTTTAGAATTGTAAACAAATCAAGTATTAAAACTATAAGCATTAAGAACAACATTTAAAAGTAGTAATAAAATATTATAATAATAATAAGTTAATATATGTGTAACTTATTATATTTAGATTTAATTATTAATATATTAAAATTATTTGTCAAATAGAATATTTTATAACTATAATTCTAACGCATTTTCTAATATTAAAACTGCATACTTCTCTAAAGTTATGGGTTAAATATAATATTTCTAAATAAATGTTTGTTATAAAGACAATATTATTTTAAAAGTTAACCCTATAAAAAATTTGAAATTAAAAATATAAATATATTATTATTAAATATTTTGTCTTAGAAATGCAAATATTGGAAATCAATACATTAAAAATATATGCAAAGAGTTTTTATTAAATTTATTTTTATTTAATACTCTATGTCGTTTTCTTTCGAAATATATTATATTGTTCCTCATAATATTAATTTGTTTTAGTAATGATTCTTTTTTTACATTTCGAATTTGCTTTAAAAATTTGTAATTATATAATTTAAGTAATTAATGCAAATATAGGACCTGGTCCGTTTATTACAATGAAAATATTTTTATTTTAATCTCTTTGATTATTTTATTATTAATTTTTATATATCGTGCGTTATAGGAAGAATCCGTATTCATTGCTGGAGTAATTCATGAGATAGGGTTTCAGGTTAGTAATTTGTATAGCCCGTGCGAAACGTGGTAATACGCTAAGGCTATAACAAAGAAACTCATCTAATAAATTATGTTAATAATGAATACGAATTCCTACCAAAGTATAAGATGTAGAAAATTTATAATGAAATAACAGAAAAAGTTAAACTAAAGTGGTTTCTAGATTTTAAAATAGCTTTCTTTGTTAAATTCTTGTAAAGAACTTATAATATATAAATTAGATATTAAAGTAGTAGATTTCAATAGATTTAAAGTTAAATGTCAGCTAAATTCTATAGTTTCATAGGAAATATACTTAAATATTAAATTGTAATAAAAATCCTTTAAACGTTTATATTAAAATCATATATATTAAAATTATTTTATAATACTACAGATTAGTTATAGTGATTAAAATAAATTTATATATTTATCCAGCGAGTTCTGTTTGCGTTTCTTAGTATTAGTTCCATCTTTGTTCAGAATTATTAGTTTTCTATTATATCTTTCCAAAAAATCAAATTTCTTTAAAAAGCTTTTTTATAACACTTTATATAATCTTTAATGAAATGAAACTTAATAGATTATATATGTTGAATATTTATATATATATGTATATAATTCGCTACACAAAGTTATATACTTAATATAAAAAAGATTTAAACTACAATATTTAACAATAAAATACAACTTTATATTATGATATGAAAAGCCTATAGAGGTTCATACGAATATATTTTAATATTAAATAAATTATAAGGCAGATTTATATTATGATCTATTACATCTCGCGAATAAATTAACGTTATATTTCATAACAATTCGTATATAATTTCAGTTTTAATTTTTGTTTCATTATAATATTTAACGTATGTATTACTAAAAAGAATTTAAAAGTTTTAATTCGAAGACTTAATATATAGATAAATAATAAATTCTTTTTTATTCATTTAAAATTCCAATGTTATGAATCAATTAAAAATATATAATAGTTTTGTAAAGGCTTGGAGCTTAATTAATTGTTACGTTAAAGACGTTTCAATTTATATCAGTAGAAATATTGTAAAAATCTGAATAATAAGATAGCCTAATTATCTGTTATAATACTAAAGATATCATAAATAATAATGTTATATTCCAAGTTTTTATTATTCTTTTTTAAAAAATATAAACATATTATACTTTATCGCAACGATTTTATCATTTGAGGTTTTATAAATTAGGGGCAAAATTTTATTAATTTTTGTCTTTGTATATTTCTCAAGTGTTTTAATGAACGTATCAAGTAATATTTCGCGATATACATTATATGTTTTAATTATTTTTAATATATCAGAGATATTCAGTTATAATAACCATTTTTTTCTTTCAAGATTTTCGAGTAGAAAATTATTTTATAAGTATTTAACTTATTATGACAAATCGAGGTAAAAGATTTATTAAACATTTTTCTAAAACAAAAACTATTTATCGTAATTCCTTAATTATCGCAGTATTTTCTATAAACAAGATCCAAAAAACTGTTTATTTATATTGCGAATAAAGAAAAACCAGAGTAGAAGTTCATTAAAAATAATAATTTTCGTTATTTGTCGTGGATGTTAAATTATTAATTTCATAAAAACGGGCCAAGTTTTAATCTAAAATAATTGTAATATATTATTATTTAGTATCGTGAAGTTAAATTAAAGCTAAAGGTCGTTAAACAAAAAGAACAGAATTATTTTAGAGCTTAAGGCCCATTTACGTTGCTTACTTAAACAAAAGAAAAATGTAGTATAACAATATAATAAAAACTATATCTCGCGGTATTAAGAAGTTGGAAAAGTTAAAGAAGTTAAAACCTGAAAGGTAAGCGAAAATCCTAAAAGCCACGTCAGTACCGTCTTTTGCTCCTTTTGATTAATTTAATACTCCTTTCACGAATTATCTAATTATTTATTAAAGGGCCACGTACTTTATCAATCTGAGCGTTATTAATAAATTTCCTTTAATAGACACTAGACCTTAAAATGGCTTTTTACCATTTTCTAAATACTTTCGAAATTTAAACATTTTTTTCACTTAATTAAATCCCCAGTAAATCAGTTTCTTTTAGAAAACATTAGAATTTCTTTATTTTGTATATGGTTTTGTTCTTTGTTTTTTATCACTATCTGTCCTATAAATCCTATTAATATTCGTTTTTAACTCAACTAGAGAATATAAAAAAATAATATAGAGCTTAATTTTTAATAACGGTTTTAACCAGTAGATATCTTCTGAAATTCTCTTTACGATTTTGCATAGGTCAATATAATAGAAATTAATTTTTTTGTCTAGTATTTTTATTTAAATACTTTTATCACGAAATAAACTATCTTTCCATTTTCGGAAATGAATTTTTTAAACTCTTTTTATTTTAATATTTATTTATTCAATTACATACGAATATAACTTTATTTTCATTTTTTACATGTTTATTTAAGCTATTAAAACGATAATATTTTTCGATGTTAAAAAATTCATTACGTATATTTTTATGTATCACATATTTATATCTATATTTAAAATTCTTTAGAATTATTTTAAGATTTTAGTATTAATTTAAAATCTGATCCCACGACATATTATATAATCTTTTAATTTATCTAATATTTTTGTAATTACCGTCACATATTAAGTAAATATCTTATTCTTAGTATACCTGGTTTAATTATACGTTGGTTAAAATTAATTATATTAAATAATTCATATTTTAAAATTAACGCAATCTTTTCAATGCAAATAATTGATATAATTATTGATATATTTTGAAAACGTTATTAAAAATATATATATTATTTATTCAATTTTAATATTTACTTGGTAAAATATGTAAATTTATATACGATTATACCATTATTATCGCCATCTATTTTTACTTTTAAATCTTCGAATAAGAAGAGTTTCGAGATATAATTTATATTATCGCAATTTTACAATTTCTTAAAAATTAATAATTATAGTTGTTTTTTAGTAAAACATTCATTATTAAGTTTTTGCCTTATTATATGATTTATATTATTGTCCTATTCTTTTATATTATTATTCTTATCTTGAATAAACAATACATGTAATAAATTGGTTTTAATATTTCGACTTCTTTAAGTATCTACAGAATTAACATTGAGATTAATGGCGTGTTATATACATCTATTATTTTTTTTGTTAATAAATTATAGTTCTGGTTTTTTAATTTCGCAACACGTATTATATAATATAACCCGTACTATTATAATTTAGTATAAGCGTAAATACTTTCCATATAAACAACGGAAATTGTTTACTTAATTTAATAATGTATATTTGTAGCTACGTTTTATTATTAAGGTAAACCTAAATGTATAGGAAATTATTATACGATATAATTGCCACAATAACGACTATATCGAATATTTTGAAATACGTAAATTAATCCATTTTTTGGCTATAAAAGTAAATTGTATATTAATTTTATAAAACATTTTCTAAACTCGAATAACTGCCGGAACTATCGATTATGACAAACCTTATGCTCGTTAGCTTTATCGTTCGGCAACCCTAAAAATTTAAGTTTTAAACGGAGGATTTTAAGGATAAATATTAAAAGTAAAGCGTAAAAATTAAATCTTAAAAATAACCGTTAATTGCGTATAAAAAGCTTTGCAGGCTTTCGTTAATTTTATGGCTCGATCGTTTTGCAGTTTTTAAATTACTATTAACCAAAATTGTGACGGCTAGAGGGTTTAACCAATTATTAAACCTTAGTCGTACGGGTTTATGTTGGCAGGAGGATCGTGGGAATTTGAGCAATAGATACAGTAATCGTGTTACGTCTCGTAATTCTAAGGGTACCTTGGGTAACGATGTTGTATTGCAAGCTGAAGTTATTTGGATTATGGAGAAAATAAGCATATATATTTTATTTCTATTCGTTGGGTTATTACCAGTAATTTGGTGATCCGGCTTATTGGTTTACTACCAGTGAATTGGTAATCCGGTGTATTGGCTTACTACCAATAAATTAGTGATCCGGCTTATTCGTTTACTACTAATAAGTTGGTAATTTATTACGTACCCTGCCCTACCGCGCACTTGTGGTTGGGTTATGGCAAACCGTTTTTGGAGACCGTGGTTTGTTAGGCCATAACATAATCTTCCCTTTTTACATATTTTGCCTTTAAAACTTTCTTTTTTTTTCGGTAAGCCTTTTAATATCCATTTAATATGTTTTCCAGTATATTTAAACGTCGTTTTCGTAAATCTAAATAACGATTTGCTTTAGTTAATTTAATTAAGTTCGCAAGGTGTAATAGGATGCCTTATTTTTATATTCCGTTTAGCAGCTAAAGTATTAAATAATAAACGGGGTTTTTCGTTACAAGAAATGTATCCGTTAAAGTCGTTTGTGTAATAGGACGGAAGTTTTTATTTGTATGGTTAATTGCTATAATACAGAATCGAAACGGTTAAAAAAAAGCAACTAGCGGCCGAAAAATACTTATCGGAAGTTTTAGCGCGTTTTTTTCGAATATGCCGTTAGCGTTAATATTATCAGTTATAAGCTGCGAAATTCATAAATTTTTTTTTTAGTTGCTGGACGAATTTCCGGAGTTTATGTTATAAAAAATATAATTTATTATGGGCGTTTAAGCGGTTAAAGGTGTAAATGTTATCAAGTAAAGCGCCGTAAGCTTTTTAGATAACGTAAATTAAGGCGCGATTATTTCGCATAACTCCGTCGTTGCTGATAACAATTATTTAATAGGCGTTAGGCGTTAATAAGATTTTTGGCGGGTTCCCAGGTATTTTCGGAATCCGGGTGCTTTTTCCACTTGATTAGGTATTAAGTAAATCCGTTTTGTTTTCGTATGTCGATAATTTTTTCTAGCTGATATATTTATTCGTCTTTTATTGCCATATCGTTTTGTGCCGTATATATTTTGATTATTTTTGTTATTAATTCTAGTAAGTAAACGTAAAGAATTTAATAGAATTTGAATTTTTTTCAAAATGTTACTTAATTATTATTTTTTGAGATTTTCTTAATAATTTTATAAAGGCAGATATATTTAAAATTAAACTTTTTATTAAGTCTGTTTATTTAACTACTTTTAATAGCAAAGAAAATTATTTTCCCGTTTTTCGACAATCAATTCTTTTAACTTTTTTTAGTTGTAAAATTAACGTATTTGATTTCGTACGAATTTTAATTTTGTTTTTATTTTTTCGTCCAGCTACCGTAATTCTTTCAATATAAGGATTATTTTAATATTAATTAGACCGTTATTGCGTATATTTTTGTAAATGATTAAAATAAATTTGAAATTTGCATTTATTATTAGTATTTTAATAATTTCGTAATAATTAATATTATACGTTAATTATACGATTAGTAATTTTTTAGCCTAATTATTTTATTCGTTATTAATATAATATCGTAAATAAGCTTTTAAAATTTAATATGCTTAATTTATTTATTTATTTAAGGTTTATATACATTAAATATTTTGTAATTTAGGCCGATTTATGTTATTAGGTTTTGTTAAAATTTGGATACTAATATTGATTTTTGTTCGAAATAATTATTATTAATAATCCGTATGTATTAATAATGTTTTTAAAGAACATATATGTTATTTATTTGGCGTTTATATTTTTGTAATATGGTAAAAAATAAGAAAATTTCGTAAATCGGTTAACCCTTACGAAAATCCTATTATAATATATTTTTACAATTAGACATTTTGATATAAGAAATTTGTTAATAAAATTGAATATAATTAAATATTATAGTTAATTTGCGATTAATAGTAGTTTTAATTTTTCGTATGGTTTTTGTTATCGTGTTTTTGCTTTGGCGTAAATATCCTTTTGCCGTATGATTTTCTATACCGTTACTTTTATTTTAAGAAAAGAATATGTACGTTGGAATTATTTCAAGGGCTTGTAAATTTCTGGATATTTTTATAATTAATGTTCGTATATTTTTCGTACGAAAAACTTCTGGTACTTTTCTAGAATTTATATTCTGTCCGTTCTTTTGGTTTTTTTAAGAAATTATTATTGTATTATTGGACATTTTAATCTATACTAAAGGTATTGCCCGAATTATTGCAATTTTTCGTAAATATAAATATTTTTTATAATGGTATCGAAATTTATATGGCTGATTTTAATTAATTTCTTTTCGAAATTTCGTTGTTTACTTAAACTATTTGCTTTATTATTTTTAATGCTTTTCTATAGTTAATAACGCAGTCGAAATTTGCCAATTTCTTTTGCGTATTTTAATTATCGTTTTATAAGTTCCCTAGTCCTAATAAATTAGGTAAAATGTTAATAATCCGTATAAATGTTGACCTGGTACAAATCTCCCTTTAAAAGGTATTTAAATTTTCGAAGTACCATAATCATGGCTATAAATCTTTTATTTAAAATACCGTAATTAAATTCGGCTCCTTTTAATTTATATAAAAAGAATATAATAAGATGTAATTTGCCTTAATTATTTCTTTATTTAATTATTACGCTTAATATGTAATTCGAAATATTAATTTTTAATTTAACGAGGCTGGTTAAATCGTACATAACTAATACTGGCTTATTAATAATTGCATTTTTAATATCCTGAAATACCTTTTCACTATTTGGCGTTTATTTGAATATTTTTCCTTTTTTTGTAAAGTTCGTTAAAAATCTAATTATTTTATAAAAATTTCGAATAAATTTCCTCTAATAATTGGCGAATTTAAACAATGCTTATATTTTCTTAATTATCTTTAATATTTGTTCTTTTATAATTATAACGATTTTTTTAAAGTTTATTCTGATATATTCTGGGGTAATAATATGTTTTAAATATTCTATTTTTTATTAATACAATTAGCTTTTTTCCGTATTAATACATAACTTTACGTTTTATAAGGTTTAAAGAATTTTATAAATATATTTTACTTATGTTTTTTTTATCTTTAAGAAAACCAAAATATCCTCGAAATAGTATACGACGAAAATACCGAAACTTTTCGTAATATATGGTTTATTATCTATTGGAAAATTGCTGCTACGTTCGTAAGTCTTTTCAGTATAATTAAATATTTAAATAATTTACGTTTTATTTTAAAAATATTTTTTATTTATATCTTTTTTTTAAATTTGATAAAATTTTATTTATTTTTAAAATCGAATATTATGAATTATTTAGTTCCGTAAAATCGGTTTTTTATTTCCGTAATTAAGGGCAATGATAATTGATCTTTAATAATATTATCGTTTAATTATCGATAATTAATTAAAATCGTAGCTTTTTATTTTTTTAAGTACGAAAAATATAAAATATTCTCCTGGTAATTTCCAAGGTTAAATCTATTTTTTTATAATCGATTTTCCAGGTATTTTTTAAAAGTACATAATTTATTTTTACTAAAATTGTAAATGAGGTAAAGCTTCGTCCAATATCTTTTTTATGGATTATTTTATGATTTTATTTATTATGTTTCAGTAATTTCGTATCGAGTGTTTTTTTTTTCAAAAGTTAGTTATATTTATAATAATATGATTTATATATTAATTAAATATTCTGACTTTCTTAGTTATTATATTTGTTAGTTGAAATTGTTATTTAATTGTGTTAATTTCGTTTTAATGATAATAACGATACGTCGTATTTTTTGTATACTTGTTCTCTTTTTTATATTTTATTTTTATGAATAATAAAACTTCTGTTATATTTCTATATTTATATTTATTGTCATTTTTAATTAAATATTAAAGTCTTAATTACGTTTTTTTCGTTTATTAATAAAAATAAAATATATTTTATTTAGTTAATTTTATCGTTAATTAAAATTCATTAATAGCGTATTCATAATAATCTTAAAATTATATGGTAAATTTTAAATAAATCGATATTAAAATTAATTATTTAATATCGTTTTTAAATAAAAGTCTTGAGGTAATTAATTTCACCTATAATTGTTTCGTTATTGTAAGCGAATTCCTAATTTTTGTTGTTCATTATTATACCGGCTTTTATTTTATATTTTTATAGTAATTTAGGCCTATTAAGTATATATGGTATAATATAATTTTTACTTAAAGTTCTGGAGTCTATTAATGTAATATATTAGTACGTTCCGATTTGTATATCTAAGGTAATAAGGTTATTTACGGCTTTTATCGTTATGTTTAAAACTTTTTTTGGGAATTCCCTTTAATTCTTTCGGGTTTTGTTATTTTCCAGCTTTTTTATAAATAAATTTTTCTTTTAGTTTTTGTTTTAACCCGTTAAGCTTTTTTTTATTTTTTTCGTTTAACGCGTGAAATTATTATATTTATGGTTATTATTGGCGTATTATTGCCTTAAAATATATTAATTATTTTGCGGTTTGTTATAATTTCTATCCTTATTAAATAAATTATTTTCTTATATTTGCTATTATATTTTATTATTTATCGTTTTGATTATTATTCGGAACAATTTTTATAAATTAACTTATATTTTGAAAACCATTTATAGGGGAATTTGTAATAAATATTAACTGAAAATAAAGATCCGTAATAATTTTTTGGTAATGTTTTTTTATTGTGCATTAGTTTAATTCCTTTTCCGTTTGGTAATTATATTATCCATAATAATAAATAGGGTTTTTTTACGAGAATTAGTTTTTTTCGAACCAGCTTTTTGTTTCGGCTAGTTACTTGATATTTTCTGGGATTATAATTCGAAAATATTAATACTATTATTAATTATTTTTATTATTTTAGGTACGATTTGGAAAAACGTATTTTTCGTAATATAGGCGTATAATTCGTTTATAAATATATTATTTTTATTTTTTTGGAATCGGGATATTTTCGTCGTCGACAATATCTGGTATGTAATTTACCGTATCGATTAAGGGTTCCGGGATAAACTTTTGGATTTAATTTTAATATTTGTATAGATATTCTTATACTGCTTTTTATTATGCTTACGATATATATTAAGCCAGTTCTTTAATTCTTCGCATTTTTCGTCGGATTTCTTATTATAATAGTCCCTATTAAACCTTTCATTGTAAGAGATCTAATATGTATTTATGCTGAATTATATTAATACATTTATCTCCGTCTTTTTAATATTTTCAACTAATTTGTAAATATAGATTTTTAATTATTTTGACGGGATTTTTTAAATAATTTATATTATAATATCTTGTGTTCCATTTTATTATAATTATAATACTTAATTTGGCTTTAATATTTGTTATAA
Source organism: Monosporascus cannonballus (assembly GCA_004154925.1). NCBI lineage: Eukaryota > Fungi > Ascomycota > Sordariomycetes > Xylariales > Monosporascus > Monosporascus cannonballus. The sequence goes on along the minus strand of QJNS01000003.1, from coordinate 649,860 downwards.
GTGGCTTTTAGTTTTATAAGACTTAGTTTTATGCCATAAAAAATGTTATTACGTTAAAGAACGTCAATATTAGTTATATATCGGAATTCATTTCTATTTTCTTCAGTACTTTTAATTTCTTATATGTTTTATTAATCGTTAATTTTAACTGCTATAACAATATAATCCGATAAATAATTAAGCGGATTCATTTAAAAAAGTTTTATATGTTTTTGAAGCCGTTAAAATATTTAATTATTAATACTTTTTACTTTTAATTTTATTTAACGGTTAACTAAATTAACGTATTATCGTAATTAAATATTAATTCCTTCGATCGTGACTATTAAATTTGTATTTTGGTTTTTATTTTTTCCTTTATTATTCCTAAACTTTTATTAATATTTGTTCGAATTATTCGTAATTGTTATAAATTTGTATTATTTTTGGGTTTTGTTTTTTGATTAGCAGAATAACGTATTTTTTTATAATAGGTTCGAATTAAATGGCCGTATTTTTGATAAGTCGTTGAATTACGAATTCGATTTATATAATAGGCGTAATAAGTCCAATACGAAAATACCCGAAATATATTCGGTATTAAGTTAAAATTAATTATAATTTGATTGAGGTTCCGTTGAAAAGTTCTAGCTTTAACGGTTTGAGGAGTTTTTTTTAATTTCTTAATAAAATTTAGCTAAATAATTTAACTTATTTAAAAAAATTTCTCTGTTTCGGAAGCTTTTTTTCCCCTTAAATATTTTATAAGTTACTTACAAGGCCGTTGTAAAATCATTATTATCTTTTTTAAATTAAAGAATGTATTAATTTATAATATCCAGACTTCGAAAAACCTTTTTGCGAAAACGGCAAAGCTTTTTTTTTCTTTAGATTTTATTCCAGTTTCCGAGTAATTAGGGACATGGTAAATGGGCTGTTCGGGCGGCTTGTTAGTAAACATAACGTTAATCGATATTGTTTAAAATTTGACGATATTACTAAATAAGAGTTTATAACGTATAACGGTGAAAGGGTTTAACTAATTATTAAACCTTAGTCGTACGGGTTTATATTAGCAGATATATTGTAGGAATATGTCGCGGGCCAATGGCCCTAGTGGATGGATTAGCGTAACGCTAATCCCATGGCTCTCGTATATATAGCTAGCTGCTCCCAAATATTTTCTTAGCTGTTCCCTAGATTTCTCAATAGGCCTGTTATGGCCCATATCCTTAGTTATTGCGTATGCAGCCTTTTACATATTAAGAAATCTCCTTTTTCGCAAACGGTCCGTCGCTGTAAGAAATACCCTAACGTTACGCACCCGTTATTCGTACGCAATTTATTCGCCATGGATATTAAAAAACCGCGCCGTTAAGTCTTACGAACCGTTCGCAAATTATAAGGCCATAAAAACCATAACTCCTAAAAGTTCGAAATAGATAAGAAATTATTCGTTAACAGAAAAACCTTAAAAAAACCGAACCCCTAAACTTTTTTAAATTATATCGCCGTTATTTTAAAAAAAAAATTCTAATAAAAAATAAAAAACTTGTAAATATTTAATTAAGTTACGTTAACGTAATATTTAAACAACGTCCGAATACGTTTCTATATTCGAAAATATTTTTTACTAGGCCGGAAAAAACAAATAACTAAACAAAGCCAAAGTTTTCCTGTTAATTTCGGGCTTTAACGCCGAAACGAAAAAATAATTAAATTACGAAAAATGGCCTAATATTTAAAAAAAAGTTCGTATAATTCCTTTGCCGTTCGAAAATATCGTTTTTAACGGCTTCTATCCCGGTACGTTTACGCGTAATAATTTTCTAATCGAAAGGCGTTATTATAAAAAGTATCAAAATCGGCATATTAACAGTTAACTATTAATATAAATACCGCTGGCAAATAAAAAAACGTTATTTAAAATATAGCGAAATAAAGCATTTTCGGAGGAATTATCCCAAAGGAAAAAAAGTTGCCGTCCGATATATTAATGTTAACAAGGCCCCAAAGGTTCCGTCGTTACTTAAACGACAAAAAACAACCGCGGAAACGTTTAACAAAACCTAGGAGGACCTAAATAAATTTAATGCTTACGAAACGTTAAAGGAACTGGCAGAAAAAAAGCCTTAGGGAAAATAACGCGAAAATATAGAGTTGGTAACGCGCAACGCGCCAAAAACGTACGGACGTAAAATATACGGCGTGGTTTTCCCGTAACCGTTAAAGGACCCCTCGGACTAAAATTGCAAATATCGCCGCCTTAGAACAAAGTCCCTAAAAGGGTACTATAAGTAAACGTCTGCCGCATAGCGGGAAAAAATAAGGATTAAATTTAAAAGGGGGAGTTATATCACGGGCTAAAAGCCTTAATAAAAGGATTAGCGTAACGTTAATCCCGTGGCTCTCGTATATATAACTAGCTGCTCCCACGCATCTTCTTAACTGTTCCCTAGATTTCTCAACAAACCTGTTATGGCCCATATCCTTAATTACTGCGTATACAGCCCCTTACAGAATATAAGTAATAAATATAATAATCGTATTACGTTTCGTAATTCCAAGGGTTCCTTGGATAACGATATTATATTATAAGCTGAAGTTATTTAAATTATGGAAAAAATAAGCGTATATGTCTTATTTCTGTTCGCTGGGTTATTATTAATAACTTGGTGATCCGGCTTACTGGCTTACCACCAGTGAGTTGGTGATCCATCACGTGACCTGCCCCACCGCGCACTTGTGGTTGGGTCATGGCAGACCGTTTTTGGAGACCGTAGCTTGTTGGGCCATGACAAAAATACCATACTGCAAAATTCCGGATATATAATACCAGTAATTCGTCTTGATAAAATCCTTAACGAAATCATTTCTTTTACGATAGTTAAATCCTGCAATGCCATTGTGCGAGCGAAAACCGTCGACAATTTAACCGATCTAAAAAGTTTTTCCTAAAAAAATCGACTTCAGCTCTAGAATTTCGGATACCATTTAAGCCATAATGTATAATTAACTTTAAGTAAATCCTTTCTAAATTTGATTTTTTACTTAAAGTATTAATTTTGTCGATTTTTAATTGCTTTTTAAAAATAATAACAAACTCGAAGTTTGTTATTTTGTTTTACATATTGTAATTATTATTTTGTAAATTGGTCAATCGCAATAAAACGGGTATGGTTTTAATAATCAGTATATATCTTAAACTGATAAAGATTTTTTAAAAAAAGATATCAAAAACTTCGAAAAACCATGATTATAATTATAATTTCCATATGTGAAATATCGTAATTTAATCCTGTTCTTTTTAATTCGTGTAATAAATTCTATTTAATGGTAATATTTTTTTCATTATTTCCTTGTTGAATTATTACATTTAATATATACCCCAAAATATCTCTTATTGATTTTACGAAACGTACAAAATCGAATATAATTAATAGTAAATCTCTTCTAATTATACTCTAAAGTTTTTAAATCATTTTTGTGATATGTAATGTTTATATATATTCTTCTTTTAGTAAATATTAATTATAAATAAAAAGATTTTAATACAATCTCTACTATGTCTTTTTAAATGTAACTCATTTAAAAAGTACTTATTTTTCTTAAATTATAATTAATATTTATTACTTTATAATAGTAATAATGTTCTTACTAAGCATTTTCATATATTAATATATTATAGTATATTGTAATAACTTTAAAATTGAGTTTTTAAAATAAATAGTTTTTTATCAATTAATAATTGAATGTTCTACAAAACTTAAAACGCTTTATAAACGTGTTGTATATGTACCTGTTCGCTCCCAAGAAAATAAAAATATCGTTCAAGTAATACACGATAAAAATATTAAAATAATTTTATAATATATTAAGTATCATTTATTGGAAAATAACTAATATATTCGGTAATCGAATTAAGCTAATTATCCATTTACATAATTCGCATTTAGTATTAAAAATTGTTTTTTATTTATATCTTTAATAATTTTAATAAAATTGTATTTGTATTAAAATTCGAAAGGTTTAAATTATTAAACTTTGTAGAACCAATTTTTTATTTCGATAAGTAACAATAACAGTCTTCGATTTCAAGCGTTCATATCACGTGATTTTACGATAATTAACAATAAATCGTGATGTATTATTTTTCTTCAGTACGAAAAATATCAGATATTTTACGAGTAACTTCGAAAATCCAGTTTAGTTTTTATAATCGAATATCCAATTATTTCTTATTACGCTAATAAATTAGGTAAAACTTCGTTATTAAACCTTTTTAAGGATTACTTTTCATTTTATTCTCTATATTTTAATAATTTCGTATTAAATATCTTCTAAAATGTTACTTATTTTTATATTATTATAGCAATATATCTATGAAACTTTGCAATTCTTCCCATCATTATTATAAATCTTTGTTTAATTACTTTTATTTTGCAAAAATAATAATAATAATATCTATAAGAAGTCAATTTTCTTAATATTGAAATTTCTGCTTGTTTTTTTATATAATAAAGTATTTATTGTATTTTTGTACTTATATTGATAATTATTTTCAATCGAATGTTAAATTTCCCTTTTTTTTAAATGTCAGTTACAAATAGGATATAAAACAAATTTTATTTACTTTACCTTTCGTTAATTAAAGCCTTACATTAATACGTTTACAGTTTTCCGAAAAACAAATTGTAATTCCTAAATTAAACTACATACAAATGCGATACGGAGAATTATTGTTAAATAAAATATTTGAAATGATTTTTGTGTGACGGGCACGATGCGTAGGTTGAACAGAAGCACGGCCCAACAAAGGCTTATATTCAAGATGAGGAGAGAAGGGGAGAAGCAGCTAGCCACCCAGCGAGGTGGCTGCTCTTTATATATATATGGGTGAGCTCGGGCTAAGAAGCTCGCTCTGTAAGCCCGAGCTGCCCTATAGGCTCTAGCCTGTAACACTTGTTCCGTTTAATTATTTTAATATTAAAGAAATCTTAAGTCTTGGCAATTTAAAAATGTAAAGAATTTAATTTATATTTTCGTAATAATAGAAACCTAATAATGAGGTTTGCTGTAATATAAATTTTATTAAAAATTTCGTAAATTGTTAATATCGTATATTAGTATATTTCAATTCGTATATTTAATTTAAAAAAGCTTTTAATAGTTTTTAGTATTATGTATAAAGCCTTTTCAAAAAGCCGTTTTATAGAGCAACGTTTTCTTATAATACTTTTTCGAATTTTCTATATTTTGTCTAATTTTCATATATAACGTGTAAAGTTATTATATTAACCGTTTTTGACAGCATATTTAATAATCACATTATCCTCCTTCTTTTATATTATATTATAAATTCTGTTTTTATTAAATAATATATTGGGTTTTTTGTTATATAATGTTTTATTATGTTCTATCGATTTTATCTCTTTACAACTTTCTAATAAAAGTACGAGTTTTTACGTTCATACCTTTCTACTTTTGGTGCTTTTAGTAAATAGTAATTAAAAATATAAATCCGTAATATCTTTTTAGTAATAGTCTTTTACCCTATGTTATATTCACGTTTTTATCGCTTAATAATTGTATTAATTGTGAAAGTAAAAAAACATCTTTTTATAGAAATTAATTTCTCTTTTGCAAGTTTTATAAAATTATTGGCTTATGAATTTCGTTTTGTAACTTAATTGCTCGAAAATGTCAATATTATTACTTATTTATTAGATTTATTTCTATTTATTGAAAAATGTCGAAATTTTTATGTATATCTGTAATACGTTAATAAATAGAAACCTTGCAATCTTTACTTATAGAATATTCTTACAGTTTATAATATATGGTCTATATATTTCTATTTCTATCCGAGATGTTAAGATAAATTTCTTTCGTTTATTTTTAAGATTCTTTAAACTGTTTTAAAGCCTCTTGTTTTCTTTTAAACGTTTTTAAGCCAGCTTTTTAACTTTCTTTTTTGTCTAATTTCCTCTAGAAATAACTTATATTTATATTAGACTTATTTTTTATGGCTTCGGTTATTTTTCCCTCATAATCTTTTATTTACATTCATTCATTATATTTTTTAAAATAAAAGTTTAATTACGTGATTATTAAGACTTAGTTTAAGAACTTTAGTAAAACCCTAATTTACTGTAATTATATTACTTAATTTGGCTTTTATTTTTCCTCTATATAATTCCTAATTTTTTAAGTTTTAATATTATTCTATATGGTATCAGTAATACGTTTCGTTTTCCTTTCTAAATTAATCTATTATCCTCTATATTTTGGAATATATATTATCTTTTATATAAAATCTTAATAATTCGTTGTTACTTTTAATAATACATGTAATTTATTAATTGTAAACTTTAGTTTTTAAAAATATAATTCTACTAGTTTTAACTTTATTCTCTAATCTTTTGTAAACTATATCGAATAAAATCTCGTTTTTATAGTTTATTTATTTAACTTTAATTATTCAGTTTTACAAAATAATTATACATTTTGAAATACACATTTTTTGTTATAATTGCAAAATGTATTATATTGTCGTCCGATTTCTATTTGTGTTTCTGAAATTGGTCTTAAATTTCTTTTTTGAAACTTTTGTAATCGGAAAAAGAAACCTTAATAGTCTTATTTAATTGGCTGTAACGTTTTGTAAATAATCTCTTATTATAAATTTGAAATAGTTTAAAACGTTTTCCATGAAAAGACTGCTATAATGAAAATCCTATTTGCGAATTTTTCTAAGTTCTAAAAATAGAAGTATATTTATATTCTCTTAGAGAATCTTTAAAATCTTTCTATTGTAAAGTTAATACTTTTTAACTTTATATTTCAACGTAATGATACGAAATAATATAACTGCTATTTGATTTATAAGTTATTGAATTTATTTCCGAAATTTTTATATTAATCCTAATATTACGTCGTAATAAAAGGTTAAATATTAAGTAATATATTAATTAAAACTACAACGTTTAAATTTAACGGTACTATTAAATAATAACAATTAATGTGTAACGGTTAAGCGATAGTTTAATTAATAAATATAAATGGTAAGAATCTATATCAACAGAGGTATTATAACTAATTATATAATTAAATAATATAGATATAGTTCGTGATAGTAAAAATATATATTTTGAAATTTAATTCGTAAAGTCATGACAGCTTTTACGAAATTATATATATTTACCATTTTTATAAATAGGTAACGGAATAATCTAATTATAAAGTAAGCTATTTTTAACGTTATTTTAGAAATATAAATTATTTAATTTATTAAATTAAGGTTTTCGACTTTCGCCATATTTTTAGTAAATGTACTTTTTATCTTTAGTTTGAATACTAAATCTCTTTTTGGTATTAAAATTCTATAGAGTTTTATTAATTTAATAAATTATTAACATCAATAAAATAGATATAAATTTATATATACAGCGCATATATATTTTATATACATTTGCTATTAAAATATTTTTAATTTCAACGTTTTTTATCAATAACCGTCCCTATTAATGATATAATTATTATTCAAAATTTTAACATTATATGTTATTATGATAAATATATAACTTATATTATTTTAAGAATTATTAATCATTTAATATTTAAATGATTAATATTTTTACTTCTTCATTATAAAATATATTCATAAAATTATTATATTTAATTAAGCATGTATAATTTTGTAACGCGTATAATGTTTGTATAATCTAGTAACGGAATATATATATATTCCGATCAGATTGTAGCCTTTCCGTATTTGGTGTGCTAAAGCATATCTGGCTAGCTGATAGTATTTCACAAACGAAGGAGAGCGCCGTCTTAGAGGTCGTTAAAAAGGTTGCACGGAAGCGGATCCAGTAATACGCTGAGCTATAGGTAATCAATGAAAGTAAAAATCCAGGCTTCGCAACAGGTGTCTCTTGCGAACACCTCAAATCTTTGCCGGCCTCCAACCGACAAAGGCGATCCGGCAGGCCACGAAAAGCATCGTTTCTATTGCGCTAGGGTTTGCACTACGTACCTACCCACGCTAAAATTTCCACCCACGGGTATCCGTAGGTGGGTAAAAATTTACGTATGTAATTAAAAGGAGTACGTAGGTAAATCGAATTACTTATAGATTAAATTACTTATAAATACCTAAAATATAAAATTACCTATAATATCGCTAACAGTTTTAATTCAAGTAAAATATAAAATTTTTTATTAAATAATTTTTATTCTAGTAAGTAATTCCATATAGCCGAATATTTTAACGGAAATACGAATTAATACGCAAATTAATACGCATTCAAAAATACCTACGAGTACTCGTAGGTTGTTAGTTCGTAAATGGGAAATCGTGGGTATTTTGGAAAAACGCTCAGACCACCCACGGTTACCCACCCGCGGTCGTGGGTAGTCCGTGTACCCATTGGGTAACATTGCAAACCCTAAATTGCGCAAGCTGCGCCACCAAAGGCAATAGCATTTTTGTGAACGACCCTCCGCTACCTGATATGATAGCACCGCCAATGGGAGGTCCAATCAACCCGGCAAATGCGGAGATTGTAAAGGCCCTGCCGGTGCGGACACCAATGCCTAGAATGGGCTAGAGCTTGGCATATAGGGCGGGCGTGAGACTGATGCCGGCGCCGGGTGACACGCCAAAGAGCGCTGCGAAGAGGATGACGGGTGCGTTGCCAGTCGATGGGAGCCAAAGACGGAGGATCAGGATCGACGTCAAGGCGCCCATGACGATCATTACGTTGAAGTGTCCGACTTTGTCGGCAATGGCATTGGGCACGGTGCGCCCGAGAAGGCTGGAAGCATATCAGCTGATTTCAATTACCCCAGGGGCTGAGGGGCGGTTTTCTTACCTCGTAGCGTTCAGGGTGCAGACGAGGTATTGCGCGATATGAGGCGACATACTGTGGACGGTTGCGTAGGCGACGATGAACGTGAAGGGAATGAACATGCCCCCTGGGAGAAATATCAGTGTCGTGTACGATGTGAAGGCGTTTGACCAATGCACAGTACAAAAAAATACTGCAACAGTCCATAAGGCAAAGGCCGGCTCTCGCAGGGGCCGGACAAAATGCCACAAATTCGATGGGGCGCTTCTGAGGCTTGATACTGCTTTTAAGAGCAAAGTTTGCAAACAGCAAGAGCGGCAGGATCATGAAAGCACAGCAGCGAATGGTCCAGCTGAAGTCGACTCGAGGGAGTAGATTGATGATCAAGACTGGGAAGGCTACACCGCCGAGGGATGAGCCAGCGGCAACGAGGCCGAGTGCCGCGCCGCGCTTCTTCAGAAACTATGTCAATATCTAAAAACCACCACTCATTTGGCCGACGTTGCGTGCATCGGAAAGACTGGGCATACACTTGAAAACACAGGACTAAAAACGAGCTCGGCGCCGGTAGCGGAGCAGACTGCTTGGCTTAGCAGGATTTGATAGTATGTCTTGGAGATGCTGGTCATTATCAAGCCAAACACATGCAAGAATGTGCCGGCGATGAGCAGGTAGTGGGGGCCGTAGTCGTCGAAGACCTTGCCGGCGAAGATGTCGCCAGCAAACATGAAGAAAACTGCTTAACATCAGAGACTACAAGACGAGTGGTACTGCCAGTGGCATCACATACTCTAGAGTGAAGGTATCCAGGCGATATCTGACAGCGTGTAATTGCAGAGCTAGTTTGACTAGTAGTACTCCTGGAAGATGCCAATGACGTTCACCCATCCGAACGGCACGAACAAGCAAGCAGTTGCGCCAGCGACGGCGAGCCAGGCCATCGGCCCGCCGTCAGGATACTTATCCACCTCCTGCACCTCTTCCTCCGCTTGTACGGTTTTGACAGAGTCCTCTCGGGGCGGCGACGTACTGCTGTTCTCCATCTCGTTGTGGTCTGACGAGGTGCAGCTTTGAGTCCGAGATAGCTCGTCCATTTTGATGACGGCTAATATCAACCCTGTCTGTTTCGTTTGAAACGTGCTTCCGAGTAAAAATTAGAACAACAGTCGTTCACCTGTCGGCGAAAATGCCTAATTGACCGCAAACTTCATCGTTTCGTGAGGCCGGGATCCATATGAAACCCTGACATCACACACAGAAGCATATAACTGAAGAAGAAGTGCATTAAAGGTTGCCTGACCTCTAGAAGGTCCTAGCTAGAAAGTGAAGGTAGCGAACCCTCCTTTTATACACGTAAATACAGCTGGAGCTGGGAGGAAAAGGTACCAGGGGTACAGGAAGTAATTTCCGCTAATGCTGACTGGCTTTACTAGGTCTGACAATCCAACAGACACCGACTTGAAAAGTGGGGACCATGGTATCCACCTAACGACTGCCGCACGTCCACCGAGGTAGGAGTAAAGATGTGGAAATTCCGTCGGTATTGACTATTACAGCCCTCGGATACCGTTGGAAGCGAAAACACGGTTTGTGACTTCAGATAAAGTGCGTCATTATGCGAGACTCCATAAGGTTGGACAGTTCTGCTATGATCCACCTAGTCTGCTGAGGTGCCCTATATCTTCGACGCGGTCGACCTCTTCCGCACACAATATACACTCGCACAAAACAGAGCACAATGTCCATTCCAGAGAGCACTGAAGTCCCTGTCATCGGTGGTGGCCCGGCCGGCTCGTACGCAGCCTCGGCGTTGGCCGGGGAGGGAATCGATACTGTCGTCCTCGAACGCGGTAAGTTCCCCAGGTGAGCGTAGCCAGACAAATGCCACTCCAGTTGGCAAGGGACTTGGTTCGAAATTATCCGTAGATACCATATAGGAGAGATCATGCTGCCATCCTTGCGCCACTTCTTCAGATTTGCCGATGTCGACCTCGACTCGACTTTCATTGCATATGGCTTCTACAGGAAGGTACGTTGCAAAGGGCCAGGCCGGGCTTGCTAGGCAAAACTGAGAATCTTGCTTGCACAGATTGGTGCAGCCTTCGTATTGAACAACAAGGACCCAGCTTGCGAGTCGGCAAGCATTCTCGACGAACCGGTATTGGAGCTCTCTAATCCAGCACCGATACCGACTTCGTTGGCGCCGGTGGCCCAAACGCCTGTTCTTGGAACGTCATCCGCTCCGAGGCCGACGACCTCATCGTCAGATATGGGGGCAAGAGCGGCGCTCAAATCTTCGATGGCGTCAAGGTCTCCGCCATTGAATTTGCGCCCTACGAAGGCCCAAGTACCGCCGACGACAAACTCGGGACCCCGTCCGCCCCACGTCAGCTATCTGTACGCGCAAGGAGGACGTCACCTCAGGCGTAATTAAATTCGACTACATTGTTGACGCCAGCGGTCGGATGGGCATCATGAGCACAAAATACCTCGAGAATCGCCATTTCAACCAAGGTCTAAAGAATGCTGCCAGCTGGGGCTACTGGCAGGGGACCGGACGTTACGGTGTCGGGACGCCACAGGAGGGCGTTTCTTACTTCGAGGCTCTCTCAGGTTTGTATTAGTGTCTCGTCGGTTGAGAATCTTGCTGATATTTTCAACTCCAGATAGCAGCGGCTGGGTTTGGTTCATTCCTCTACATGGCGGCACCACGTCCGTCGGCGTGGTCATAAACCAGGATATCGCCATCCGCAAGAAGAAGGAGATGGGCTCTCCAGGCGGCAAGATATTCTACTTGGAAATGCTGAAGGCTGCGCCTAGAATACTCGGACCAATGCTCGAGGATGCCACGCTTGTTTCTGAAATCAAAGCTGCATCCGACTGGCCGTAAGGTGAACTCCCCACCAACGCCCCATCCCCTCAACGCGCCACCCTTTTTTGAAGCCATTGCCACAACAACCTTTCCATACAAATAACAATATCTCAACAACCATTTAATCCATTAATTACAAACTAAGTAAAACGTACAATAATGTAATCTATTTTTACTTCGTTCTTTTTTTCTCCTTCGGGAAATTCGTTTTATTATTAATTTTACCGAATAACGGTAAAACGTCCCTTTATAAGGGCCTTTAGCCTTACTTTTACCTTTTTAATCGAGATTATTGTTACGAAATCCTTATTTGATTATAGCTGCATTTTCTTATGCACTTTAAATTTTGTTTTTTAACGGTCATAATTAATTAATTGTTACGAATTTCGGCGGCTATAAATTTGGTAATTTTATCGTTAAGAGCCTTAATAAATATCCGGAACAAAAGGCGTACGGTAAGATTCACATACATTAAATTAACTTTTACTAAGGATTTTTCGAACAGGGTTAATTCCTGAAATCATTTAGGCGTTTTTATATTTAAAGCAACTATTAGGGCTAAACAATTAAGACATTTTAAAATATCAATCAATTTTGGAGCAGATATTTCCCTTTTCGCCCTTTTTATCTTAACGTATTTATTATTTAATATTTTTGCCTTGTTAATAAAACGCAAATGTATTATTTCTTAAATAGTTATAAAATGTTTCCAAATTATTTGAACCTTTTTTATACCTATATAAATGTTTAAAAGAATCGATTTTATTAATAATTCCGGAAAATCGCCCGGAATAACGTTCCCGAAATTAATGACGGAATTTTTACTTCAACATGACAAATATACTTACAAAAAATTATAAAAGATAAGAAACACAACCAAGTAAGAAAATAATATATACTTTATTTTAAAAATACATTTATATAAATCTCTCGGTAATATAATTATTATGGCCGTCGATTATTAATGACTTTTGTTTATCCGAGTTTTCGAATTTAATATAGGGAATAAAAACCTTACGAAACTATTTTAACCCGATTTCGGTATTTATTCAGCTGTTTTGTGATATGATAAAATATTAGGTTTCATATACTTTATCGTTTAAATTAAGAAATTATTGTTATTATACGTTAACGGCGTTAAAAATTGTGAGAATACAGCTTTTATAAGGATAAGACTAGTAGCCGGCCAGCTATCGATCAGCTACCGACCCACTTATATAAATCTACTATCTGGCAGCTAGTAGAAAACGCCAGATGGAAATAGACTAATATATTTATTTTTTGAAATCTGCTTTGTGATTAGTCGGAAATTATCTTATTTTAATTTACATCTTTTTAATATATTATAAGTTTTCTATTTTTATTATTAAAAATAACGCAATAATTATTTAAAGTAAAATTCGCCGATTGCAAAACGAACTTGAATTATTAATCGAAAAAACTGCCGATCGGAAGTTAACCGACAAATAATCGATTACGGTACGGAAATAAGTAAGAAATTTTACAACAGAGCCTTAACGAGCAAAGAATTATAGTTTTCGGGATCCCGAATTACCTTATACATATAATAAGAATACGTTCCGATAATCGTTAGTTAAACGGTTACAAAACAGATATAATATAACGACCGCGTCTCAGAATTTCAAGTAAAAAAAGGTTAAGCTCTTTAATAATAACCAGATTTTGAACATTATCCGTTAATAAAACGAATAATATTCCGATTTATTTCGATAATTACCGAATAATAAATAGTTATATACGTTAAAAAAGTAACATTTTATAGGTTAATTGCGATAAACAAGTGTCGCGTTATAATTATCCGAAATTTTTCGAACTTACGTTAATTTAAAAAAAATTAAATAAAAGCTGCTACGAAAATTTATACCCAAAGGCAAAGGCGAAATATCTTTATTTATATTTAATTGGTTATAATTTATATAAACGTTTTTATTATAAAACATTTAATAATTAGATTGTATTATATTTAATTATAGTAAATATGAAGAAAAATTAAAAATAAACAATTTATGGATTTTTAGTAAAAAAGAGTTATATAAATTTTAACACTGTTGTATTATGGCCCAACGCGCTACGGCTTCCAAAAACGGTCTGATATAACCCAACCATAAATGCATGGTGGGGCAGGTTACGTTATGGATCACTAACTTACTGGTGGTAAGCCAATAAGCCGGATTACCAACTTACTGGTAGTAATTTAGCAAACAGAAAAAAGGATATGTACGCTTATTATTTAAATAATTTAAATAATACAAACTTGCAATATAATATCGTTATCCGAAGCACCTTTGGAATTACAAAACGTAATACGTTATTATATTTATTATTCAAATTTCTACGAACTTCCTGCTAACATAAACCCGTACGATTAATGTTTAATAATTAATTAAATCGTTTAGCCGTTATACTTTACAAACTTTTATTCAATAATACTATTAAATTCTGAACAATATTTAATATTATCAAAATATTAACCAACGTTTAAAAAGCTTTTATTTAATAATTTTAAACCCGAATTCGGGAACTGGAAAAAGAAATTCGATAAATTAAGGTTACGTTATTTGCTCAAATTTCTTTCGCCTATATAAAGCTTAAAAAGCCGGAACTTTATAACGGGAAAAATAACCCTTAGATTTTTTGAATTTAGGCCCAAATTTACCTTCGTTTTTTAAACCTTAATAACTTAACGGATATGGTCCTAACGGTAGGAATATGCCTAACGGGAGGTACTATTAATTAGTTTGAATCTATTTTAAGGAATTTCCTAAACATAAAAAAATTGGATAAAAAAAGTTTACCAATAAGGTCTTTTTATTTTATACTAATATCGAAAATAAAATACGCAATAATTTCGGCAATCCGGATAAAAAACGATTTACAGCTTAATAACTTTTAAAATTCCGATAAAAAAAAACCTGCGTCTAAATACGCCGTAATATTCAAAAACCTTACGGTTAAAACAAAATAAGAAAATAATAAAGCCGATATTTTTACCGATATATTTTACAAAAAGTTAAAAGATAATATGAAAATAAAATTATTCGGATTAAATAACTAATTACCTTAAACCGGTAAATTATAAAGGTAATTAAGATTAATAATCGACAGTTTAACAAACGATATGAAAAAAGGACAATATATCTTATATTCGGGATATAATAAGTTTAAATAAGGGAAAAAACGAAATACACCCTTTACTTTTTAGAAAACGGCGCCAAGACCTATGAAATTCGATATTACACATAAATAAAATTAAAGCCAGATTATATACTTTAATTGCGATAAAATAGGACATAAGGCCTATAAACATAAGAAAGTCAAAAGGCCACGATAAGACAACTAAATATTTATATCGGAAAGATAATTCAAAAATAACTAAAAAAAAACGATATTAAAGCCATTAATATAATTTAAGCCAAATACGTATCAAGCCTATTGCAAAAGGTCCAACAGGAACTATTATGACAAAATATTCGACGCGAAATACGAAAAACCAAAAAGTTAATTTGATAAGAATTACGAACGTAATAAAGAACATTATAAGAATAATTATGCGAACACCAGGACTAAACAAAAAAAAATTGCCCAGGAACTTTTAATAGATACGGCAAAATATACGCTATATATTATTAATAACGAAAATATTCCGATTACGAAAAATGGAAATAATATATTTACAAACGAAGCACCCGTATATACTATAAGGGATTTGATTTTCCACGCCGTACCGGAAATAATAAGGACGATAAATAATAATATTAACATTTTCGAACCATAACTCCAAAAAATATTTAATAACTGGCCGAAATAAAATTTTAATTCGAAAAAAAGTAATACCCGTAAAAAAGGCCCTTTTGTTATTATGGATAATATAATTCCCAAATCGAAAAAAAATTAATCCAACGTATAATAAAAAAGCATAATCAAAAAACTATTACGGACCTTTATTTTTAATTAGTATTTATTATAAATCCCTACGAAAAAAAGTTATTTAGGAAAAGATACGTTAATTTATAAAAGATCTCTAAAACGATATTTAAAATAACGTATAATAAAACACAATTATAAACATAAAGAAATAATTTATTCGATAAGAAAAAAATTACAAGAAAATTAAAAACAATTAATACGATTCGAAGAAACAGTACGCCGACAACAATAACGCATATAACAGCTTAACGCGCTAAACTAAAAAACATAAATAAAGTTCGATAAGCTCGAATAAAAATTAAAAGAAAAAAGTTACCTAGAGAAAAACCATAAAATAACGAAACATAAAAAAATTAAATGGAATTTCCGAAAAGAGCTTTAAACGTAACAATAAAAAACGTTAATAACTTTATTATTTTGGAAATACGAATTAAGATGTATTAATATACCGTAATAAGAAATTTCGGAACTTTAAGAAGGAATTATATTATACCAAATATAATTAATAAATTGAGATTATTATAGAAGTAGAAATTAGAACCATATATCGTAACGAATATCGAAAATTAGGAATTTATTTACGATAACGGGAAGATTATACGCGAAATTAATTATTTCGAGATTTTTATCCAAAAACGATATCAAATAATCAATTTTAATATCGTTTTATGCGGGAATTACGATATAATTTTAAGATTATTATGGATACGCCAATACGAAATCTTAATTAATAACAAAACTAGCCAAATAAGGTTCATCTTATACTTTACTAATAAATAAAAAAAAGAAAAATTAAGATCTTAATATTCGATCGATAATGGCGACAAATGCAGGCAAAAGGATACGACGGAGACTTTATTACTTGGGGGGACGGAACGCGGAGGGACACAGGCATTAGAAAAAATACGAAGCATCGTTATTACCATCCGAACAAAATTAAAGCAATTAAATAACGATCTGGAATAATAAAAACAATAGCCCTAAAAATCAGAAATTCTGATTAATATATTACCATAATACTACAAATATAAGCAACTTTTCAGAAAAAAACTCAATTCGAAATTACCAAAATATAACGAATAAAATCATAAAATAATTTTAAAGAAAAGTTTTCGACGAAATTTTACCCTATTTACAACTTTAACGAAAACAAATTAAGTATTTTAAAAAAATACCTGGAAAATCGATTATAAAAAATGGATTGAACTTTCGAAATTACTGAGGGGATACCTTATGTTTTTCGTACTTAAAACAGACAGAAAACTACGACTTATAATTAATTATTAATAATTAAACGATATCATAATTAAAAATTAAATATTACTATTTTTAATTACGGAAACAAAAAACTAACCTTACGAAACCAAATAAGTCATAATATTCGATCTCAGAAATAAATATAACGTTATCAGGATCAAAGGAAATAAATATAAAATAACGTTTAAAACGAAATACGGATAATTTAACGATTTAATTATATCAATAAGATTTATAAATATATTAACAACTTTCCAACGGATAATATATTATATATTACGAAATATTTTAATGATTTTGTGATTTCTTATCTCCACGACATTTTTATTTTTTTTAAAAATCGAAAACTATATACGTAAAATATGTTTATAAGGTTTTTCAAACTATATAAAACGCAAAGTTATTTACTAATACAGAAAAAATCAATTTTTTAAACGATAAATAAAATATCTGGGATATATTATTATCACGAAATATATTAAAATAAAATTTAAGATAATCGCTATAATTACAAAATAATAAACGTTAACGATAATTAAAAAGATATAGGCATTTTTGGATTCGTTAATTATTACAAAAAGTCTATTCGAAATTTTAACAAAATAATTATAATTTTAATTAATTTTACGAAAAAAGGAAAAAAATTCAAATTATCGCCAAATATGGAAAAAGCATTTCAAAATATTAAGAATACGATTACTAGCAAATTAATATTAATTATGTATAATCCAAACCGCCCCGGTAAACTAAAAACCGATATTTCGAATTACGCGTTAAACTTAATAATCAGATAACGAAAAAATAAGGCAAATTATACCATATTATATTTTTTTCGTATAAATTGAAAAAAGCCGAATTTAATTACGGTATTTGAGATAAGGAATTTGTGGCTATTATTACGGCATTTCGAAATTTAAATATTTTTAAAAGAAAACTTATACCAAATTAAGGTTTATACGGATCATTAAAATTTTACTCGATTTATTACGACCAGGAAACTTATAGAATGATAATTAAAATATACGGAAAAATTGGCAAATCTCGATTTCGTTATTATCCAGAAAACAAAATCAAAGAATAACAAAGAAAATACCCTAAATAAGTGATTAGATTTCGAAACAAATTTGTTAAAATTAGCTATATAATTTTCGATACTATTATAAAACAAATATTTACGCTTACGACGGATTACGACCTTTTGGTTACTACCTTACGACATATATCAGAAAATCCAACAATATAATAACGGTTTCCCAAAAAAACCAAAAAATAAACAAAATATAAATTTTTAAACAATATTACAAGGGTTTAATATCACAAATACATAAATATTAGCTATACGAATATCCAAAGATTTATAAAACCTTAAAAAAGCTTTAATATATATGTTTTCTTTTCTTAAAATAGAATTAACGGTATAAAAGATTATACGATAATATAATATTTACGCTAAAGCAAAGGTTTAACGATATAAATTATACAAAAAATTATAATTATTATTAATCGCAAAATGGCTATAATATATAATTACATTTGATTTTATTATTAAATTTTTTATATTAAAAGATCTAGTTGTAAAAATATATTAAAACAATATTTTCGTAATCGTCGATCGATTTACGAAAATTTCTCATTTTTTATTATATTACGAAAACATAAACGCCGAACAAATAACATACATTTTTTAGATATATTTTTTAGCATATACGGATAACTTATAAAAATTATTTTAAATAATGAATTGCTATTCATATTTAAATTTAGGCAAAACCTCATAATACAAATCAATTTAAATTATAAGTTATCTAACGTCTTTAAACTTTAAATAAATGAATAAATAAAATGAATAAATTGAATTTCAAAAATTTACTTATAATATTATATTAATTACGAACAAAATAATTAACTTCAAAATTATTAATCGTATAAGTAATTTATAATATTAGTTATTACGAAAATATCAAAATAATACTTACGAACGTAAATGTTAGTTTTATGTTAAACATTTATAAAAAATACGCCATAACGGTCCAGTTAATATTAAAATAATCCTTACGTTAAAATAATTATAATAATTGAATTAAGAAATAAAAACGGAACTGGAATTCGTACAAAATTAAATAAGCAAATACTATAACCAAAAAAAGTTTTAAAAAAACAATTTTCGAAAAAGGGGAAATACTTTTCTTTATTATCAAATACATTTAAATAACAAGACCTAACAAAAAATTCGATATCAAATATATCGGTCTATATAAAATTATCAAAAATTCCTAAAAAATAATTATTAATTGAAAAATTTACTAAAAGTTAAACTTTATCTAATTTTTTACGTTACCTTATTTGAATTAGTAATAAATATAATTAAAATATATACGGCATAAAAAGACGTAAAAGTAAAAAACAAATAAATATATAAGGTGGAAAATATTTTCGACATACGAAAACATAACGGATTTACCTAATACCTAATTAAGTAAAAAAAGTACCCGGATTTCGAAAATACGTGGAAACCTGCCAAAAACCTTATTAACGTTAAACGCCTCTTAAAAAACTTTTATTAGCAATAACGGAACCGCTCGGAATAATAACATTCCAGTTTTCAAGGTCCAAAAAGGGAGCCCTTAATTTACCGCATTTTAATTAATAACGTCCACCTTATCGGAGGCCTGTACCTCGATTACAAACTCTAGTGCTAATTGCGCAAGGTCGTTAAAATCGTCCGAAAATTAAAAGGCACGATTAACAAATTTCGTACTCTGGGATTAATGGTATTAATATTAACGACGTATACGAAAAAAACGCGCAAAAATTTCGGACAAAGATTTTTCGGCTATTAGCTTTTCCTTTTTTAATTTTTTTAATTTCGCGATATAACAATTAATTATACAGATAAGGATTTTTGTCCCGTTATACGAACGACCCCGACGAACATATTCCTTATAACGAAAAACCCCATCTATTATTTGGTAATTAAGCTGCCAGGCAAAATAGAAAAAATAAGGCATTGCGTCAAAACCTTTAAATTTAATTAAATTAGCCAGGCCAAGTCGCTTTTCGGATTTGCGAAAACGACGTTTAGATATACTAAAAAACATATTGAAAAAATGCAAAAAGCTTACCGAAAAAAGGAACGGAAATCTTAAAGGCAAGATTTATGGAAAAGGGAAATCGTATTATGGCTTAATACGCCACGGTCTCTAAAAACGGTCTGATATAACCCAACCATAAGTGCATAATTGTAACGAACCTGTCATACATCCACCTGGAGGTATGAGCAGTATCCGAAATGGGGTCTTGATTTGCAGGTAACAATAGGGCGAGGAATGATTTACTGGGGTCTGTTCGTTAAAGAGATTTAAAGATTTTTCCCTTAATTAAAGAACGGTACAGTTGCCTTTAAACTAAAAGCTTAGATTGATAACTAAGGAGCGAAAACTAAATAGGTGCTATTTATATAAAAGACCGACTTATTATATATCCTAATTCCTAAAGTAAGTATATTATGGATCTATGTGATCTATGTAATTTATGTAATCTGGTCCAGATCATTTAAATTATTTAAATTAATTAGATCACCTTAAGAACCAAGCTTTTCTGTCCGGAGTTTACCCGTGACAAATTTGCGTTAGGCTTTAAAAGTTGGTTTTTTCGAAGCAGAAACCCTTGTTTCTATAACATTATTTCCTTTTTCCAAGGATTTTTGTCCCAAAGATAAGAACCGTAAGTGGCCACTTTATTTTATTAGAAAAAGTTCTTAGAAATATTTTAATTAATTTTATTATAATAAGCCGTATTTAAAAAGAAAAAAAAACTTCGTTTAAATTAACGCGAAATACGTAATAACCGTACGAATTTTATCGAGAAATTTGGTTTTAAAATTATCGTTTATTCGAATTATATCCGCCTGTGGGAATTTAATTGTTATTTTGTGGCAGACATTCTTAATTATAGTTATTATACCCGTCGTTAGCGCTTAACCTGCGACGTACTAAATATAAATTCCTTAATGAAAATTAGAAAAGAACGCGAACGCTTGCAAAAGGAGTAGCGCGAAATAAAGGATACCTTGGTTACGTATTAAGAAGTGCTGGCGGCGTACTAGAAAACTGCTAAAAAAAGAACGAAAGAATTCATTAGTCGGCTAAAACGTATCCGTTTGCAACAGGGCGTTCTGGAAAAAAAGGCTTTTGCGATTTTGAAAAAAAGTTATAAACTGGATTAATTAAAAAAATAGGAGAAATTAGAGGAGGAACAGCGGCGCATGGAAATAAAATAAGTTTAGTTTATTTCCGAGATAAATGCCATTACGGAAACGTTTACCTTTTTCGACTGGAATGCCGCAGGGTTAAATTTAAGTAGGGGACCGTTATTATTTGCGACGTTAGCCGTATTGGAAATAATCGGTCAAAATTCTGGCGGTAAAACGTTTTAATTAGGTCCATTATATTCGTTAAATGGTTAAATAGTTCCCAAGTATTTTCCTTATGTAAGTATTTTTCCCATTTAATTAGGTACTGGACTTTATTTTTAATTATTTTGGAATTTAGTATTTGTTCGATTTTGTATTTGTTAAAATTTTTTTTAAGTTTTATATTTATTTTTAACGGGGTGTTTTTAAATATTGGTTTTAATAAAGAAATATGGAAAATAAGGTGTATTTTTATGTTTTTAGGTAACGATAATCGATAATTAATTTTGGAAATAACTTTATTAACTTTAAATAAGTTAAGTTTTTTAAAATCGAGCTTATTGCTAGGTCTTTTTATTTTGATTTATAAAATATTCGAAATTGCGTTTTGTTTTTGGCGTAATAAATAAACCTTGTTTTTTTTCGTTAAAATTGGTTTTTTAATTTTTTTTATTGTAATATTGGGTTATCCGTTATTAAAGGAATTACAATTTATTTTGGAAATGGGCTTAAATCGTTTTGATTTTTATTGTTAATGTCTTTATTTTTGGGGTAATCGTAACGATTTTTGGTGTTTTATTAAGTGGTTATTTGGGTCGTTCCGTTTTTGCTTTATGTCCATATATAATTGTATAAGGGGATACGTTTATATTTTCGTTTATAAATATATTATAGGTAATTTATAGTAATAGCAAAAGTTTTACCCAATTATTTTGTTAGTAATTAACGTAATTTCGAAAATACTATTTTAAAATTTAATTAAGTCGCTTTATTTATTTATCCGTTTAAAAATAATACCTTATTAAAAACTTAAGCTTAATATTAAATTTTAAAATAAAAAACGTATTTTTGTTAGAAATAATTTTTTTTGGTATTTTATATTTGTTAAAATAATCTTTAATAAAAGCGTAAGCTAATTATTCTGCCGTTACGTTTTTTTTAAAAGGTAAAAAGTACTTATATTTAGTAAGTTTGTTAATAATCGCCCATATTTTGTTATATTCGACTTTAATAACTGGGTTTTTAAATAAAGGTAAGTTAATGATAAAATCCCAAATTATGGTATTTTACGCCTTATTAGGAATATTGGTAGGTTGTAATAACCGGTAAGGTTTGTGTTATGTTATTTTTGCTTTATTATAAATATTATAATTTTTGATAATTATTTTAATTATATGGCGTAATTCCGGAAAGTTATATTTTTTTTATAATTATCTAATGGTTTTGAAAATTCCTTAATATCCGTATAACGGGTTTTCGTGGAATTCTTTTACGAACTGTTTTTATTGATTCTTGGGAATATAAATTTTGCTATAATATAGTAATTAATTTTTTGGTTATTTTTTTAATTGCTAAATTTTCTTTTATTTTTTTGTATCGTAAAAATTTCGGAATTATATCAAAAGTTCGGGGGTCGGTTTTTTGATTATCTTATACAATTATATAATGTTATTATTATTATATTATAATATCTATATTTTTTGGGAACCTTAAAGTTGTAATCGCCTTTACGATTGAAAATATCTGTTTAAACGTTTTTTTTCCTTTAATATAATATATTTTGAAATTCAATTTTAATAAGAAAATTATTTATCTTTTATATTATTTATTTAGCTTTTGGGCTTTTATAAATCGAATAAGGTTTTTGTAATTAAAGTAAATATCGAAAGGTTTTTTCGTTCCGTTAAAAAAAGTTCTTATTCCTTAAAAACGTTAATAATTATTAATAGTTTTTTGTTATAAATCGGGTATTTAAGTTTTGCGTTTTGGAATGTTTTTAAGTAATATGCCACTGGATATTATTTGCCGTTATCCTTTAATTATTTTAGGACGGTATTTAATGCGTAATCTGAAATATTTATTTGTAAACGTTTTTTTTATTTGCGTTAAGTAATCTTATTATAGGTCCATTAGTAATTATATCCTTTAATATCTAAAATATTTCTTTCGTATTTTTTGGAAATTTGAATTTCTTTTTTATATATTCTTTAATAATAAGTTTCGTTAATAATTTAATTATATTTCCGTATTCCTTAATTAGGCTGCGTACGTAATCCGTAAATCCTAAGATCTGCCGGATATTTATAACGGTTATTTTATTAAGGATGGGCCAGTTTTTAATTATTTCCATTTTGAAGCGTTAAATCTGAATTTGGCCGGGGGTAAAAATATATCCCAAAAAATCCAGTTTTTACGTATGCCATATGTTTTTGGCTGGGTTAATTCGAATATTTGCTTTGTTTAACGTCTGGAGCACTTGGGTAACTTACTTTTTGTGCTTTTCCAGAATTTCGGAATAAATAAGGATATCGTCGAAATAAACGAATACAAACTTATTCAGAAATTTTCTGAAAGTAGTTATAATTAGGCGTTAAAAGCTGGCGGGGATATTAATAAATCCTATGGGCATTATTTTATATTTATAAAGTCCATATATTGTTCTGAACGCCGTTTTCCATTTTTCTTTTTTGGCCATTTTAATACGGTAATAACCGTTTCGGAAATTAAGTGCGGTAAATTATTTTGCTTTACTAGCATTTTTTTAATATGCTTATAAGAATTAAAGGATATCTGTTATTAATCGTGATATTATTTAACTGTTTATAATCGATTACTTTTTTAAAAATTAGGTTTCCGTTTTCGTTAATTTTTTACTTTTCGTCTTTAATTTTTAATACTATAAGGACGGGGTATCCAACGGGAGAATTAAAAGGTTGGATATATCTTTTTTTAGATCGAATTAAATACTTTTTTATAAGGCTTTTAATTTATTAAGGTTTATGTAATAAATTTTGTGGAACTTAGGATAATATCTTTCTTTAATAAGTATTTTATAATCCTATTAACCATATGCAAGTAATTCGTAATTTTTTTTATTTTTAAATAATTTCTTAAATTATTAATATTTAAATAATACTATAAAGGTTTAATTGGTAATTTGGATTTCTTTAATAATATAACAAATTTTTTGTTTATTTTTTTCGGGTGGCTTATTTTTTTATAAAAATATTTAATACTTTTAATTGATATATATATTACTAAACCTAAGTTACGGTATTCCCAAAATGATGTCGTACCTAAAAATATCGGTAATATCCAGCGAAATTTGCTTTTGATATTCTTAAATCTGTACGGGAAATTTTTTAATTTTTCGAAGGATTCGTCCGTTTTCATACGTAAATAAGTTTCCGTTTATTATTCGTAACTTATAAAATTTCAACTTATATTTCCAAAGAATTTAATATTTTTCTGCTATTATAAAAAAGATAAAATTTTTTTCGGCTTCCGAATCGATTATAATTTTAAACATTTTATTTTTATATCGCAAAGAAATTTCGATTTAATTACGTAATCCTTTTATTGCCTTACATAAAGTTTTATATGTTAAAACTTTTCGATACCTTAATTTCGAAAGCTTTTGTAATTTTTTAATTTTTAATACCGTCCGGTTTAAGCGAATTTCCATTTGCGAATTTTCTTAATAAAATATTTAGTACATTAATCGTTTTTGTACCGGAACCATGTTTTTTTGCCGTATTTGTATTAAGTTTACGGGGGAGAACTGCCTTTTTTTTAATTTGTTTTTTGGTTTTGTACCTTCCGAATTATAGGGTCAGAAAAGTAAATTTCCGAAAAAGATATTCCCATATCTAGGAATTCATATTGGACGTAAAATATCGGAAAGTAACATAAGCATTCTTACGATATAGTTTTTTAACTCGGTTTTAATTCAGAATGTAAGTAATAAAACCTAAGGTACTTTGGCCATCGTAAAATTTCTGTATATCGGCACTTATCGTTTAATTCGGTAAGCGTTTTTTCGTCCTATTTAGGCCAAAAGTTATTATTTTCATTGGCTTTAAAATAAATAAGGTAATCGTCGAAATAGCAAATAATAAAATGTAATAAATTATAAGGATTTACCGATGGCGTTTTTTAGTAAATAATACATTTTGGGAATTTATAAAGTTCCGGAAATAATTATTTATAATTATTAATATTTAATCGGAATTAACCGTTCTTTATATATATCTTATATTTCTAGGAATTAAAATAGTACTGGCATTTTAACTTTATAATTATTTTAAAAGCCGTTTATCCTAAATAATATTTATAAACTTTAATCTTAAAATCCTAATAATTAAAATAATTTTCGTATTTTGGGATATTATTTTGGATTTAAGTAATTATGGTAATAGTAAATTCTGGCTGGGAGAAAATTAAATTAATTTTTTTTTTTCGTTTACCTTATTATCGATTTTTTTAATTATTTTAACTTTTTTTGAGATTAAGGAATTCCTTTTTTCTTAAAGTTTTTTTTCGCAGGAAAATAATATTCGCTTTTATAATATCTCTTTTTGCCATAATTAAAATATTCCATTTTGAACTTATTTTTCTTAGGCTTTTTCGAAACGGAATTTGCTTTTTTTTGAGGCTTACCTTTATCCTTTTTAATTCGGCTATTAAAGCTTTTATTATTATTTCGTCTGCCGGTCCCCTTTTTTTCGAAATACCGATTAAAAGTGCGACGGTTGACAATAATAACCTTATCGGTATATTCCGTAAAAAATCTTATCTTGGGTTCCATATATATTTTATCCTTAATTTAAAGCTTTAAGCCGTCGTAATAAAAATAAAATAACGTATTTTCTGGCAAATTTAAAATAATTATTAAACGATTAAATTCGGTCATATATTTAGATATTAATTTGGTTTAATAAAAAAAATAAAGTTATTTAATTATATATTATTCCTTATTAGGATTTCCGAATAAAGCCCGTATTCGTTTTTTAAAGTAACCGTATTTACCGAAAATGTAATTAATAAAGTTTAAAAATTCCTTTAAATATTTTTCAAAATAATCCGTTAAAATAAGTTCAAACCATTCCCGGATTCGTCCGGTTAATAGCTGGAAAATGGCCATTACCTTCTAATAATCCTCCGTTAAAAAACTTTCGTAAAACTTAAGGTAAAATCTGGCCTAAATTAAAAATCCTTTAAGGTCTTCTGATCTATCGTAAGGCTTAGGGGGAATTGGCTTATAACCTTTAACGTTTGGCATTCCGTAATAACTAGGGGGTGGAACAATTCCTTCCCGTATCCGGTTTACGCCGAACAGTAGTAAAATCGAAATTCTTTCTGGTACTTATCTTATGTCCAACGAAGGTGGTCGGTAACCAGCCCCTTAGCTTCGTTCTCTTAGGGAGCCAAACTGTGGAAAAACTTATTTTCTTTCTTTGGCGAACCGAATATTCTCCTTTTTTAGGCTTTTAACTTTTTAAGCCAAAAAGTCCAATCGTTTTTCTATAATAAGTTCTTTTTCTTTAATTAAACATTTTAATACCTTTTTTTTTATTTTTAACCGGATATTTTTTATTTTTAACCGGATATTTTTTCTTTTCTTTACTTATCTTACCCCTTTATACCTTAATTATCTTTTTTGCGGATAAAGGCTACTGCTAGGGTTTAAAAAAAACTTTCTTAAAATCTAATAATAAAAGGTATTATATTATTTATTAATTAAAAAACTTTTTTAATAAGTAATAAATCGTTTAATCTTATTATTAATTTTTTATTAATTAATAACGGCAATCGGATATATTATTTATTTTCTAAACGTTATTCTATAATATTATTTTTATTAAGTTTAGGAAAATTTATGCCTAATTAGGCCTTAAACCATTCGTCGGCTATTAATTAAGGAATTATTAAAATATAACGAACCTATTATATATTTATTTGGAGGTATAAATAATATCTGAAATAAGGTTTTGATTTGCAAGTAATAATAAAGCGAAAAATAATTTATTAAAATTTATTCGTTAAAAAGATTTAAAAATTCTTCTTTTAATTAAAAAACGGTATAATTATTTCTGGATTAAAAGTTTAGATTAATAACTAAAAAATGAAAACTAAATAGGTATTATTTATATAAAAAACCGACTTATTATATATCTTAATTCCTAAAATAAGTATGTCGTGGATCTATGTAATCTATATGATCTATATGATCTGGTCCAGATTACTTAAATCATCTAGATTAACTAGATCACCATAAGAGCCAAGCTTCTCTATCCGGAGTTTACCCGTGACAGATCCGCGGTAGGCCTTAAAGGTTGGTCTCTTCGAGGCAGGAACCCCTGTTCCTGTAACAATAATAAGGTAAGTTTCGTAATAGATTACCAACTTACTGGTAATAAGCCAGTAAGCCGAATTACTAATTTATTGGTAATAAACTAATAAGCCGGATTACCAACTTATTAATAATAATCCAGCAAGCAAAAAAAAGATATATACATTTATTATTTCCATAATTTGTATAATACAAGCTTGTAATATAATATCGTTACTCAAAGCACCTTTGGAATTACGAGACGTAATACGTTACTGTATTTATTGCTTAGACTTCCAATATATTTCTGCCAACATAAACCCGTAGGACTAAGGTATAATAATTGGTTAAACCGCCTAGCCGTTATATGTTGATAAAGAATGTGGAGAATAATTTTTAGAATTACGATATCGATCCGATTAATTGCCGGTGGAGTTTTACGCTAAACAAATGTTTTTAGTGTATAAAATAAAGCTTAAAAATATTTTTAGCGGCGGAATTAATCGGGATAACAAATATTCTGCTTTTATTTATTTTTAAAAATTAATATTAAAATTATAAAATATCTTATTGCGAAGAGAAGTTAAATTAAAACGAATTAATAGCGTAATAAATAATGTAAAACGGTATTAAAATATTTGAAAAAAACGAAGAAAAACCGGTTATTTTATATTAAAAGTATTGATAACAATAAACGATTTTATTTTAACGTTTTCGGAAAAACGAGTTCTTTAAATAAATTAATGGCGGTATATAAAAGCAATAAGAATTACGGGCAATTTCATATTCGAAAAATAGATAATTCTTAATTTGATTCCGATCGGAATAAGTTTATATAACTTAATATCTTTAATTTTTATAACGACTTATTTAAAGGTTATAATTATAAGAAGCTAAATTATAAAAATGTGGATTGCAAATTTAAAAAGAATACAAAAACTTTGTGATTCCAGCTATACTGAGATCGACCTCCGAAAGTTATATAGACCTTTATAGTATATAACGATAAATTAGATCAATCCCGAAACGTAAACCCAAAAAATAAAACAAAATAAACGTATATATTTAGTCCATTTCGGCTAATAATTACAAATTCGTCGAAATAAAGCTGAATTTTCAAAGAATGGTATTTATTAAAAGAAATATAGAGGATATAACAATGCAAATGGATATAAATACGGGAATATAAATAAATACTGTAAGCAGAAATTTAGTAAGAACAATTACTTTCCAATTAATTTCTCTAAATATTCCGAGCTTTATCCACGTTAACAGTTCGTATATTAAATGTTATAGAAGTTACGAAATGCCTATTAATATAATAGATAATTACGAAAATGAGTGAAAAGTTAAGCAAATTTACTTTATAATATGCCGTAATTGGAAACGGCCCGACTTTTTATTATTTAAACCAGAAATAAACAAGGTAAACGTTTTATTAAATATAATTATATATTAATAGTGATTGAAATTATTATAATACTTTAACGGATAAAAGATCGCAAATTTAACCGTTTCCGGTAAATAAATTTATATTGTGAATATAGTGTAGTTAGCCGATGTACTATATATTTTAGAATCTGGAGCATAATAAGAACGAGAAATACTTAATTTTTCTATATACCTAGAAGGTTTCCGTGGAATATATTTTAAAAAGTTAACCAAAAAAGTCTTTTAGCTGTTAAAGGCAAAATATGCAATAGATTTGATCTTAGTGAAAATACCTTTATTTGGCCTAATTTACCCTATTTCGGAAGCTTATCGAAAAGGATTCGAAAAGTATATCCGAGAAAACCTGAAAATAGGATAAATACGCTATTTAAAACCGGACGTAAAGATATTAGTATTATTCGTACTTAAAAAGGACGGCAGTTTCCGATTATACGTGGATTATAAAAGATTAATTCGAATAATAATAAAAAACAGATAATTTTTGCTTTTAACCTTAAAAGTAATAAATTGTTTATGGTTATCGAAAGTATTTTTGAAAATTGATTTTAACAATACTTATTACTATATTAAGATTTAAAACAGTGATTAATAGGAAATCGTTTCTCGTATTCATTACGAGTAATTCGAATATATAATTATGTTATTTAGTTTTATTAAGGCACTGATTATATTTTTAAGCTTATATATATATAAGGTATGAACTGGATTAATTAAGCATATATATTTTTAATTGAGTTACGAACGCCTGCTGTAATATTAATTATTCATTGAAGTATTTAAAAAATATTTTTTAGATTTTGTAATTAATACCAATAGGTTGGAAATAGATCGCCGACGAGTCGACGCCCTTAAAACGTAACCAAAGCCGGAATCGATTTATAATATTTAAGTTTTTTTAAAGTTCGCAAATTTTATGAGAAATTTATCGCCTATTATTTGCGTATTACGAAACCCATTACTAAATTGTTAAAAAGAGCGTAATATTAAGATAAGAAAACAGAGTTCCATTAGCTTAAAAAGGTTAAAAAAGCGTTCTACAAGTTAAAAGACATTTTTTAATCGGCAACAATTTTTAGATATTAAAATAATTCCAAAGATATTAAGGTCAAGATAAATGCTTTAGTAAAAGCTATATCAGGGATATTATCGCAGAAATATAGGGGATACTGGCATTTAATTATATATTAGATACGGAAACCTAACCCAGACTAAAAAAATAAGCTATAAAATAATAGCAGTTCTTGATAATTTTAAAAAATTTGGACTATTAATATTAATATTTCGAAAAAGCGGAAAAAGATTTCTCAATATTTACCAATTATATAGCGTTAAAAGGTATTATAAATTTATCAGCGCGTAACCTTAGGGAAAATTTAGCTCGATAAATTTTTCGTTTTTCGTAATTCGATTTTGAGATCTAATACCGACCGGACTGTGCCAATCCGGCCGACGGGTTATTTAAACGCCCAGATTACAAATTAGAAAATATTACATACGGAGATATAATTCCTACGTTATTAAAGAAATTAAGGTTTATGAACGATATGCGCGAAAACCTACGAAAAATACTTACAAATATATAGCATAATTTAAGATATTATATAACGATAAGAAATTTCGTAAGAGCGGTGTAAAATCTATTCGCCGTTGGATTTTCAAATATATTTTAGGTAATTAAAGCTTAAGTCATTATTTTCCGTATAAAGAAAGCGAAAAGATTTCGTTATATAATTACAAAAGGTTTTCGAAAAAAAAGGAAGGAATTATATATCTGCCGAATTTGCTATTTGCGCATAATAATATAAACATAAATCGTAGCGAAAATACGAATAACAGTTAAATAATAATAACCACAAATTGCGATTGTATTATGATCGGATTTTAAAATTTTAAGAAAAACGAAACTAGTACTGAAGTTATTATTTATAATTAATACGTTTTATGTCTTTTAGCAAAGATATTATTTAAAGACGAAACGGCATTATAGTTAAAAGCTTATTAATAATTTTACGGTTAAGTTCGCTAGCTATAGATTAAAAACTTGAATATTATGGAATTAATACGAATAGCTAGACGTTAAACCGAAATAAAAGGAAGATATTTCCTATATTTAAATAATGTTTTATATTATTAGAATATATTTGTAATCCCGTTTTAAGGCGCATTACGAAAGCAGTTGGTAAATTAGCATCATAATGATTTAAGGGCAGGATATATGAGATATATCCGTATGTTGAAATGGATAATTAGAAATTTCTATTGGGAAAAGATGGCAAAAGATATCCGATAATATATTAAATAATATCCCAACTGCTAGGGTACGATAAAATTACGTTACAAGCTATGCAGGTAATTATAGCTGTTTCTTTTACTTAAATAGCTTTTTAAGATATTTTATTACAAGACTTTTTAAAAGTTTAGGCCTAAACCGATTAAAATATAACGTTATCTTAGTAATCGTCAATTGCTTTACGAAATTACGTTTATTTATTTTTACGGTTAGAATTTTAATTATAACGAAATTAACTCGATTGCTTTACGATAAGAGAAAATATAAATTTAGGATAGCGGCTGGAATTATTAACAATAAAAATAAGTTACTAATAAGTTAATTTTAGGCGGAATTTTGCAAAAAAGTATAATAAAATGGCAAATATCGACCGTTTACTATTTGCAAACTGATAAGCTAACAGAACGTATTTATTAAATTTTAAAATATTATTTTCGTAATTACATCAATAAGTTTTAAAATAATTAAATAAAGTTATTGCAAAATGTCGAATTCGCATATAATAATGTTCGGAATACGTTTACCAGCCGTTTTCTTCTTAAAACTTTATATGAATACTAGTTAAAAATGGTAAAATATCTTTTATAAAGATTTAAAGAATAGATATAAAAAATAAAAGAAACTCTTAAAAATATACCGGCAATTCGTTAAGTAATATACGAATATTAGGATAAAACAACAGCAGTATACAAGGTATTATAATTAACGTTATAGATTTATAGAATTTTAAGTAAAGTAATAAGCGAATTTATTAATTAAGAAGTTTAAGTTTAAAAATAAAAAGGTGGTACTTATTTTTACTCGGATTAAGATTAAAGAACAAATAGGTTTTTAGGCGTATAAAATAATTTTTCTTATCAAATATTAACGGATATATAATATATTCCCGGTATTCTTATTACAACCGTAATTTAATCGAAAATTAGATAATATTTAAACAATATTATTAAACCTAATAGATAAGAGGAAAACTACATAATAAAGAGTATTATTTATTATTGAAATAACAAGGAATAATATAAAAATTTAATTAAATAAAAGAGCTGGCCTGTCGAATATAATACGTAAAAGTTTTAAACGTATTACGCATACGTAATTAAAATATTATAGCAATATAAAAATATTAAAAATATATATAAGAAATAGGATAATATAAAGACCGTAAGGTAATAATAATTAGATTAGAAATTAAATAAATAATAATTACAAAATTACAAAAAGTTAATTTATGCAGAATTAAAATATTAACGTTAAAATATTATTTAATTATACAATTATTTCTGAATTTTTGACAAATAATTACCTTATCGTATACCGGTCGAAAACCGATAAACGAAGTAAAAAAAGTCGAACTTTTATTTCGAAAACGAAATTTCGCGTTAAGTTACTAAGCCTTGCGTTAATTAATTCTTAATAAGAATATTAAGGAAATTATGGAAAAAGATTCCGAGAACGATCGGAAAATATATAACGGTAAAAAACCGGTACGTTTATTAACTTTTTTAGCCGCAAAGCCCGGAAAGAATTTAAAGGCGTTTTACTTTTTACGAAGAATAAGGCTTAAATAACCGGAATATAATTTGTTACTGGTCGGAAATAAAGCGTTATTTTTAAAACGTTTAACGTAATTAAATTTGATAATAATTTCGCCGGATAAAACAGTTTTTTAATTTTAGTTTTTAATAAATATTAGAATTTCTTTAAAACGTCGAAAAAGACATAGAAAATATTCGTAAGCGAAAAGCATAACGGTATAACGGCTTTCGGAAATTGCTTTATTTATAAAGGTATCCCAAAATTACGCTTAATTAAAAATTAATTACGGAATAACAAGAAAAAGATTGGAATATTTTTTTAAAAAACTTAAATTTGTAAACTTATAAAACGACGTTAAAACTGGATTTCTATAATTATAACAGACAATTGAAAACCGATTTCCGATATATTAAGAAAATAATATTTTTTAACAACAACCGTATAAAGGGCGAATTCGGCTTTGCAAAAAACGTTGAATCGGCGACCGATCGTAATTATGTTAAAACGTTCGTACTAGATATTTTTAATACGAGCCTTTTCGAGCTCGTCGATTAACTCCTAGTTATTAATACCAAACTAAAACACCGTTTAGGCAGCACTTTTAAGCACGATCGGAATTGAAACGGAAATTAAACGGCAATATTAATAATATCAGAAATAATTATTTATTGTAAGAAAAGATTTATAAAAATAATTAATTATAATATAATTTAAAACATTTAAAGCTTAAACGTAAACCGTACGGTAAACGAAATAACGTTATATTACGTAAACATAATACGGCTTGTTACCGCCTTTAATACGATTAATATTTATTTTATCATCGGCGTCGAAAAGATAACGTTAAAAAACTTTCAATTATTATTAATATTAAAGTATTACTGTTCGTAAACTTTCTTATTAAAAATATAACGAACGAAAATAAAACGGAGATTATACGCAAAACAAACAGAGAAAACAAAATAAAAATGAAAAAAAGACAGAAAATTAAACGAAACCCGGATGTAAAAGAAATAAAAATATAGGCGCGAAAGAAAGAAAGAAAGAAAGTAAATAAAGTAAGGTTAAAAAACGGATTAAAATAAGAAATTAGGCGGAGCATAATTAATTATATAATATAATACAGATTAATTACTACCACAATTAATTATAATATAATATAACTTACATATTTATAATAATCGAGTATCGGCAAATTTACGTAACCAGATTTGCGAAACAAGTTATATTAAATTAATATTAATAGTATTAATGATTTAGCGTTTAAAAAGGGAAAGTAATTATAAGAATATAACTTTTATAAAGATTAAGCTAATAACTGGCTAGCTATCGATTAGGTACCGATCTATTTATTAATATAAATCCACTATCTAGCAGCTAATGGAAAACGTTGAATAGAAATAACCTAATACATTTATTTTTTGGAATCTGCTTTACGATTACTCGGAGATCACCTCACCCTAGCTTATAGCTGTCTATTATTTTACAAAGATTACAAAAAGTATTAACTAACACTCGTTAATATTCATATAAACGATTATAATAATTCATTTTTACATACATATATATATATATATATATATTTAAAAAAGATACATTTTTTAAAAGCTTTTTCGAAAACAAAAAGGTTTTATCTATACCTTCTATTACTCCGATCTCGTCCACGCTATATCAGTTTTTTTACTTAATAATTTTAGCCTTTCCTATAGCGAATCGATCTAATAAAACGTTAAAAAAATCCGAAAAAACATTATTTAAATATTTATAATTGTTTTTCGTACCATTAAAAATCTTAATTTTAAAATGACAACGTAAAAATCGGGCTACTTAACCTTTTTTCAAACGTTTAAAGTTACTGCTATTAATTAAAAGGGGTTATACGTATAAACGAAATCGATTATAAGGTAGTATATAACTCAACTAAATTTATACGATAACTTAATAAGCTATAATTTCTTTCTGGATTAATAATACCTTTTAACAAACTTTATTAATTTTTTTTCGTCGACATACCTTAGATACGACATAATATATATGATTTGTTAATCTGGTAACCTTTAAAAGCTAAACGCAAAGATTTCGTACGCTTTAATTTGTTTTTAATTACTTACGCCGTACGGAATTAAGCCGAAAGTTGGATATCGTTCTATTACGACCCAACAAGCTTCGGCCTCAAGAAACGGTTAAACAAGGATCATACGGACCACCCTATGGGTTACGTAACAGTGATCACTGCCAAGCCAATAATCAGAAATAATTAAAGGTAATTGCAAGCGATTATAATTATTATGAGCCGTATAATCATAATTAATTAAGTTAAAAAAAAGAAAGATATATACGCTTATTATTACTGTAGTTTAGATAACTTTAATTTGCAATAATAATTCGTTACCTAAGGCACCCTTGGTATTACGAAACGTGATACGATTATTGTATTTATTGTTCAGATTTCCACGATACTCCTGCCAACATAAACCCGTACGACTAAGGTTTAATAGTTGGTTAAACCCCTAGCTCGTCACAGTTCGAAAACGCAAATTCTGACGAATAAGAAAATAATTTTTTTTCAACTTTTTAAAAATGGCATTTAGAAGTTTTTTATAGGGAAAAAAATCAGTAGGTGGATTAACGCGCAACGCGGTTGTGGGGTGGCGCGTTGGGAGGATGGGGCGTTGGTGGGGGGGTCGCCTTATAGCGCCTTAGCCTACGCAAGCTACAACGCTCGCATTGTCGGCGATGCCTGCTGCTGCATCGCCCCTTTCTTCTCGTCAGGCGTCCACCTTGCCGTGGCTAGTGGGCTTTCAGCTGCCGCAACTATCTGCGCCTCCGTCAAGAGTCAGTGCAGCGAACACGAGGCTCTCGAGTGGCACTCGAAAAAGGTTGCTGAAGGTTGCACTCGCTTCCTGCTTATTGTCCTCAGCGCACCGAGGCAAATTAGGGAGCACGACCAGCCTGTACTTAGCGACTGGGACGAAGCAGGTTTTGAGCGCGCGTTTGCCCTCTTCCGACCAAGTGAGTGTCTCGGTTGAGCTGAGCAGACCCCCTTCAACCCCAATCGTTGTTGACGAATTACAGTAATTTAAGGGACTGCCGACGTCCACGGCTAGCTCACCCAAGAGGAAGTATCCAAGACAGTTGGCTTTTGCTTGAACGCCTTCGTGCCCGTGAACGCCGCCAAGCGCGACGCTGTCCTGAAAAGGGTCGAAGACCTGGAGATCTCCGGCAGTGCGCGGGGTCCCAAAGAGCTTAAGGCGTAGCTCTCTCCCGGGGAGATGCGCATCCTCAACACTGTGCGCGCTCGAGAGATGGTGCGTTCGGAGGACACGGTCAACATCGACACCTTCACCTCCGACATCATCGATTGTCGTGCCGTCAATACGGTCCACGGCTCTCTCAGCCTCATATCTGCGCAAGAGGCTGCGAAGAAAGTGACCAGGAAATCCGACGATGTCCTCTAAACTTATGGGTGAGGTCAAGGAGTTTCCTCACAGCGAACAGCAAGCCACAGCTCCGATCACTAGCAATTGACGAGCAATGGGAATGGCAAACGTAGATAGGTATTTTCAACATCAACCGTAGTGCAGGCAGAAAAAATGCGGCAATGATTCCGTTACATGGAATCACGAGTTCCCCTTGCACTGTGACTGCAGCTCTCAGATCTCGCTAGGAAGACCGAATCGGTGGGGGGCAATCAGCGATAATTTGCAAATGCGACCAAGTTTCTAAATCAGACCATATCCGAGCGTGTCCGAGTACAGCCCAAGACAAATCGCGCATGTAAGAAACGTCTCGCCAGCTGGTATGAAGTCCGCGGATTCCATTGATTGTGACAAGGCAGGAATCAGATGCGTGGCTCGGAAAGATTGCGCCACTTTGCCATGAATATCAGGGTAATTTAGATCACTCCCTTCCTCCACTCTTAGTCACACTGCACATTCTATAAGCCCTTACTCTTTCACCCACATTGCTAGCTACGCCCTCCAATCGGTCGGTCTCGGTCCGCAGCTTGGCATAAAGATCTGGTGAGGAGTCTAGTGCCCCCAAGAGAACGATTTTCAGTATCTGATGGAAGAAGCGCATGAAAGTCACTGAAAGAAGCTCAGGACCTGGAGGTCTGATCTCTGTTTGAACGAGTTCGAGATCAATGAGCCACGATTCTAGGGAGTCCAACAGAGATGCTTTCTCGGATAATAGTCGAAGAGCGTTTCCTGCCTCTTCGATACGTGAAATTTTGCCGAGAAATTCAAGCGTCGATGCAGCGATCCTTGTAAGCTCTGTCCGCATGTCGGGTGCAATCGTGCGAAGGTCGCGAGATTCAATAGGCTGTTGATGAGGCGAGATCAAACACACAGACACCGTCGTCCCGCTTACATCGGCTGTTGCTGGAGGATCCGCGAATTTACATGGTGCAGCGAACAGCTTGATGATGAAAACATCTAGGAAGGGTAGCTGGTCATGGTGTGCTGGCACCAATTTATTCGCGGCATCAAAATTTGGCCTTGCCCGATACTCATGCATGATCCTGAGTCCTTGAATGATATGCTGGGCCATAGCAGAGTAATTGCCCCGCACTTGCTCAATGCTGATGAAGATCTGACAGCAAAGTAATGCCGACTTCAGCCCATTGGAGCCCGGAGACGACAAGTTAGACGCGAGACCCCCTAAAGCCGTACAGTATTGCTGGAGGCCGTAGTCATAGCTCGGGGTCTGCTGCGCGACAGACGCTGGAATGTCTCCGGACGTCTCGAAATCTTCCCGAAGAGCTCTGAGAGACGAGACTGCGTGTCGTATCGGCGGATCAGTCAAGCTGGCTTGGAGGACTTGCCTGGCTTCTTCATCACAGCCTAGCTTCACGTTGAACATAGTCTTGGTTGAGAAGTAACGATTGAGGAGGTCGATGGCCTGAGGGGTGATCTCAGTTAAGGTGGGCCGGATGGGTTGTAAACCAGCGCCTATCTTGATGCCGCCAGCATGAGCGCTGTTGATTGGTTGACTGGTAAAATATCTAAAAGGAGAGTCGTAGCCATCGCAAATACGGCCAGTGTCGACACATTTTTTGCAAAATGGCTTGTTCTCGTCGCATCTGACCTTCCTTATTCTATTGCGAAGTGAGCACAATCACCGCAGGAATGACCTCCCGTCTAAATTCTCAGTCTTGGGGTGTAGACCGGTGAGACTGACCTGCAGGTTGCACAACCAGTTTTCACCTTGGTTCTACATTGGATGTTCCGTTTGCGGGCGACAAGACTTCCGGTCATCGTTGGGCCGGGGACGGGACATTCACGCTTGTCGCGCAACACCGTACAGACGAGAGAAAGATTCGTAATAAGCAAGAAATCGGAGCAGACGAATCAAATGACGCACCTAGATTCATCACCCGCACCCAAGAGGCAGGGGAGTCGGCCTTTATACCCAGGCAGGGCGGGTCTATTAATCAAGGCGAACCCCGATAGGGCTGGCAAAATCCGAGTCTGCTATTTTGATGGGAGCTCCTGTTGAAAACGGAGGGGGTTAAACCAGATCCGTCATGGACGCTCCACCACTAATTTTAGCTGGTGTCCAAGGCAGATGCCCGCTGGGTTTAGCCTTATCTCTAGTAGCAACAACTCACAGGGGTATTTTTTGTTAGTTACCTCCACCACCCCACAAGATTCCCTGAACAGCTAATAAGTATACTCCCATATAATTTGTATGCAAAAATACCTCCATTAATTCCTTTGCTGTTTTCCACTACTCTCAAAGTACCGCTTTATTTTATCCTACTAAGCCAAAGTTAACGAAATCAAAAAATTTTCATGGACGGCGTACCAGGCCTCGAATATTGCCATATACAATTATTATTCTGTTAATTACTACAAATCATACTTCCCCTCTAAATAAGATTTTATCCAAGCCCAGATATTTTTGATAAAGTTCAAATCAAGGCTCTTAAGAAACCATTTAAAGATATATATTTTAAAGGCATTAAGCTTTTCGAAAATACGTTTTGCTTAATAAACCGGATTGCCGGTATATTAAAATATAAACGTGTTAAGAAAACGATTTATAAATTCCATAACTACAGGAAATATTACCGTATTATATTTTTTTACAATAATACATCCTTGGCCCTTACGCTATATATAATAGGGCCCTTTATACCTTCTTCAAAATCATCTCTAAAATATCCACCCATAAAAATCCTATTTGCGAAAATATTCGAAAAAATCCGGGTCTTCGACGTTATGGACCGTTAGCCATTAACGATAACAGGGCTGGGTAATTACGTAACACTCGTCAGACTATATTAGACCTCATTCCAACAAATCCTTTCGCGTAAACCAGGTTTAAAACTATTTTTCGTATAATTCGGCCCTATATTGTCACAACCCAAGCCAGCCGGGCCTGCGAAAACGGTCCAGCCAAGATTATAGAGTTACGCTAATTCGGGGTTACGTAATTAGTGCTCAGTGGGTCTCAACTAAGCACGACTAAGCACGATTAAGCAGCACTAAGCAACCGCTAAGCAAAGCTTTACTAAATAAAAATAAATAATAATAAAGGGATTAAAATATATACGCTTATTATTTCCATAATTTAAATAATACCAATTTGCAATATAATATTGTTCGCTAGAACATTTTTGGAATTACGAAATGTAACATATTATTATATCTATTATTTAGATTCTTACGATATTTCTGTTAATATAAACCCGTACGACTAAGGTTTAATAATTAATTAAACCACATAATTCGTTATACGTTACAAACTTTTGTTTCATAATACCATTAAATTTTGAACAATACTTAATAATATTAAAATATCGACCAGCATTTAAAAAACCCTTATTAAATAATTTTAGGCTCGAATTCGGGAATTCGAAAAAGAAATCCGACAATTTAGGATTACGCCACCTGCCTAAGCCTCCTTCGTTTGCATAAAGCCCAAAAAACCGGAACCCTACGATAAAAAGGGCAACCTTTAAACCTTCTTAATTTAAGTACAAATTTACCTTTGTTTTCTAAATCTTAACGACCTAACGGATATGGTTCTCGTAATAACAGCATACTTAACGGGAAATACTATTAATTGGTTTAAACATATTATAAGAAATTTTCTTAAAATAAGAAAATCGGATAAAAAATTTTTTATTAATAAACCTTTTCATTTTATGCCAATTTCGAAAATAAAATACGTAATAATTTCGGTAATCCGGATAAAAAACAATTTAAGACTTCATAATTTCTGCAATTTTAATAAAGAAGATTTGCATTTAATTATACCGTAGCCTTTAAGAATTTTACGGCTGAAGCCGGATTAAAAAATAATAAAGCCGATATTTTTATCGACATATTTTATAAAGAATTAAAAAATAATATAAAAAATAAAATTATTCGAATTAAACGATTAATTACTTTAAACCGATATATTATAAAGATAATTAAAATTAACAACCTATAATATAAAAAAAGATAGAAATACAAAGGATGATATGTTTTATATTTAAAATATAACAAATTTAACCAGAAAAAAAAACGAAACGCATCCTTTATTTTTTACGGAACGGCGTTAGGACTTATGGAATTCGGCGTTGCCCATAAATAAGATTAAAGCCAGATTAAGTGCTTTAATTATCATAAAATAGGATATAAAGTTTACAAATATAAGAAACTCAAAAGGTTACGATGAAATAATTAGATATTTATACCGGAAAATTAATTTAGGAATAATTAAGGAAACGATAACAAAATTATTAACATAATTGAAGTTAACTACGTATTAAGTCGATAACAAAAGGTTTAATAAGGATTATTACGATAAGAAATTCGACACGGAAGATAAAATGCCAAAAAACTAATTTAACAATTATTGCGAATGTAATAAAAAGCATTATAAGGATACTTATACAAATACTAAAATTAAACAGAAAAACGTTATCCCGGAATACCCGATCAATACGGTAAAATGTACGCCATATATTGTCGACGACGAAAATATCCCAATTACGCAAAATGAAAATAATATATTTATATACGAATTACTCGTATATATTACGAAGGAATTGATTTTTCAAACCCTACCGGGTATAATAAGAATAATAAGTAATAATATCGACAGTTTCGAACCATAACTTCAGAAAGTATTGCGCAACTAATTAAAATAAAAAAGTAACCCGAAAATATATAATACCTGTAAAAAAACTCCTTTTATCATTATAAATAATATAATTACTAAACGGAAAAAAATTAATTTAACGTACGGTAAAAAGTATTATTAAATCATTATTACGGATTTGTATTTATAATTAATATTTATTATAAATCCCTAAAATGGTTTTACAGAAAAAAAACGTTAATTTAAAAAAAATCATTAAAACCATAATTAAAATAACGTATAATAAGATATAATTGCAAATATAAGAAAATAATTTATTCGATAAGGAAAGAAAATGTAAAAGAATAAAAAATGATTAATACAATTCGAAAAAATAATACGTCGGCAACAAAAACAAATATAACAGCTTAACGCACAAAACGAAAAAAATATAGGCAAAATTCGAAGAATTCGAACAAAAATTAAAAACAAAATTACTTATAAAAAAGGCGCAAAATAACGAAACCAAAAGAAATTAAAAGGAATTTGCGAAACAAGCTTTAAATACAATAATAAAAAACATTAATAATTATATTAATTTAGATATACGAATTAGAATGTATTAGTATATCGTAATGGTAAATTATAAAGCTTTAAGTAGAAATTATATTATAATAAATTTAATTAATAAACTTAAATTATTATGGAGATATAAATTAAAACCTTACATAATGAAACATACCGAAAATTAAGAAGTCGCTTATAATAACGGAAAGATTATACGTAAAATTAATTACTTTAAGATTTTTATTTAAAAACCATATTAAACAGTTAATTTCGATATCATTCTATTTAAAAATTCCGATATAATCTTAAAATTACCATAAATACGTTAATACGGAAATTTAATTAATAACAAAATTGGCCAAATAAGGTACGCCTTATACCTTATTAAAAATAAAAGAAAAAAGAAATTAAGATCTGAATATTTAATCGACGATAACGACAAAAATAAGCATAAAAATACGACAAAAACCTTACTACTCAAAGGAATAAAATATAAAAAAATAAACATTAAAAACAATTAATATTAAAAAAATATAATATATCGTTATTATTATTAAAGCGAAATTAAAATGATTACATAACAACCTGAAATAATAAAAACAATAACATTAAAAATTAAAAAATCTAATTAATATATTACCATAATATTATATATATAAATAACTTTTCAAAAGAGAATTCCATACGGAATTACTAAAATATAACGAATAAAATTATAAAATAATTTTTAAAAAAAAACATGCTCGACGAAATTCTACTTTATTTATAACCTTAACGGAAACCAATTACGTATGTTTAAAAAATATTTAAAAACCTTAATGACAAAAAAGCTAAATTCGACCTTCGAAATCACTAATAAAATATCCGATAATTTTTATAACTAAAAAAAGTAAAATATTCGGACTTATAATTAATTAACAACAATTAAACGATGTTGTTATTAAGGATCGAAGATTATTGCCTTTAATTACGAAAATAAAAAACCGATTTTACGAAACCAAATAATTTATAATACTTAATTTTCAAAATAAATATAATCTTATTAAGATTAAGAAAATACGAATAAAAAATAACCTTTAAAATAAAAGACGAAGTAATTAAATATTTAATTACATTAATACGATTTACCAACATATTAACAATTTTTTAACTGATAATAAATTATATATTACGAAAATACCTTAATATTTTTATCGGGTACTATTTTGATAATATTTTTATTTTTTTAAAAATAAAAAAGCCATACGCAAAATATATTTAAAAAGCTGTTTAAGCTTTATAAAATATAAAGTTATTAATTAACGCAAAAAAAATTAATTCCATAAATAAGAAATAAAATATTTTAAATATATTAATATCCCAGAACTTATTATAATAAATCTTAAAAAAATCGTTATAACTACAAAATAATAAACGTTCACGATAATTAAAAAGGTACAGATATTCCTTAAATTCGTTAATTATTACAAGAAATTTATTCGAAATTTTAACAAAATATTTATACCCTTAACAAATCGTATAAAAAATTTAAATAAACGCCTGATAGAGAAAAAGTATTTCAAAATATTAAAGATACAATTACCAGCGAACCAGTACTAATTATATACGATTTAAACCGTTCTTTTAAATTAAAAACCGATGTTTCGGATTATATATTAAGCGCAATAATCGGATAACGAAATGATGAAAATAAATTACATCCTATTACATTCTTTTTGTACAAATTAAAAAAAACCATATTTAATTACGGTATTCCGGATAAGGAATTTATAGCTGTTATTAGAGTATTTTGGGAATTTAGATATTTTCAAAAAGGAAATTTATATTAAATTAAGGTTTATACGGATTATCAAAATCTTATTTGATTTATTACGACTAAGAAACTTACAAAATAATAATTAAAATTCGTAAAAGATTTGGCGAACATCAATTTCGTTATTATTTACAGGAAAGGTTTAAAAAGTAATAAAGCAAATATCTTGAATAAATAACCAGATCTCAAAAAAGAATTAAGTAAAATTAATTATACAATTTTTGATATTATTATAAACAAATATTTACGCTTACGACAAATTGCGATAATTCGAGTAATACCTTTCGATATATATTAAAGGATTTAATAATATAATAATAATTTTTTAAAAAAACAAAAAAAACACATAAAATATAAGTTTTAGAAAAATACCAGAAAGGTTTAATACGTAAAATATACGAATATTAATTACATAAGTATTTAAAAATCCATAAAACCCCGAAAAGGCCTTAAAACATATATTTTTCTCTTCAAATAAAATTTACGGTACAAAAGGTTATACGATAATATAATATTTGCGCTAAAACAAAAACTTAACGATATAAGCCATACAAAAAATTACAGCTATTATAAATTATAAAACAATTATAATATTCAATTATATTTAATTTTATTATTAAACTTTTTATATGAAAACGTTAATTATAAGAATATATTAGCATAGTAGTTTCGTAACTGTCGGCCGATTTACGATGTTTTTTATTTTTTACCATAGTATAAAGATATAAACGCCGAATAAATAATATATATATATTTTAAAAATCTTTTG
The DNA here is from genome assembly GCA_004154925.1 of Monosporascus cannonballus. Classification (NCBI taxonomy): domain Eukaryota; kingdom Fungi; phylum Ascomycota; class Sordariomycetes; order Xylariales; genus Monosporascus; species Monosporascus cannonballus. The sequence goes on along the minus strand of QJNS01000003.1, from coordinate 605,926 downwards.
AATATATACGGATTACCGATAAAAATGTTTTTAAATAAAAAATCAATATTTGCATTTAAATTTTGCCAGAACTTAAAAATATAAATTAGCTTAAATTATAAGTTATTTAATATATATACCATAGATAAATAAATAAATAAGATAAATAAACTAAACCTTAAAAACCAATTTACGATATTACATTCATTACGAATAAAATATTTTAGTTAAAAAATTATTAATTATATAATTAACTAATAATATCAATTATTATAGTAATATTAAAATAATATTTACGAAAGTAAATTTTGGTTTTATTTTAAAAGTTTCCAGAAAAATACGTAACGATTGTCTAATTTATATTAAAAGAATGTTAACGTCGGAATAATTATAATAGGTATACTAAGAAATAAAAACAGAATTAAAATTTGTACGAAATCAACCAACTGAATATTGTCATTAAAACAAGTTAAAAGAATTAATTTTCGAAAAAAGAGAAATGGTTTTTTTCGTTATAAAAATATTTAAATAAAAATACTTACTAACAAATCCGAGTTTAAATATATCGGTCCAGATAAAATTACCAAAAAAATCTTAAAAAACAATTACTAATTAAATATTTTGCTAAAAATCAAACTGGATTTTTTATATTTCTTTCTTCGAATTAATAACAGATAAAATTAAAATATATACGGTATAAAACGATATGAAAATAGAAAACGAATAAATATATAAAATGGAGAAAATCTTCCATATTCGAAAATAAAACGGACTTATTCAGTATCTAATTAAATAAAAAAAAACATCCAGATTCCGAAAACATTTAGGAACTTGCTAAAATTCTTATTGGCATCCAGCGCCTATTAAAGAATTTTACTAACAACGACGGAATTACCGGATATAATTACGTCCTAATCGACGTTTTCTAACAGCCAAATTACGTTAGACAATTTAAGGGAAGGAATTAAAGCGGCTAAGGAAACCTTAACGTTAACCTGTTTCTGACGTTTTTACATTTTCAGCTTTTTTAACGATTATAATTCTTACAGTATTATTTTAATTTCTTTCGAACGAAAAAACGTTTTTTGTTTTCGAAGGCAAAGTAATTACGTAATAACTTCGTTTATTTCTTGTTAATGGCGTTTTTGCACTTTTTCGCGTTCCAAACGTTAATTTTCGGCACGAATATTTTTTAAGCAAAATAAAGAAATATTATTATTATTTCAAAAATAACTACGTTTAATATACGCCTTACATTTGGAAACGTTTTTCATCATTTTAGATTTTTAGCCTTTAAAAAAGCATAAGGAATACGGCATAATTTCAAAATTAAAATCGTCAAAAATAAAAAGCAAATTTTGACGTTATATAATGGACGACAAAACCTGACGACGATTTTTAATAATACGGACCGACATTTTAAGGAGAAAAGGTTTACCAGAAAAAAAGAAAAATCTTAAGGGCAAAATTTAAGAAAAAGGAAGATCGTATTACGATCTAAGCTAGCTGGGCCTGCGAAAACGGTCCAGCCAAAATCATAAAATTACGTTAATTTGGGGTTACGTAATTAATGCTTAGCAAATTTTAATTAAGCACGATTAAGTACAACGAAATACCATTAAGCAACCGTTTAGCAAAGCTTTGCTAAGTAAAAATAAGCAATAATAAAAGGATTAAAATATATATTCTTATTACTTCCATAGTCTAAATAATACCAGTCTGTAATACAATATCGTTACCCAAGGTACGCTTGGAATTATGAAACGTAATATATTACTATATCTATTGCTCATATTCCTACGATACTCCTGCCGATATAAACCCGTACGACTAAGGTTTAATAGTTGGTTAAACCGCATAGCTCGTGACATATATACCTTATTATTAATGTTTAAAAGAAACTTCTTGCAACCTTTAACCTTACGATAAAAGCCCAACATTAAAAAAGTACGATAAATAATATCCTTTCCGTATCATTTAAAGCCAGAAACGGAATACCAAAAGTTACCTTAAAATATCCGACGATAAGGCCAATATTTAAGGAAATGCAAAAGCCTTTAAGTTGCTATCAGTAACAAAAATTTTTATCCTTTTTTCGGACCTTTATAAATCGGTATTAAAGGTATATTTAATACGTACTGAACTTATCGAATAATCTTTTTTATTATTCCAGCAGATTTCAAATACGTTAGGTTTAAAAAATACTTTTTAATACCTAAATCTTATGTTTTTTATTCTTTGTAAGGTCCTTTAAAATGTTAAGTTTTCGTAAAAGTTTCGGATTATGCTTAATATTAAAATCGCGCTTTTTAAAAAGTTTTCAAAAAAAAAGATAAAAAGTTCGAAACTGTTATTAACATTATTAAAGGCGTTCGGCAACTTTAATTGACGGTGATATTTTCCGAAGGCGTTATTTCTTAATATATCGAAACTGGGCTTTTAGGTCCATATTGGAAATCACGGAAAGGTCTTAATTCGAATCAAATACAACTGGTAATAGATTGAAAAACGTTATATACGGGTTATGGCAATGACGACTTACAGATATGTAAAAATAAGGAGATTTCCATACAAATTCTATGGCAGTCGACAAACTAACCTGTAAGAGAAACCAAGTGCGGTGGTGAAGGTAACTAATAAAAAATACCCCTGTGAGTTATACAGCCCTCCCTTTCAACAAGTTGGTTGCTACTCAATTATACACACAATAGACATACAACAAGAGATATAATTGTACTTTACTGATTGGTAATCATTTAGTATACCGTGCCATACAACTAATATTAGAAAAAGTATAGGTGGATATAATGCGGAAGGTTTATGTCGAGGCTTTTTTCTCTTTTTCTAACCATGGACAAAAACTACTGTAGCGCAGATCGATTAACCTGGAACCCTACCTAATGAATTACTCTAGCAATGAATACAGATTTCGATCAAAACGTGCAATATAAAATAAATTCAAAATAAATTGGCAACATTATAAATAATAAAATAAACGTTACACAAATATAAACGATATTGTATCACATTTATAAAACTAGATACAGATTTAAAAAATTGCTGAACTTAGTTTTTCGAATTAAATACATTATTATGATTATTTAAATATTGAATTTAAAAATTATACGACTTAAACATTTCCATACGTTATAAATTATATATGCGTAAATATTATAAGAATAATATAGCAATATATCTTTTATAAATGGTTTAAAGATATTCAATTTATTATATTTGATTTAAGAAATATTTTACAATATTTCAAAAAACATAATAAATTATTATAACCCTATATAAATCTTAATCACATTGCCTGAATGTTATCACTTTTTAAATTATGACATTTAAAACTTTTATATATTAAATATAAATAATTTGATGAATTAATTAATTATATATTTATATTCATTAACTTTAAAAGATATTAAAACATAACACTCGGCTTTATATAAAAATATAGGGAGTATTTTATAAATTATATATTGAGCATATTTAGAATTTCGAAATAATAAACGAATGAAAACTATTAAAAATAAATAAAGTATATATTATATTAATTTATCTTCGAAAAGATATTATTTTAGTTTTATTATATGAGCAAATATTGTTATATTAAAGGAATATATTGACTTATATCTTTTTTAAAAATGGGAAAAATATATACGGAAAGGTACATTTTTAACATAATTGTATTTTGTAAATTGCAGGTATAAAATGTTAAAGTTAGAGAATTAAATATGTTAATTTTAATATTTGGCATTACAAATTTAAATTTGCAAAATAGAATAAAATAAATTATATTTCTATATATTTTCTATTTTATTATCATGTTATTTGATATGATAAAATGTTTTTTATTTACATGTTATGTATTTCTTAACTCTTTTATATATTTATATATTTTCTCTTTATTTGTTTAAAATTGGATCGCAAAATACTTTATTGCGCAATATAAGTAATTTACACGAATAAAAAACCACGATTCTTTTTAAAATTAAAACTCGTTTTAATTTATCCCTTTTTATTATTTTATAATCAATTTTCTATATCGCGCATTATAGTGAAAATTCCTATTCATTGTTAGGGTAATTCATTTGGTGGGGTTCCAGGTTACTATATATATACAGCTGTAAGCACTAGAATGATTGCCACAATTGCGATCATTCCGCCAATGTTTTACTCTTGCTGTAATAGCATAGGATGGCCGTAATAGATGATTATTTATAATTGTTAATATTTAGTCGAAATTAGCCCTAGTAGCTATGTATTCTATCACTTCATATATTAAAATAATTCAGATATTACATTTTCTAGTTATTTTAGAACTCTTTTATATTTAATAGCACTTATCAGCTTCAAGCTTGAATTCTTATTTAGAGAATAATTTTCCTATTTTTAAATATAGTTTGAAACCCGAATCATTGTAGTTACAATGAATCTTAGCTGAAAATGGTTAAATTCACGGTTTCTCTTTATTTTTTCCAGCATTATTTCTTTTTTATTTGATTATTTTGGCCTTTTTGATAGTTATCGAATCTGTTTCTTTGTTTGGTTTTTTTAAGAAGAAATTAAAATATGCTTTGAAAATATCTGGTTTCTTACAGTTAAAACCCTTTATTTTCAATTTTCTTTTTAAATATTTTCAAACCGATATTCGTGTGAGATAAGCGAGAGTGCAACGCTAACCACAAGACCAAAAGGTCAGTAATTCCAAAATCTTCTAGGCTATGTCAGCAACTAGTTACTTTTCTTAACATTTGGAGACGTCTTATCAGGATATATAGGTCCTGTTCTAGTACGTTTTAGCCATTGGAGGCTGCGTTATCTCATAATTCGATGTTTTTTTTAAAACTTACTCTAATCCTTTTTAATTTGGTTATTAAAACCTTTATTTTTGCTTTATTTTCCAATATTTCTTTCGAAATATTCATCAATAATACGTTAAGTACAATAATACTTTTATTCGTATATTTTGCAAAAAAGTCGATTCAGAGTTCTGTACATCATTCGTTTTTAATCTAGATTTTTAAGCAGTTATAATAAAAATAAAAAAGATTATTTTTGACGAATGTAAAAATTACGGTTAAAGTATGAATTTGTATTATATAATAAGTATTGTTTAAACTTTTAAAGTAATATTTATATTTGTTTTTTAATATGCCGATATTCGCTAAAATGTTCATTAATTATGTTTGAAAAGCCTTCAAAATACTTTTACAAGTAGCTTTTTAAGACTAGTTACAATTATAAAAACATTGCACAAATATTTATTCAGTTGTTATTAATTTTAAGCAGTGTTTTTAAACGACTTCTTAAAATTTAAAGTAAAACTGAATTTAAATTAAGAAATGTTTTATATTGATAAGTCTATTATGAAATTCAAAGAAAATTCATTCATAATCTTTACTATCTGGCATATTATAATAAGTAAAAAAATACAACTGTATTTTGACGACAGCAAATTCTATGAAATTATAATCAAATTAAAGCCTTTTATTATTAAATGAATTCAGCGTTTTTGTTTTTTAACGCTAAAATCTTTATTATTAAAAAGCACAATCTTTTATTAAATATCAATTTCCTTTTTTATTTCCTATTTAACTTTATACTTTTGTCTTATTTTCTATCTTTTTATCTTTAAAACCTTTAATCTTAATTCTATTTTTTATAAAAATTAATTACTAAAGTTGCTCCAGGATTAAGTAATAAAACGCATTATATTATGCATTAATAGAAGGTTTTGTTACGGAAAATACATTATTTAGATTTAATATCAAAATTTATTAACTATTAACGAAAATACTATTTATTGTTTATTTCTAAACGTAATGTTATATTATCATTAGGAATAAGTTTACCAAAATCTATATCTCGATTAAATAATAACTTATTTACCGGTTATTAATTGCAAAGTTATCAAAATATGTCAAACCTTTTCTATATTTACTTAAAAATATAATTAGTATACGAAACACCCTTTAAATTTGTAGGTAATAGAAAATGAAAAATAATTTATAAGATTATTCGTTAATGTAAAGGGCACGATACGTAGGCTGAACGGAAGCACGGCCCAACGAAAATTTATATTCAAGGTAAGGAGAGAAAGGGAAAAACAATTAGCTACCAGCGGAATAGCTGCTCCCTATATATATATAAGTAAGCTCGGGCTAAAAAGTTCGCTCCGTAAGCCCGAACCGCCCTATAAGCTTTAGCCTGTAATATTACCTCTTTTTTCGCTCTTAGGGAACAACGAGGCTGCAGCAAGGCGGTAGCGGCTTTGCTTATACCTTTTTCTTTTTATCCCTATAGGTATTCTTACCTTTTTACCAACCCCGTCTTTATTTTAAAATAATTTTTCGAAATTATTAAAAATAATTGTATTTTCGAAATTATTATATAATTTCTATGTTGGTTCGGCATAACTTACTTCCTTTACGAATAGTTTTTTTCGGCGACTATAATCTATACGCCTGTTTTCGGCCTTTAATATATGTTTTATTACATTTCTTTTAATCATATCAGTAACGGTTAATTATTATTTAAGATTTAATTAAATAACCGGTTTTTTATTATTAATTTTAGAAGGTTTATGTCGAATTTCGGGCATATCCCCGACGGTACGCTGAGTTTTACGGTATTATACGGCAAAATTATAATAACCTTAAATATAACGTATATCCAAAATAATCTTTAGGATAATTACGGAATAATTACGTTTTTCAAGTTTAATTATATTCAGTTTTTAATTTCAAAACGTAATATTTATTTCCTAATAATATTAATAAGTAACTTTATTCGTATTTATATTCATGTTATAATAGCTTATACGAATTTCGTATTTTTTTGTAATTCTTTAATAAAATTAATAAGTTTTTCTATTTTAAAAGTTAATTAAATAATTACCGGTATTTTGTTAATAGGCTTTATATTGTATCCGTAAGTTAAAAAAAGTTTTACTTTTAATAGAAAATATTTGCCGTTAAAAGCCAGCTATATTACTGGTAGAAATTCGGCTTAATTATATTATACGTAATTTATAAAAGAATACAAATACGTAAAGATTTTTAATTAATTTTTTCGGTAATTCCGTTAATTTAAGAATAAAAAAATATATTAAATTGCTGTCGCAAAAACGACGCCGCTATTGCATTGCTAGCAATAGCGTTATATATGGTCAAATTCTTAACTGTGACAATTGTTATTATATATTTATTAAATCGTATAAATAAATTCAGAATTTGCCTATTTAATTATTTTCCTTATTAAATATTAATTTTTTAATAAAGCTGTAATATTTCTAATAACAAATAGTAAAATATTAAACGTATATTTTTGCGTCCATATTAAACATCCGTTTTAAAATAACCATTTTCGTTAATCAATCGTAAAATACCATAAAATTTAAAGGTTCTTTTTTTTGTCAGTAAATTAATTATAAGATTTATCAACAAATCTCAATAAAATGGGTTTAAAATAAATAAAGGTCGTAATAACCCTTTTTTTCGTTTCCTTTTATACGTATAACTTATAATATACGTCGTAATTACGGCAAAAACGGCATATATCCTAAATCTATCTGAGTTAATAATAATTATAAATTAATATTATTAATATAACGTTTTTTTCTAAGTAGCCGGTAATATGGAAATCGTATATCCGTTAAATTAATAACGTCCGGAATAATTCTTATATAAGGACATAAATATATTTTTAATTTATAAAAAGCTTTTAAAATCCAAAAAATATGTCGTTATAAAATTCTTTATCGAAATTTTAGCCGAAAAAGAATTATATAATTTTTAGGCTACGGCGGTATATGCTATATTTAAGTTTTTATCCTTAATAACCTTTAAATCTTATATTTTCAAAAGTTTTTTTCGATAAATATTTCTTTGCCGAAAAGTATAATTAATTATTTATTAATATTTTATTATAAGGAAATTGCGGTTATTAAAACTCTTTAAATTTGTATTAATTTATTAAATAATTATTCTTCTTAATTACTCTGGTTATTTACCTTATAAATTTAATATTTCCTTTGCCGTAAGGTATATCTTAGAATGTATAAAATTTGATATCAAATTAATTTATTAATTTATTAAAATAATGTTTAACTATAGAGTTAAAGGCGGATAAAAAACCGGCTTATTCAATTTGCTTTTTAATAAGTTTGTAAATAATTAAAAAATAGTGGAAATTTATATAATTTATTAGAATCCTTAAAAAGCTAATTAACTTTTAAAAAATAATTTTCATTCCGTTAATATTTAAATAATAATTAATAAATTTTTGTCGTATATTTCATAATTATATTTAATTAATAATAAATTCTTTAAAAATACGTAATTAATCGTAAATATTTTAACAAATCGTATTAAAATAAATATTCTTTCATTATTTAACCATAATAATTTATTTTTATTATTATTTCCTTTTCGGAATTTTAATACATAAAGATAAATGTTATAATAAAAAGCTTTTTGAATCGGTCGAAAATTCATTATTTTTCGTTTTTTTAACAGAAAAATTTCCTTTTTTTAATTAATCGTAAAAAGAGAACCGTTATTCCGTTAAAGCTTTCTATATAAAGTCGGTAAAAAGTAACGAATCCGATAAAATCTTTGACCTTTTTTACATTAATAAAAACCTTTTATTTTGGAATAATGATTATTTTTTTAAAATCGATTTTTAAGCTTATTTTTATTTCGATAATAAATTTTAAATATTTCGTTTTTTAAGTTGCGAATTCGTATTTATCCGAATTTAGTTTGAATTTTATTTCCGCTAAACGGCGGAATAACAGTTTCACTTTAATTATATACTCGGTTCGAAAATTGTGCGAATAAATTAATATATTATTTATATATACGGCATAAAAAGTATTAAAATAATATTTTAACATAATATTAATATAACATTAAAGAATAATCGGTATACCGTTAACGCTAAATAAATATATTAACTATTCGAAAAACTCGAAACGTATACGAAATGCAATTTTTCATTTATTTTCTTAACAGATACGTAATTAGTAAAAGATTATTCGAACGTTAAATTTCGTAAATTACCGGACTTATAATAAAGTTCGTAATGTTTCCTTTATTAACGGAAAGAAATAACGGTTTTATTTCGTAATATTATTTAATTCCTTATAATTTACGTAAAACCGTAAACTTTTATTAAATTTCCTTACGAATAATACCGAAATATTTGCGAAGGAATTATGAATCCGAATTTATTTTTTATTAAATATATTTATAAATATTTTATATAAAATTAGTACTTTTTTCTTCAATGTCTTATATAAAGGTTTTTATAAAATTGCTTTTTTTAACTTAAAATATTTATTTCCAGATTTATCGTTACCTTATTATTATTTTAATAAAACAACAATAATAAATTTTCATTAATTATAAAAAGGTTTCGAAATTCCCGTACCTTTTTAAGAAAATATTCCGGTATATCCTTAGAAATTAATTACGAATTTACTCTTAAGAATTTATTAATATCCTTTATAAAAATTTAAATAATTATATTCTATTTTTTATAGCGGCTTTGCCGCGTTATCGCCGTAACGGTTATAATTATTATTAGGTAAGTTTTTTTATACTTTTATAACCGCCCTTTTAGGCGGTTTTTAAGCTTTTTATTAAATTATCCTTTTTCGCGTAATATAAGCGCGGTAACGTTATTCGCAAAATAAATAAACCGTTATTTCGTTTTATATATAACATTATTATATTTTATTGAAATTTTTCCCAGGATAAAAAGGTAAAATAAATATTTAATTACGTATCTTTAAATTTATTTTAAATGATTATTTAAATTTACATTAATATAACTAACTTTTCGGATTGCAGTTATTATAAATTCGTTATTTTTCGCCAATTTTTACTAATAAAATATAATAAATATATGTTATAATTTTAAACGTTAAATTAATTATTAATTAAATGCAAAATAATTAATATATTTATATATATAATATTAGTAATTAAAAGTCTTAATATTAAAACAATATTATTAAATTTATTATCAATTGTTTGCAATTTTCTCTTTATTTTCTTTTTTTAGTAATAACTTTTAATATTTGTTATTTTTTTAAATTTTCGTTATCAGAATTATTATCCTTATTAACGGCATTTTGTAAGTTCGTTACCGAGATTTCCGTCTTAGCCGGACAAAGCCGCTTTGCAGGTTCATATTTAAGGCTTTTCTAATTCGAATAATTTATAACGGCGTAACGGAAATATTATTTTTTTCGTTTTCCGGTTTTTATTTTATTATCGAAAAATTATTTCGCATAGAGCCGGTTATCCGAACCTTATTTCGAATTATTCCCGCATTGATTTTTTAATTACCCCGTTATTAATTTATAAGTTTAAAAATTAACATGATTAATTACGTAATATACGATAAGCATATATCCTTTTAAACGTGTATTATTTAAGGCGGTTAATTAATTTAATTAATATATTATTATTAATTAATTATTTTACGTTTTTTACCGAAATATTAAATAGTTATTTTGCATTTTTATAATAATTAAATAAAACCTTTAAGTAATTAATTACCTTTTTTGCCTTACGTATTTAACTGTTATAATTATCGTAAAATATGTTTCTCGTTATTAACGCGTTACGAAATTACGGATTAATATAGGCGTTTAAAAAAATTACTTTGATTATTAAAAGTTATATTAAACTTTTTATTTTGCTAATTTAAACTTAAAATTTAATAAGTATATTTAAAACTATGACGTATTTCCTTACTTTATATATTATAATTGTTTTTTAACGGATTATACCGTTTATTTATTTTCGAAATACTTTTTTATATAAAAAAAGAAATTATTGATATTAAGATTTTTGCGTAATTTTCTTATTTCGAGTTAATCATTAAATTATAATTATTTTTCGGTAAATATAAATATTATAATACTTAAACAAATTATTACAAAAAAACAGGAAATAAATCGGGTTTCCTTTATTTTACTAGAGAATATAACGAAAAACGAATAAAACGTTTTTTATTTTTTATCTTATGAAAACTATTCTATATGTTTACGATTCGTTTTTATAAACACGTTATTAAACGGCAGGCTTATTATAAGTTTTTGTCGAAAGGGATTTTATCTTATAAAAATCTTTTTTTTTCCGTTTTCGTAAAAAGGTATTTTTCTATTTCTGTTATGCGGTTAAATAAATTATTTATCGTTTCGTTACGGCTAAAAACGAATTTAATAAACCTTTTTTGCTATATATTAAACTTTTGAAATATATTTACGAATAATTTATATTATAAGTTTTCCTAAATAATTCCGGACGAAATTAATATTATAAGTTTACTTATTGTTTTGTCGGTTATGTTATTTTTTAATTATTTCGTTATAAAACTCTTTTTAATTTAATATCCGTAACCAGGATATTATGAAAAAAACGTTTCGTTTTTACCTAATTTCCTAAAAGTTATAATAAATTATAACCTTAAATATATGTAACGAGTACGATACGTAAGCTCAGCGGAAATACGGTTTAACCAAAATTTATATTCAAAGTAAAAAAAAAAAAGAAAAAATAGCTAGCCTGCAACAAGGTAACTGCTCCCTATATATATATATGGGTGAGCTCGAGCTAAAAAGCTCGCTTCGTAAGCCCGAGCCGCCCTATAGGCGTTAGCCTGTAACAGTTAAAACGATTTGCAGAATTTCTTTTAAACTAGAAAATAATACTTTTAATTAAAAACCTAAATAATCAATTAAGAAACGAGTATTAGGTAGATACTATTTTTATTCGAAATTAATATATTATATATCTCATTTCTCTTAAATAAATATATCGTAAATTTAAACTATTTATGTCATTTGATCTTAGATTTCTTTAATCAATTAAATTATCCCAAAAACGAAGTTTTGACAACTGGAATTTAGTTGTAATAAGTCGGCGTTAAACAATAAAAGCATGTTTTCCCGAAGTAAAAACTTTTTTTTCTATAATAGCGTAACACTTTTTCCTATTTTATTGCTTAAATTAATATATTTACAATGTAAAAATAAGTGAAAACCACTTTTATATTTTCGACCGTTATAAAAACTATTGTTTAATTAAATTTGAGTAAAATCACTTTAAAATATATTATTATATTTTACTCTTTGTACTTCTTCTCTTAGTTTTAAAACCTGTTTAATTATTTTATTAGGGTATATATATATATTATATATCTGACTTCGTTACCACTTGTTATAATGCGTTTAAAATTATTATAATACTCGATAATATTAAATGCGACTTTGCAAATATCAAATTTATTTCAATCACTGTTAACACATTTCTGCTTTATTTTAAATATTTTTAATTGAATATATATTAAATGTTTTATTACAATTTTCGGTAGTTCGAGTTTCTTTTTCTTTTCACGAAAATATTTAAATATATTTATAAATGATTAAAAAAAACAACGCTATATATTACGGATACATTATATCGTTACTTTGGAGCAAAAGATTGGCGAAATAATCTCAATTATAGCAATTATCCTAAAGTTTACTGCTGTATATATACTAGAGCCTTATTTGGTATTCCCAAACCGTAACACTATGTGTAAAATGCTTAAAAACTCTAAAAGCAAAGGGTTGATAAATATAAGTAAATAGCGCAACTTTTTTTAGTAGAAAAAGTAATTTAATATTTGTTTATAAAACTAATTATATATTTCAAAAAATTTCAAAAGGCAGAAAAATGATTGCTTTATAAAGACTGTAATGTATAAAAAAGAATAAAGTTCTTTGCGTCGAAAACACTAGGAGTGAATTGTAGAATTTAGGAACGCTTAAAAATAATTGTCACAACAAAGTAATAACGATGTCACAGTTCCAAGTAGCACCTTGTAGGTATATAGGGCAGAACAAGGCGGTCAGAGCTCGACCTGACAACGTTCCACTTTTAGTAGTGTAATAGCTAGACTCTTGTTCTTCTGTGCTGTAACAAACCAAAAGAAATTTCATACTTGTAAGAAATTCGAATATATATTTATAAATATGGCCAAATTTGATCAGCAAAAATAAATTTTGCGATTTAAATTCAGCTTATACATTATACTTTATATATTTAGGATTATATTTTCGAAATTGTAGAAAAACAAACAATATATATATATATATATATATGTATATTATAAAATATAATATACAATTGTGACGACCCAACCTAAGATCGGTCTCGAAAACGGTCGGACCCACATAGGAGGGTTACGTGATTTGGATCTCTCTTTGCAACAAGATCCAAATGAATCCATACAGAACCAACTGAATCCAATGGCATTGGATCTGTAGTAATGTCAAGATCCAATAGAGATCCAATCAATCCAGAAAGGATATATACACTCATTATTTCCATAGTTTAGATAGATTCAGCTTGCAATACTCATCAATACCAATCGTTTGCAATACAACTTCTGCACCTTTGGAGACGTGACTAAGTTATCTCATTTCTACAGAGTCCCACGATACTCCTGCTAACATAAACCCGTACGACTAAGGTTTAATAGTTGGTGAAACCGCCTAGCCGTCAAAAAAATATTAAGTAAATTATCCCATTATTTTATAATTAATAAGTAAAATTAAAATTGAATCTTTTACAATAAGGTTTAGTAATATGAAATCTACGATTAATTTTAGTAATTAATTAATTAATCTGGCAGTTATCTATTAAAGTTAAAAGGTATCCATCAGCTCCACTATATATATAGTTGTAAGCACTAGAATAACTTCTACAATTACTATTATTTCATCAATTTCTTTGTCCCTAGCGTAACGGTATAGTGCAGCTGTAACATTAGCCGATATATGTTTTACTCTTAAAAATGATAGATTGAAGTATAGTACTTACATTAAATATGAAAACTTCTTTATTAAATAAATTAAATGAAATTTTCAGATATACAATAAATGTATTTGTTGATGCATATCTTACAAGACTTTCCTTAAATATAAATATATAATTCGCAATTTATTTAAAAAATATTGTAATATTATAATATACAAAGTCGCGTAAAGAATAATTAAATAAGCGAAAAACTTAAAACTTTCAAAATGTAATCGAATTAATAAATCAAACTTTTATTCTTATATATCCTTTGAGAACCCCTTTTGAATTTATTTTAGTTTGTTATTAAAAACTATTTTAAAAATAATTAAAAACAATTAAAATCAAAATAACCACTCAGTTTAATTATTTAAAAATTTCAGGATACAATTAAACGTTAATTTCGAAAGTCTTAATGAAACTCCTATTAATATATAATAGGTTTATTATACTAATAATAAAAATAAAGTTCGAAAAACTCGCTGATCTTTAAAAATAGTAAAATTCAAACAGAATAGGTATATCATAAGTATAATAATTTATTTTATATATTTCATCAATGATTGTTAAACCAAATTACATGTGTAATAAGAAGTTTTATACTTAATTATTGTACATTTACGTATTACGAAAACTATTACAATCTATACCCAATAATAGAAACGCTGTATTAAAAAGAGAAATGATATAGTATAAGATATATAACTTGTTTAGTTAAGTAAAACATGGTGGAAATGCGGCATTAATCTTTAAAGCATACTATTTAACGGTATAAATAGAATTAAATTAAATGATTTTATTTTAATACAATATAATATAAAGCGTTAAAATAGTTTCTAATTGACATATTGGGATAAAATAATTAACTGATTATATGAAAAGAAATATTTAAAAATAATAGAAAAGATAACCATTTAACTATATATATATTTCTAATTTCGTAGAATTATTATTATCTATAAGAAATCCAGAAACGTATTACATCACTCTATCGACTACGCCATCTTACTAGCTAGCTTTTAGCATCTTGCAATAACAAATGTAATGTAATTAACTATGACTTAATAAAGTGATAAAAGTTTATCGATCTTTTTACTACTAATTTATTTACAACTGTTTTACGAATACGCGCAATATATCCGAATTTACTACAAATCCTATAGTTCTATTTTTATGTTTTAATTTTCTCCTAACAATTATTATTTATTATACTTAAGTACGATTTCCTATTCTTTGTTTTTCTATTAAAATGTTTTTTATTATTTTATTTTTAAATGCTTTGCTGAAAGTATAATTCTTTATTTATAAGTAATTACGTATTTTTCAAAGCAATTACAAATATATAAAAATATATTAAGATATATTTACTAACAGTTAGTGAATTATTTTTGTTCGCTATTTGCCTTAATTGTAAGATAATAGATAGTACTAAGATAGGGTGAGGTAATTTCCGGCAAGTCGCGGAGCACATTTCAAGAAGTAAATATATTAGGTTATTTCTATCTAGCGTTTTCCACCAGCTACCAGATGGTGGATATATATTATTAGACAGCTAGGCGGTTAATCGGCTATTAGTCGTAATATTGTAAGGGTTATATTCTTATAATTATTCCCCTTTTTAATTTTGTTAATATGTAACAGCATTGTTATTAATTTAACGTAGCTTATGTTAACAGTTAATTACGTATGTTTATCGAAAAATATCCGTTCGTAAGTACGTAAGTGTCAAATATTTTGGGATCAATGTGAGAGGAACAATACGAGTATGTTAAGGACCAGTCTGAAACTTGCCCTTCTTCTCTGACAAGGAAGTGAGCAACTACCTATAAAGCAATTACCCCGCAACGACCTCGTAGCTCTTGCGTAGGAATGACACATAGAATGCTTAGCGTTCCTTTAGTGGTGCGCACACTCCCTTAGCCCCTGACAGTAAGTTGTATTATATTGTAAATGGTTATCGTAATAATTAGTATATGCTATATGTACTTAATCTTTTTTTGCTTAATTTCCTATTTCATTCCGTTGTTTAACTCTACTTTATTTGTCTTTTGTTTCTTTTCGCACTTTTCTTTTTATTCCCTTTCTATACGTGTTTCGTTTATTTTTTTTCTGCATTTATTTTTATATTATTTCTTTCGTGCGTATTAAGTGTAATCTTTGTTTTATTCCGGTTACCATATTTCTTTTTCGTCTAATGTATTCAAAAAAAAATATTATTTTGATATTAATAATAACTGAGAATTCTTTTAACGTTATTTTCTTTATCACAGAGGATAAGTCGGACATTAATTGTACAAGGAACGGCAATAAGCCTTATTTTATTGACGTAACGTAACCTTATTTCGATTAATATACGATTTACGTTTACATTCTCGGTAGTTTAAATTATATAGTAATTAATTATTGTTATGAAACTTTTCGTTCTTTTAATAATTATTTCTAATATTATTAATATTACCGTTTAATTTCTATTCAAATTTCGGTTATTGTTAAAAACGCTGTTTAAACGATTTTTCAATTCGGTATAGATAATTAGGAATTAATTAACGAATTTAAAAAGGTTAGTAGTGTAAATATCCAGTATGAATATAATAATAAATTTACCATCTGGCAGCTAGTGAGAAACGCCAGATAGTAGTAACCTAATACATTCACTTCTTGGAATCTGTTTTACGATTGGTCGGAGATCACCTTACCCCAGCTTACAACTATCCATTATCTTACAATTGTTGGTAAAAAATAAAATATTTTTAAGTTTTTTTGGATTTTACGTTTAGTAAATTTAATAAATATCTCCATTTTTTGTGATCATATATTTTTCGATTATTTTGCAATATTGTTGTATTAATTTCCTTATTACGTTCACTAAGGGCTAATTCCCGTAAAACTAAATAATTAAATGCGAAAAATTGTTTTCGAAATAAAATTTCGATTTCTTTTAAGTGGCTTATCGGTTTTCGTTTATATTTTATTTTACCTATAAAGCAATTATAATTTGGTTTTGTTTATTTTGATTTAATATTAAATTGGACAATTAAATGTATGTTTTATATTTAATATAAAGGTTCTAATCTCTTTCTATTACTATTTGGCTTTCGGTTATATTTCGGTTTATTATATGTAGTTAATATTCTTTAATCGGTTATCTTTTAACTGGTATTATGTACGGTAATTACTTTCTAAAGATCTAAAAGCAATTATACAATAAAGATTTTAGTTTTAATATTTTAATTTTGCTTAACGTTATCTTTTATAATTTTATAATTATTAAACAATCGATTTTCGACAAAGATATTATTATTTTATAATTTCTAGAATATTCTATTTCTTATATACAGACATAATGTTTTTATAACATTATAATATTTTAAGTACAGTTTTAAAATATTTTCGGAATTCTTACCTATTGTATTTGATAAGCTAGCACATGTATTTAATTAAATATTTATACTATATCCGGTTTTCGCGATAATAAACGGCATCTTTTTATTACTTATCTTTTTATTTTTTATTTAGTTTAATAATAATGTTTGAAAATCGCCTTACTTTGAATTATATTACGGTTTTATTGAAAAATTAAGGATATATTAAATATGGTGTAATATTTAATAAGAAACTTCTGTTTATATATTTAAAAGTTTATTGATTTTTTTAATCGTAATTCGGGTATAATTAACATAAAAAAGCTTATTTTTCAATTTAAATATTTAATCGATAAACTTATTTATTACTTTAATTAAAATTTATAAATATATAATATTTGTTTAGCATATTTTAAAACGTTATTAATTTTTCTTAATATCCGTATATCGTTCGACGGATACTCGTTAACGTTTTAAAACGCTTTGTTAGTTTTTATACGTATTTATTAAATATTTAAAAAAATATGTTATTATTTTTAAAAATTATTTATATAAACTTTCGGACGAAAAACGGCCAGTAAAACTTTTCAAATTATATTATGCGGAATTAATATATTAAGTAACAACATTATTTCATTATTTTGATATTTATTGACGTAATGACGAAAATACTATTACGAAACTTAATTAATATATTATATTTGCCTTTTAATTTAAAATCAATAAATATTGGATATTTATTAATTTAGTTTTCGTACTATGATATAACGTTAAATAAATTTAGTTTCCTAATAATTTACTTGTATTATAAATAAATCTTATTAACGAAACAAATTTATATTATATTACGTTATAAAATAATCATATTAATTTAATTAAAATTAAGGTTCTAATTATAGAATAAATAGATATAATTTGGTAAAACGATTAATAATTATTAAAATACTTTCTTAGTTTAATGTATTTATATTAAGCGTTTTACAAATCTTATACTAAAATTTAATAAAGAAATTTATAATTTATCTAAATAATAATAACGATTAAAATTCTTTAGGCAACTTATAACGAAATTATATTATAACTGCATAATCCGGATATTATTAAATATATTGTTTAAATATCGTTTGTTATATTCTTCTAATTAAGAACTTTAATTATTAATTATAAAATTCGAATATACTATATATATTTTGTTTTTAAATTTGATAATATTAATTAATTAACGATCTTTATTACGCTTTATAAAGATATTATAAATTTGTTTTTATAAGGTAAAACTTTATTAAGAATTTAAAAATATTCGGTTTTTATTTTGGCTTACTCTTTAATTATTTACATTAATTATATAATATTTTTATTTTTAATTTGCAATTTTCAAATTCAAGTATAAAATTATTCAAAACGCTGCGGCTTTACTACGGTTTCGTTTTTAAATAACCTTTTTACTAAATAAATCTAAAATGTATTAGTTTTAAATACTAACTTTATTAGCAATTTCGTTTTTTGCCATTTCTTTTCGACACCCGATTATAATATACTTATAATTTGCAATTATTATTATGTAACCGTTAATTATATTATTATGTGAATTTATATTTGTAATATTAAATATAAATAATAAATTTAGTAAATATATAGTATCTTCTTTACTCTTTGTCAGAAACCTTTTACGATTATATAATCAAAGGTTTTTTGCTTTTTTATACGCATAATAATACTTTAAGTTTTCGTTATTTAGAATTTATTGAAATATTTAGACCAAATAAAGTTTACAATATTTTTATGAAATTGTTTATTTTTTTTATCATATGCAAAACCACATTATGCATTTATAATTATTTTTCCTATATGATTTGATATTTCGTTTCTAAATCTTAAAATTCATGAATATATAGAAATTATATTTTCATTGGTCATTTTTTAAGATATTATTCAACCGTTTTGATAATTCGTTTGCCAGGTTAACGATATCTAGTTAATATTAGATCTTCAAGTTAAATTTAAAAAATCGATAAATATATTAAATTAATTTTAGTTTAGAGTTACGTGGTAATATATATATAATATTTTAAAAATTATAAAATTAAAAAGTAATACGAAATATTTTTCAGCTTTTTCGAAATATTGATATTAATATTTTAATTTTTTATAATTCATAAATATTTTATTACTTTATTTCTTCGGTCTATCGACTAAATTAAGTTTTGGTTATTAATATATAATCAAGTACTAATATTTCTTATGATTTTATGATAATATTTTATGATACGTTATATCAACATATTTATGTTGATATAAATATTTTTCGAATTATTTTAATATCAGAAACTAATTTCTGATTAAAAGAAATATTTAAATATATAAATTATTTTTCGACAATGTTTAAATCCATCAAAACCTGCTCGATTGTTTTAATATTCTATTGTTTTTAATAACTTAATAATAAATTAAATAATATTCGATTTATGAATGATAAATATTCGATACAGTTTATAAATTTTGAAAAGATTCATATAACATAAAATGATTTCGCTTTTAACTATATTTCAATAAAATTCATCTGTTATCGGTTTATTTTTAACTTATCGATATTAATTGCGAAACTTGAAACACCTCTTGTTTCGAAAATTACGTACTTAATTATTTTAGCCAATATTTAATAACATGATTACCATTCATAAATAAATCCAAAATACTTCGCATATTTCTTTGTAATTATCTAAATATATTATATATCTATAACTATTAACCTATTTAATTCTTTATATATATAAGCTGAAAACGTCATCGGTACATTAATAAAGCCAAACGGTATAACCGTATATGCGAATTAACTGTGACTCGTTCGACCAATAGTATTTTACTGGCCCACTTTTTTTATTTTAATTTAATAACAAGTACTTTTAAAATTGATTTTTGAAAATTGCTTAATTTTCTTTAACCGATTTGTCGTTTTTAAAATTAAAAATAAAGAATATAGTTTTTTTTCTTATTAAATTTAGCCTCTTATAATTGAAGTATAATTCAAATTTATTACTTTTTAAATACAAGAAATCCTAGTATTATACGTCCGGTTTTAAATAAAATGTTTATTTTTCGAGTTACTTAACATATTTGTAAAATAATTGTGGTTAAACTTTCAAAATAAAGGAAATTATGTTAAATAAAAATATTTTCCTCAAAAAATATATTTATGATATATTTCGTGCCTCATAATTTGAAACGTCTCGTCACTTTTTCAGCAAATATCTGTGAAAAACATTTTAAATACACAAAAAATTAATTATTTTTCTTTTTTATTATTTTCAAATTTCGATATATTTATTTCATCGGTGAAGGATATTTGAATAATAATATACATTTACTTTTGACAAAACGTTAAATATGCGCCATTTTATTTATCGACTTTTTATAACGATTTATACGATTATTAACATATAATTATATTTAATAAAATATTTAATTTATTTATTTTTAATTTAAAGCATACAAACTGAAGCGTTTTTCGATTACTCTATATTATAAAGTACTTTTGTATAAAACTTCTCTAAACTTTTTAATATTTCATATATACGTTATTATCGTTAATACAATAGAGAATAATTACGGACATTGATTAAAGATTATATATCTTTTTATTATTTTACTTCTAATAGTAATTTGCATTCCTGTATTTATATTTATTTATATTGGTTTATTTTCTTTACTTTTTTAATAATTTTGGTTGGCTTTATAGGAGAATATATTTCTCTCGTTTTATAATTAATGCCTGAAGTAAATTAAATATATAAATATATGGTCTGGCCTTTTTTAGATTTACATTAAGAGATTAACTTAATGTATTATTATATATTATAACGTTTTGTACGATTTTCGGAATTCGGTTTTCGTATTACTGGAATAATAAAGTTTTCGTATTGTTTTGACATTTATAATTCATACTTGTATAACATATTTTTTATACGTTCAATATTTAAATAAACCTCTATAAAATGACAGACATTAATTCTTATGAATTTATTTCGATCGAAATTAAATTAAGAATTATTTTATATGCGAATATTAAAAAGGTCGATATCTGTACTAATTTTATACTGCATTTTTGATTCACTTTTTAAATTTTTTCTTTTGAACAAATGTAATAATACAATCGTTTATTTTTATTAACGCTTTTAACTAAAAATAAATGATTTTTTTGCCTTTTTTAAAAGTCTTAATAACTTTTTGCTTTATTTATTACGTTGTTGATTTGGTTTAGTTTAATAGCTTTTCGTATCACTGTAATTAATAACTTTCATACTTATTTATAAAAATATTGAAAAATAGAAAATTTATTATTTCGATTATTTTTCGGACTAGAAAGGTTTACGGATTGTGTTATATAAGTTAAAAATCTTTATTTAACGCAAAACTTTAACGGTAATTAATTAATTTATTATCGTAATTTTATGAACTACTCCTTATATTTCCAAATTGAAAAACTTCAAAGTTTCGCAATTCTTTATTTTTAACTTTTTTTAAAATTAAAGTAATTAAGCGTAACGCGGTATATTTATTAAAGATTCATAATAAAAGTTTTAAGTAATTTTATATTTGTTAAATTTTAATACAAATCTTTTAATTTGAATTATTTTTGGTTATGCGGTTAATTATTGAAATAATTCCGAATATTATTCGTTTTATTAACAGTTAATTTTCAGGATTTATTTACTATAAAAGATTTAATGTTTTCTTGGATTATGTTTCGAAATATAATCGTTATATTATGTCCGTTTTTCGACCGTTCGATTAACGGTTATCGGAACGCGTTTTTATTATATATATCAAAGAATTTACAATTCCCTAAATGGTAATATTTTGTCCTGTTAGGGCTCTATTAAAGGTTTTGTTTTTGCTTATTTCCTCAATGTTATCGATTGTTCATTGCACGAGTTCCGATCGGCGGTTTTTCCAACTGGTAACCTAAGTTCGTTTTGCAGTCGGCGAATTTTGCTTTTAATAATTATCGCGTTATTTTTTACAAAAGAGATAGAAAAGTTTTAAAATAATAGATAGCTGTAAGTTAAGGCAAGGCCATTTTCGATTAGTCGTAGAGCATATTCTAAGAAATAAATATATTAGATTATTTCTCTCTGGCGTTTTCTATTAGCTGCCAGATGGTGGATTTGTATTAGTAGGAGGGCCGGCGGCTAGTCGATTATCAGCCGTAACGCTATAAGAGCTATCTTCTTATATTAACACATTTTAATTTTCTTTTATTTATAACTGGTTTATATTATTATTTCACGAATATCATTTTATATTTTTATCCTTATCAAATAAATTAAGCAGGTAAATATAAACTCGAAAACGAGTTTATAAATATAGTTTCACAATTTCAAATTGGAAAAGGATGATATAAATATTACAAAACGAACTAGTTTTTAAAACTCCGAATTTAATATTTTCTAATCTTCTAATAACTTTAAATGTGTTATAAAACCCGGTAAAGAAATCTTTTTATAAAATAAATAGCATAATTGCGGTGTTAAAAGACTGAAATAAAGAAAACAACCGTGCTTTAAATTCTAAAAAAACAAATAAATAAAACGTAAAAATATCCATCTTCGCAGTATATTTTCCAAATTCTATCGAATAATACGTTTGTAATAGTTGAAAAAGAAATTATATTTAATATTTTTAAATGTAATTAAGTATATTTATCGAACTCGTAAGCTGCTTTAAAATTTACGTTATATATTGCTTAATCATTAATATAGGGCAGTGTATTAGACGTATAATTACACTTTGGTCATTAAGAAATCCGAGCTTTTTATATATATTCAGAACTTTTTTTCAATAAATACAACTTTAAGAATATTACTAGTTCTTATATTTTCACGCGTATTTTAGTCACCGAGTTTATTATTATAACAATTTTCGAATTTAGTTCCATTTTAGGTATACCGGCTAGGGGTTTAACTAACCATTAAACCTTAGTCGTACGAGTTTATAATAGCAGAAATATACTAAGGTTTTAGGGATTAAAATAATTTAATTATATTTTCTAACATCAAAAATGTTTTAGGTACCCAAAATATATTATAAGCTCATATTATCTGAGTTATGAATCTAATAAGCGTATTTACCAGGGCTTACTGGCTTACTATCAATAAGTTTACGATCCGGCTCACTAGCTTTCCATCAGTGAGTTGGTGATCCGTTACGTGACCCGACCTATTAGGTCGGTTTAGCTGTTCCGTTGTATCAGCTAGCCAGATGTGCTATAGTACAGCAAATACGGAAAAGTCACCTTCTGATCGGAAAATATATATTCCGCTGCTAGATTACAGAGAACCTGTACGCGTTACGAAAGAGTACATAATTAGCTGAATATAATAACGTAATTAATATTTTTTATATTCAACATTTAAAAGTTTTGATTGTTTAAATACTAATTAATCAATAATTATTAACTGGATATAAATTATATATAAATTGTTACCGTATATAGTTTTAAAAGATATATATGTAACGAACTTGTTATATATCCATCCAGAGGTATGAGCAGTATCCGAAAAAGGTTTTTGATTTGCAGGTAACAATAGGGCGAGGAATAATTCCGTGGTTTATTCGTTAAAGAGATTTAAAAACTTTTCCCTTAATTAAAAAACGGTAGAGTTATCTTTTGATTAAGAGCTTAGATTGATAGCTAAAAAGCGAAATTAAGTAAGTATTATTTACATAAAAAACCGATCTATTATATATCCCATTTCCCAAAATAAATGTATTGTAAATCTATTAGATTTGTATGATCTGGTCCCCAAATCACCCAAATCATTCAAATTACGTTAAAAACTAAGCTTTCCGTTCGGAGTTCAGCCGTAACAGGTCCGCGTTAAGCTTTAAAGGTTGGTTTTTTCGAAATAGGAGCCCTTATTCCTATAATATTATATCTTTTTTCCAAGAATTTTTGTTCCAAAAATAAAAACCGTAGGTTATTATTTTATTTTATTGGAAAAAATTAAAAATATTTTAGTTACCTTTATTATAATAAGTTATATCCAAAATCAAAACCTTAATTAAATTAATGCGGTTTCCGTAATATTTAAATTAATTTAATTAAAAAGTTTGATATTAAAGCTTTCCCTTATTCGAATTATATCCGATTTGGCGAAACTAATTATTTTTACGTTCTTAAGTACTTGAATTATAGTTATTATATTCGCCGACAACGTCCTTTTTATAACGTTTTAATTATAAATTCGTTATAAAAAATAAACGAAACGCAAAATTGCCTATTACGCGAATAACGTAAAACCGAAAATAGCTTTTTGGCGTACCAAAATATTGCAAAAAAAACAGAAGGCGATGGAAAAAAGGTTAGCCGAACTGCGCCGCCAGCAGGATAAAAAATCGAAAAAATTTGTTGGAAAACTAAGGCGCTTATACTTTTAATAAAACTTTCTCAAAAAAAAGGCGGTAAAGTTATTAAAAAAAAAGGTTTAAAATTGAACCAGTTGAAAAAACGAGAAAAGATGGAAAAAAAGCAGCATTACGTAAACGTAAAGCAAGTATAATTTGTATTTAAAATGGACGTTATTATGGAAACGTCGGTTTTTTTCGAATGGAGCGCCGTAAAGGTTAATTTAAACGGGGGACCGTTGTCGCCTGCGACCTTAGCCGTATTAGAAATGGTCGGTTAGGATTTTGGCGGTAGAATATCTTAACCAGGTTTATCGTATTCGTTAAATAGTTAAGTAATTCCCAAATATTCTTTTTATATAAGTACCTTTTTTATTTAACTAAGTACTAGATTTTATTTTTAATTATTTTGGAATCCAGTATTTATTTGATTTTATATTCGTTAGGGTTTTTTTAAGTTCTAGATCTGTTTTTAACGGGGCGTTTTTGGGTGCTGGTTTAAGCAAAAGGATATAAAAAACAACATGTATTTTTATTATTTTGGGTAATAATAATTTGTAATTAATTTTGGAAATAATTTTATTTATTTTAAACCGACCAAGGTTTTTGAAATTAAACTTGTTATTAAGTTTTTTTGTTTTAATCTGTAGGATATTTAAAGTTGCGTTTTATTTCTGGCGTAATAGGTAAACTTTATTTTTTTTCGTTAAATTTAATCCCTTAATTCTCTTTTTATTATAATACTGGGTTATTTTTCGTTAAAAAAACTTTAGTTTATTATGAAAACGAATCTAAATCGTTTTTATTTTTATTATTAATATTTCTGCTTTTAGGATAATCGTAATAATTTTTGGTACCTTATTAAGTAATTATTTGGGTCGTTTCGTTTTTACGTCGTATTTATATATAACTATATAAGGGGATACGCCCATATCCTCGTTAACAAAAATATTGTAAATAATTTATGCCAATAAAAAAGATTTTACCTAATTATCCTATTAATAATTAATATAGTTTCGGAAATACTGTTTCAAAGTTTGATTTAATTTTTCGGTTTGGTTATTCGTTTGGAAATAATATGCTGTTAAGAACTTAAACTTAGTACCTATTTGTTTGAAAAAGTTAATGCCAAATTTTAAAGTAAAAAGCGTATTTTTGTCGGAAATAATTTTTTTAGTATATTATGTTTGTCGAAATAATATTTAATAGAAACATATATTAATTATTTTGCCGTTGTATTTCCTTTAAAAAACAAAAAGTACTCATATTTGATAAATTTATAAATAATTACTTATATTTCGTCGTATTTAATTTTAGTAATTATGTTTTTAAATAAAAATAAATTAATAATAAAATTCCAAATTATGGTATTTCATACTTTATTAGGAATGTTAATAAGTTATAATAGCCCGTAAGGTTTATGGCGTATTACTTTAATTTTATTGCAAATATTATAATTTTTAATAATTATTTTGACCATACGGCGTAACTTAAGGAAATCGTATTTTTCTTATAGTCGTCGGGTAATTTTAAAAATTCCTTAATATTCATATAACGGATTTTCTTAAAATTCCTTTATAAATTATTTTTGTTAATCCTTTAGAACATAAATTTTGCTATAGTATAGTAACTGGTCCTGAAGCTATTCTTTTAGCTGTTAAATTTCTTTTTATTCCTTCGTATTATAGGAATTCCAAAACCGTATCAAAAATTCAGAGGATAATTTCTTCAGGATTTCGCATAATTGTATAATGTTATCCTAATTGTATTATAATATTTATATATTTCTTTTAGGAATTTTGGAATTATAATTACTTTTGCAATTAAGAATATCCCCTTAGATATTTTTTTTCTTTTAATATGATATATTTTGAAATTGAAGTTTAATAGAAAAATTATCCAGGTTTTATATTTTTTATTTAGTTCTTATATCTTTATAAATTAAATAAGGTTTTTATAATCAAAGTAAATATTAAAAAGTTTTTTTATTCCGTTAAAGAAAAGTTCTTATTCTTTAAAAGCGTTAATAATCGCCAATAATTCCTTATCGTAAATCGGATATTTGAATTCTGTATTTCGGAATACTTTTAAGTAATATATTATTAGGTATTATTTGCCATTATCCTTTAATTATTCTAAGACAGTATTTAATACGTAATTTAAAATATCCGTTTTTAGGCGTTTTTTCTTATTTGCGTTAAATAATCTTATTATAAGTCCGTTAGTAATTACATTTCTTAAGATTTAAAATATTTTTTTTTACTTTTTCTAGGAATTCAAAATTTTTTCTTATATATTTTTTGATAATAAGTTTCGTTAATAATTTAATTATATCTCCGTATTTTTTAATTAGGCTACGTACGTAATACGTAAATCCTACGATTTGTCGGATGTTTATAACGGTTATCATATTAAAGATGGGTTAATCCTTAACTGCTTCTATTTTAAAACGTTAAATTTGAATTTGGCCGGGGGTAAAAATATATCCTAGAAAATTTAGTTTTTATATATGCCATACGTTTTTGGCTGGGTTAATTCGGATATTTATTTCGTTTAGCGTTTGGAGCATTTAGGTAATTTGCTTTTTATGGTTTTTTAGTATTTTAAAGTAAATAAGGATATCGTCGAGATAGACGAACATAAATTTATTTAAGAATTTTCTGAACGTAATTATAACCAGTTATTGGAAACTGGCGGAAGCATTAATAAATCCCATATGTATTATTTTGTATTCGTAAAATTTATATATTATTTTAAATATTTTTTTTTATTTTTTTCCTTTAGTTATTCGAATACGGTAGTCGCTATTACGAAAATCAAATGCCGTAAATTATTTCGTTTTATTAACGTTTTTTTTAAAATATTTATAAGTATTACAGGGTATTTATTTTTAATTATAATATTATTCAGCTGTCGGTAATCGATTACTTTTTTGAAAACCAGATCTCCGTTTTCGTTAATTTTTTGTTTTTTATCCTTAGTTTTTGGTATTATAAGGACGGGATATTTAATAGGAGAATCAAAAAATTAAATATATTTTTTTAAATTAAAATAAATGCTTTTTTATAAAATTTCGATTTATTAAGGTTTATATGGTAAGTTTTATCAAATTTAAGGTAATATCCTTTTTTAATAGGTATCTTATAATTTTATTAATTATATGGCGGTAATTCGTAATTTCTTTTTATTTTTAAATAATTTTTTAAATTATCGATATTCAGATAATATTATAAAAATTTGTTTTGTAATTTGGATATCTTTAATAATATAATAAATTTCCTGATCGTCTTTTTTGGGTAGCTTATTTTCTTTGGAAAATATTTAATATTTCCAATCGATACGTAAATTGCTAAATTTAAACCATGGTATTTTTAGGATAATATCGTGGCCAGAAATATCGGTAATATTTAAGGAAATCCATTCTTGGTATTTTTAAATCCGTATTTAAAGTTTTTTAATTTTTTGAAAAATTCGTCCGTTTTCCTATGTAAATAAGCTTCCGTTTACTGTACGTAATTTATAGGATTTTAATTTGTACTTCCAGGAAATCTAATATTTTTCTGTTACCATAAAAAAATAAAATTATTTTCTGCTTTTAAGTTAATTATAGTTTTAAACGTTTTGTTTTTGTATTACAAAGGAATCTTAATTTAATTACGTAATCCCTTAATTACTTTATATAAGGTTTTATGTATTAAGACTTTTCGATACCTTATTTTCGAAAACTCTTATCGTTTTTTAATTAACGTAATTTATTTGTAAAAAGGCGTTTTTATTTTCGAACTTTTTTAGCCGCGTATTTGGTACAGTAATCGTCCATATACCTGTACCATTTTTTTTGCCCAGTTAGCATCCGAAAATAACCGTTTTCTTTTGATTCAACCTTTGGTTTTGCACCTTTTAAATTATAAGGTCGGAAAGGTATTTTTCCGAAAGAAATATCCTTATATTCAAAAACTTATATTGGACGCAAAGTATTAAAAAGTAACATAAGTATTTTTACGATATAACTTTTTGATTCCGTTTTAATTTAGGATATAAATAATAAAACCTAAGGTATTCGAATTATTATAAAATTTCCGTATATCGGTATTCGTTATCTAATTTTATAAACGTTTTTTCGTTTTATTTAGGCCAAAAGTTATTATTTTCCTTAGCCTTAAGATAAACGAAATAATTATCCTAATAGCAAACAGTAAAATATAATAAGTTATAAAGGTTTACCGATAACGTTTTGTAATAAATAATATATTTTGGGAACTTATAAAGCTTTAGGGATAATTATTTATGGTTATGGATATCTAGTTAAAATTAGCCGTTTATATCATATATTTCGTATTTTTGTACGTCGAAATAATAAAGATATTTTAATTCTATAATTATCCTAAAAACCTTTTATCCAGGATAATATTTATAAATTTTAAACTTAGAGTTTTGGCAAATAAAATAATTTTCGTACTTTGAAGTACCGCTTTAGATTTAAATAATTATAGTAATAATGAATTTTAACGGGGAGGAAATTATGTTAATTTTTTTTCCTTCTTTTCTACCTTATTATCGGTTTTTTGCTTAATTATTTTGATTTCTTTTCAAAGTTAAAGAATTTTTTTTTAAAATCCCTTTTAGCGGAAAAACGATATTTACTTTTAAAATGCCCTTTTTTGCCACAGTTAAAATATTTTATTTTGGATTTATTTTTCTTAAGTTCTTTCAAAGTAAAATTTGTTTTCTTTTAAAGTTTACCTTTATTTTTTTGTTTTAGCTCTTTAAGCCTTTGTCGTTACCTTATTTATTAATCCTTTTTTTTAAATACCGATTAAAAATACGTCGGTCAGTAATAATAACTTTGTCGGTATATTTTGCAAAAGATCCCACCTTAGGTTTTATATATAGTTTATCTTTAATTTAAGGCTTTAAGCCGTTATAATAAGGGTAAAATAACGTATTTTTTTAATAAGTTTAAAATAATTACTAAACCGTTAAACTTAATTATATATTTAGATATTAATTTGATTTAACGGAAAAAATAAAATTATTTAATTACATATTATTTTTTATCTGGATTTCCAAATACGGTTTTTATTTTTTTTCGAAATTTTCGTAATCGTTAAAAATATAATTAATAAAATCCGAAACTTTTTTTATATATCGTTTAAAATAATCCGTTAAAATAGGTTTAAACTATAAACGAATTCGTCCGATTAGTAATTAACAAATAATTATTATTTTTTGATATTTTTCAGGTAAAAAATTCTTATACAATTTGAAATAAAGCCTGGCCTAAACTAAGAATTTATCCGGGTTTTTTAAATTATCGTAAGGCTTGGGGAAAGTTAATTTATAACCTTTAACGTTTAATATTCCGTAATAACCAGGAAATAGAATAATTTCTTCCCATATTCGATTTATACCGAACAATAATAACGTTAAAGCTTTTTTTTGCGTTCGTCCTAAATCCATTAAAAGGGGCCGATATCTAGCCCTTTAATTTCGTCCTTTTACAAAGCCGAACTGAAAAAAAGCTGGTTTTTTTCCTTTGGTAAACCCAATATTTTCCTTTTTTAAAGTTCGAATTTCTGCCGTTAAGGCACTTAATTTTTCTTTTGCAATAAGTTTTTTCTTTTGGCTTTTTACCCCATATTCCTTTTTTTTCCTTAGCTTTTTTCCTACTTTTATTTTTTTCTTAACCCTTAATAATATCTTAAGAAATCGGGGAAAATTATTATTACGGTTAGGAAAAAGGATTTTTTTAAAATCAAATAATAAAAGGTATTATATTATTAATTAATTGGAAAACTTTTTTAATAAATAGTAAATCGTTAAGTTTTATTAATAATATTTTATTAGCTAATAACGGAAATCGGGTATATTATTTATTTTCTGAATATCGTCCTATATTATTATTTATATTAAGTTTAAAAAGGTTTATATCGTAATTAAGCAGTAAATTAGTCGTTAATTATTAATTAAAAAAATATTAAAATATAAAGAACTTATTATATATTTATTTGAAAATATAAGTAATATCCCAAAAAGATTTTTAATTTATAAAAAATAATAAAGTAAAAAATAATTCCGTAATTTATTTATTAAAAGAATTTAAAGATTTTTGCCTTAATTAAAAAAATACTATATTTATTTCTTAATTAAAAACTTAAATTAATAATTAAAATACAAAATTAAATAAATATTATTTATATAAAAGACCTATTTATTATATATCCCATTTCCCAAAATAAATATATCGTAAATCTATTAGATCTGTATAATTTAGTTCCCAAATCACCCAGATTATCCAGATTACGTTAAAAGCCAAGCCTTCCGTCCGGATTTCAGCCGCGACAGGTCCACGCTAGGCCTTAAAGGTTGGTCTCCTCGAGAAAGGAACCCCTGTTCCTGTAACCATGTAATTATACTTATATTATTAATATTTGCTATTGTTTATGAAAAGTTTAATCCTTAAAACCGATTTAAAGAGATATGTTAATTTAAATTATATAAATTTATTATATAAATTTAGATGGATTTAAATTAATCATTTTGATAAGTTATTAAATTAACGAAATTTAAAGTGAGTTTTTCTTTAAAACTTAATATCGGTTATGAATTTATAAATATAATTTACTGATTAAAAATATTATATAATTCCGAAAGTTTTAATTTAACTCATTAATTAATTAATATTTCTAAAATTACAAAAAAAGCAAATAGGTATAAAATTAAAAGTTTAAAATAGAGATTTTTAAAAATGTAAACAGGAAGATTTTCATAAAAAGTATTTGTTATAAGAAACAAATTCTAGAATAAATAATTTTAATAATTAAAAAAGCATATTTCTGTTTTAAAAGAATAATACGTTAAACACGTTAACTTTAGTGAATTATATAGTAATAGGGTTAGATTAATATGTAAAAGAAATATCGTAAATAATTAAAATGAATTTCGAAATCTGTCAAGAAATAAAACGAATAAATTATAAAACAATAAAAACTTATGACTTTAAAATAATAAAACGGTTTTTTATAAATGATGATTTCGATAATATAAATAAATATTTAATTAATATGGTTAGGTTTTATTAAAATTATTTATACGGTTTGTTGCTAATATTAACTTATTTAATATTATTTTCAAAATAATATTTAAACAAGATATTAGATATGAAATTATTACAACATACCAAGTAAAATTACGAAATAGTCTTAAAAATATATATTTAAGAACACTTAATTTATTTATAATTTTAACGGAAACAAATTATGCGTTTTTAAAGAATATGTAGAAAATCGGTTCCAAAAAAAATAAATTTAGCTTTCGAAATTACTAGCGAAATACCTCATGTTTTTCGCACTTAATAAAAAGGGAAATTCCGATTGATGGTTAATTATTGATAATTAAATAATATTATTATATTTATTAATTAAAATAAAAACCGATTTTACGTAATTAGATGGTTTATAATATCGTAAGAAAATGAGAGAATACGAGAGATACGGCTAAATGTCAGCGACTAGTCGCCCACTCATATGCTCTGGAATAACTACAAGCTCTATATTGGGAAAACGTATATACAACCCAGATAGAAGTCTGCCCAATACACACACGCACTTCTTGGAATGGTCTGCGACTGTTTGCCATCATCTTGCTTACTTATTTATTACTTTACAAATATTCGATTTTAAAAATAAATATAACTTTATTAAAATTAAAAAAGAACAAAAATAAAACCAGTTTTTAAATCGAAATATAGATCGTTTAGATACGTAGTTATATTAATAGGATTTACGAATATATCAATAGCCTTTTAGCAGATAGTTAATTAGGTATTACGAAAATATCTCGATATTTTTATTATATGTTACCTTGACGACATTTTTATGTATTCGAAAACCAAAAAGATATAAATAGAATATTTTTATAAGAGGTTTTAAGTTTTATAAAATACTAAATTATTAATTAAAGCAAAAAAGAATTTCTTGTATAAATAAAAAATAGAATATCTAGGACATATTATTACCTTCAAATATATAAGAATAAATTTAAAAAATCGTTGTAATTATAAAATAGTAAACGTTAACGATAATTAAAAGTGTAAGATAAGCGAGGGTGCGACGCTAACCACAAGACGAAAAGATCAACAATTTCAAACCCTAATTGGGATTTTGGCACCCAAATCCATCTTATAAGAGCGCATGTAACAAGCTTCCAGCTACATTACAAAAAGACATAAGTATTTTTTTGGATTCGCCAATTATTATAAAACGTTTATCTGAAATTTTAGTAAAATTGTTATATTCTTAATTAACTTTATTTAAAAGAATTGAAATAAATATTATAAATAAAAAACGTTTTAAAAAATCAAAAATATAATTATTAGGAAGCTAGTATTAATTGTGTACGATTTAATACGTCTCGTTAAATTAAAGACCGATATTTCGAATTACGTATTAGGCGCGATAATCGCATAACGAAATTATTAAGGCAAAATTGTATTTTATTATCTATTTTCGTATGAATTAAAAAAAGCCGAATTCAATTACGGTATTCTATATCAGGAATTTATGGTTATTATTAAAGCTTTTCGGGAGTTTAGATATTTTCTTAAATAAGACTTTTATTAGATTAAGGTTTATATAAATTATTAAACTTTTCCCGTTTTATTGTAACTAAAAAGCTTATCAGACGATAATCATGATACATAGAAAAGATATCGAATTTCAATTCCGTTATTATTTATAAAAAAACTTTAAAAAACGGTAGAGACGATATATTAAATAAGCGATTAAATTTTAAAGAAAAATTAGTTAACGTTAAATACATAGTTTTCGATTGTACTTCTAAAAAATATTAATATTTACGATAAAATATGATAATACGAATTGCGTTATAGGATATACATAAACAAATTAAGGAATATAAGAATAAATTACTAAACATTAAAAAAAAAGTTACACGTTTCGAAAAAATACCGAATAGATTTATTAAGCTAGATATATAAATATTAATTTTACGGATATCCAGAGACTTATAAAACCATGAAATGATTTTAAAGCATTTAAATTTTTGTAAAGATAACAATAATAGTTTAAAAAATACGACGATAATATAACCTTTGTAATAAGGTCCAGATATAACGATATAAGCCTGTTAAAAAGTTATAACTATTACCGGTCTTAAAGAGATTATAAAGTTCGATTATTATATATTTTATTACAAAACCCTTTTTATAGTAAAGATTAACCAGAAAAATATATTACAATAATATTTCAGTTTACAAAAGCTTTTTATCTTTTATCTTATTAAGAAAATATTAATGCAAAATAAATGGTATATATTGTTTAAAAACATTTTTAACGTATATGGATTATTATACGAAATTATTTTAAATAAGGAAATTACGATTATTTTACACTTTTAGCAAAGGTTTATATTATATATCGGCTTTAAATATAAATATTTTTATATATGTAAACCTTTCATAAACTGATATATAAAATCATTAAACTAAAATATTAAAAACATATTTGCGATATTACATCAATTATAAATAGAATAAGTAAATTAAAAAGTTACTTATGTAATAAACCTGTTATACATCTCTCTAGAGATATAAACAATATCCGAAGTAAGGTTTTGATTTATAAGTAATAATAAGGCAAGAAATTATTCAGTTTGTTTATTCGTTAAAGAGATTTAAGTACTTTTCTCATAATAAAGAACAGTTACCTCTAGCTACAGGCTTAGATTAATAACAAAAAAACGAAAATTAAGTAGGTGCTATTTATATAAAAGACAAATTTATTATATATCCCGATTTTTAAAATAAGTATGTCGTTAATCTGTTAAATCTATATAATCTGGTCCCAGATCACCCAGATTAACCAGATCACTTAGAGAACCAAGTTTCCCTATCCGGAATTTAGCCGTGACAGGTTTACGCTAGGTCTTAAAGGTCGGTTTCCTCGAGACAGGAATCTCTGTTCCTATAATAACTTATTACTTAACTAGCTTATAATATCAGTTATTACGAAAATATTAAAATGATTTTAAAATACGAAATTTCTAATTTTATACAAGATATTTATAAAAATGTATACGATAAACCAATTCAGGTCAAAATAATCTTTATATTAAAATAATTAAAATAATTATATTAAGAAATAAAAATGAACTTAAACTTCATACAAAACTAAATAAATAAATATTATAACGAAAAACAGTTAAAGCGATTAACTTTCGAAAAAAGAGAGATAAATTACTTTGTTATCAAAAATAATCAAACGAAATTTTCTTAGCGAAAAACTCGATTTTAAATACATTAATTTATATAAAATCGTTAAAAGAATTTCAGAAAATATTTCATAATTGAAATTTATATTTAAATTTAAATTTTATCGAGTTTTTATATTTCATTATTCAAGTTAACAAAAAATACAATTCAAGTATATACGGTATAAGATAATATAGAAATGAATAATGATATAATATACAAAATAAACAAAATATTTAATATAAGAAAAGAAAACGGCTTTATCTAATACTTAATCAAGTAAAACAAATATTCTGATTCCGAGAATACCTAAGAGCTAGCCAAAAATCTTATGAATGCCTAACGTTTATTGAGAAAATTTTATTGATATTGACAGAGTTATTAGAAGTGATAATATCTTAATTAGCGTTTTCGAAGGACCAGTTAATATTATCGATGCCGGACCAGGATATGAGACCAGCAGAAAGGATTAACGCAGTTATGAAGGTTTCGGCGTTAATCTGTTTTTGGTGTTTTCGTTCTTTTAGCTTTTATAATAATTATAGTTCTTTTTATATTATTTTTATTTTTTTTGAGCGAAAAGTCGTTTTCTGTTTACGGAAACTGATTAAGCGCGCGATAACCTGATTTATTTTTTGTTAATAACTTTTTTGCAGCTTTTAGAAACGTTTTTTTGCGAGATTTCTTTTTCGTTTTAAGCGTTAGTTCTTAATGCGGATGTGTTTTTGATAAGGAAAAGGAGATACGGTTCTTATTATGAGGAGAATTGCGTTTAATACAAACCTTATATTTGGAAACGTTTTTTATTATTTTTCATTTTTAGTCTTTGGAGTAAGATAACGAGTAAGATATAACTCCAAAGTTAAATTCGTTAAAAATAAAAAAGATTTTAGCGACGAACGGTAGAAAATGAAATTTGATATCGATTTTTAGTGATACGTACTAATATCTTAAGAGAATAAGCTGGATTTATTAAGGAAGAAATAATCTTGAAGATAAGATTTTGGAAAAAGAAGATGGTATTAGGATTTAATTAGATTTGATATATAAAAACGGTTAAATTAGGATTATAAGATTACGTTAATCCAAATTACGTAATTAATGCTTAGCGGAAGTTTATTAAGCCCAAATAATTAGCATTAATATGACGGCTTCGTGGTTTAACCAACCATTAAACCTAAGTCGTACGGGTTTATATTGGTAGGAGTATCGTAGGACTCTGGAGCAATGAGGTAGCTAAGTCGCGTCTCGTAATACCAAGGGTGCCGAAATTGCATTGCAAACGATTCGTATTGATGAGTGTTGCAAGCTGAAACTCAACTATGAAAATAATAAGCGTATATATCTTCATCTTGGATCTCGTTAGATCCCTTGGATCACTTCGGATCCATACCGGATAACTGCATGTATCCCGTTAGATCCCTTGAATCACTTCCGATCCATGTCACGTGATCTTGACCCACTTGGACCCTGTTTTGGTCACTTAGCGACCGTTTTCGAGACCCTCTCCTGGTTGGGTCATAACAATTAAGTATCCGCTTAACAAAACTTTACTAAATAGGAACGAATAATAATAATGGAATTAAGATATATACAATTATTATTTTTATAGGTTAAATAACGGCAGTTTGCAATAAAATATCGTTACCTAAGATATTTTTAGTACAATAAGACGTGATACGTTATTGTATTTATTGTTTAAATTTCTACGATATTTCTATTAATATAAACCCTTACGACTGAGGTTTAATAGTTGGTTAAACCGCCTGCCGTTATAAGAAGTATAAATATACTTATTATATAAAATGTATTACTTATATTTTAATTTATTTATTCGCTGATTAACAAATTAAACCGGTAAAATTTTATAAATTTAAATATTCTTTTTCATAAAGCGTGTATTAATTATTAGTTAGTAATGAGGAAAGGGATTGGTTATTTTCTAATAGCATTTTATATTGCTATATGTCCTGTGATATAGGTGAAGTTCGAGAACATTTAGAATCTAATACTTATGGTTCGTGCCAACTCTGTCGATTAGCAAGACAGAAGTGGAACTGCTGATTTTAAAGTTCTTGTTATTTTAAGTTTCGATTAATCGGCTGATGTTAACGAACGGTTTTAATTTTCTAATTAACCTCGTTACTTTTCGAGAGAACTAAATTATTACCATTTTTCGATCATATATGATATTAATATCTTTATTCGCAAAAAGACAACGTTGATTATAATAAATAAAAATCTTTCGGGCTAGACATTAATATATTCGAAAGGTAATAAAAGGTATATGGGCACAAATAGCGGCGGTTTATTCGAAAAATAAAGGATATTGGATAAAATTTGGAATATAACCTAAATTCCTATACAAAATAAACGGTTAACCCTAGAACCTTCCGGAATTCGATATTTTTATAAAAAAACCGTACTTTATTTCTAATACAATTATTATTTTATTAACGTAAACTTAGGCGGAAAATCTTTGAGCCTTATTAATTATTATATATACTTAATAACGTTATACCGAATTTACTAAGGTTTCTGTTAATCCTAAAGTTTCTTAAAGAAACCCTGGGTTAAGCCTAACCGAAAACAGCAATTAACTGTAGGTATATTATTCGTGCATTTCGTATAAGATAATAATATTCCTTAAATTATATCGAAAATAAATTAACAAAAATTTAATATTTCGAATTATATAATTAACAAATGCAGTTATTAAGCTGTAATTAATAAGTTAAATATTTACGAGATTTGCAAAACGAAAAAAATAAATAAAAAATAAGTACATATATTTTTAGAAAAAAACCTCGATATAATTTGCGTTAAAAGAAATAACTAATTTCAGTTAGAATAAAGGCTTTTAAATTTTTACGGCTACATCCAAAATATAAAAAGATTATTTAAAAATTAATAACATTTTTATATTAAATTATTAAGTAATAATTAACCGTTATTTTAAGCTTATCCCAAAATAAGGTTTTTCTGATATAAAGCCTTGGAGTACGCCGAACTTTATAAAGCCATATTTGGGCCTATTATTAAAGTTAAAAGCGAATTAGTTGTTGGCTTTAAAAAGGAAGCTAAAAGTATTATTTATTCTGTTCAAAAGGTATTACAGGCTTTTTTTTAAAAAAAATCGGCTGCTGGCAAAGAAAAAATTATTCCGTTAAAAAAGCCGAAGTTATTTTCACTAATAAGAACGTTTCGTAACGGATACGCGTCCGTTTTCGTAAGCGCCCGGCTAATAATTCGGAAATATAACAAAAAACAAAAAGCTTAAGGAATATAATAGCTAGCTCGTAAAAACAAGGTTTCGAACAGGTTGTTAAAACATTAATTCGTAATAAAAAGCTAACCCAAAATACGGGGTTAAATATAAAACTGGTTTTTAGGATTTTTAATAATATTTTTATTAATTAATTTAACCATAATATGTTATTTTGGGTTATTTAGACTTAGGCGCGTAACCACCGTTTTGCTATTATATTTCTTAATTTGAACGACAATTTAATACTTTAATGACTTAAAAGTTTCGAAGAAATTGGGGATTTAGGTCTCGGAGGTTACGTATGTAACCAAAAAAAAGTATTTTATAGTAATAACGAAAATATCGCGAACTCTATAAGTACGGAGAATGGTGGAAATAATAGAAATAATACGAATATGGAGGTATAAAGGTATTAAAAGTTATAAAAATTGTAAAAGTAATTCAAGAAAAGTAATATAGAAAAAACAGCTTTTTATAAAAAAAGGGTTTGTTATATTAATATATTTGGTTAACATATAATATATAAAGTTATTCTCTGTTAAAAATATTAAATGATTATATAAAATAAATATGATTGGGATTTGGCAGTATTTAAGATATTATTAAGAACAAATTAAAAAATATATCGTACGCGTTTTCGAAAATTACAACTAATTTATTATGCCTTATTATAAAATTTTTTAATAATAATAATAATAATTATTATAACAAAAATAATAATAATAATAATAATAATAATAATAATAATAATAATAATAATAATAATAATTATTATTATTATTATTATTATTTTTATTATTTTTATTATTTTTATTATTTTTATTATTTTTATTATTATGATTAATATTATTAATATTATTACGGTTATTTCTTTAATATAAATATTTACGAAATTATTATACGAATTAAAAAATTAAAAAATTTTAATATATAAAAATTATAAAAATAATAAACGGGCCAAACGTAAATTTTATTATTTCGTTATTTATTACTGCAATACTAATAAGGGAAAACAAATATAATAATGATTTTTTGTATTTTTAACATACGTAAAACTTATTTTTTATTAATTTAATTCATTAATTATAATATTTTCTTTTATTATTATAATTATTTAAAAATTTTAAAAAATATAAAAAGCAAATTTAAGGTAATAATTTTTTTATCTAGGGGGTATATCGTAAAATAAAGGTATCTGTGTTAATCATTAAACTTGACAGCACCTGGAAAAACCTTATTCCGGCGCTCCCACAGTATATAGAGAGCTTCCTAGCAACCGCCCCTTGGAGCTCAATTCTAGTCAGACAATTATCACTTCCCACACTCTATGCAACCTTTTCTCGCGATCAGCCTAACTGTGACACCATACTAACGGGCTGTTATGCCAACTGCAGATTAGAACCACAGCCTCAGGGATATCGGGGGAAAAGAAGGCTTCACGAGTTGGGGCAAGAAATCATTAGTCGAGGCGAGTCGCCGGTTCCATTCAATATTCCCAAAGCTACAGTCCAGTATGTGTGCAAGCCATCAACGAGTCAGGTTCTCCTCCGCGAGAGGCGGAGTGTTTTGGAAACTTGGCTTCTATCGGGAGATAAGACGCAGGAAACGAGCGCTCATGAATACAGCTGTCAGTCCTCCCAGAAGGGCTGATAGAAAACCCCTTCCGCTTTTAGTCCGTGGTTAGAGGATGGGACGTACTTATTCATGGTCTGGAAGATCATCGATAAAAGGCCTCTGATTAATGCCCGATAGCGGTGGATCGAGGCAGCGGCATTTCTAGATCTCGGTCCCACAGTACGCAAGTAGGGCCACCTCATGGTCCCCGTTGTCCAGACATTTTCGAGGTGATGTGCGATAATACTCGTATTGTCAGAGGGGGACTGGTTCGCTATGCTGCTCGACAGTCACGTAGACATCGATGATTTATATGCAGCATCTGACATGCATTTCGTATATACTGGCTGCAGCTGCTCTGGGGGTCAGTCATAACCCGGTGGAAGGGTAGAGATGACCTTGAGGGGCTGGAAATGAAAAGACGGATTGACAGTTGAGAGGACTCGCAACACGGAAGCCAAGAATGACGCAAAATATCTGAAACTGGGGAAACTGATGTCATGTTTAGGCTGCCGGATTTCCTCTGTATTACCATCATCGTCTTCCGACTTCCAACGAGTGGGACTACACGAACCACCATTGTGTGGACACCAACCACATGCTTTGGATCCTTCTGATCTCCCACATGATCTGCCTTATCGATAATCCTAACTATAAGCGAACCAGTTACCTTTCTGACAGCCGTAAGAGGGGTGCACAGGGTGGTTCGTGTAGCCCCACTCGCTGGAAGTCAAAAAACATGCTGTATCTGTGCCATTTCAGGGGACCAAGAAGCGACGAGAGGACCCACAAAAGCCACCAGACAACTTACGTCTCGAATACGATTCAAAAATACGAGACGGGAGATCCCCCAGTTTTTACCGAATCTTATCCAACCACCTCCTCCACTTAGATCACATCCAGAACATCCCCCCCTCGGCAGTGGCATGGCACCGAGGGGGGGCCGAGAACTCTGGATTGTGCACAGCCTTCCTGACGCGCGGCTGTATGTAGTTGCTATCCTCTTTCTTTCGCAACTACCTTCCTTATTGCAAGTAACCGTGATCGAGAGGTTGCGTAATGAGGAAAGGTACTCTGGTCCTTTGTAATATAGGTGGAAATATTTGAAAGGAACCCTCTTTTCTTCTCTTTGTTTGTTGATTTTGCCGTGATTCATTTGGTCAATACACACTTCCATCAATTCAATCCAGTTCTCGCCGATTGTTCCTGTTTGCTTCTTGCTTGCTTGTTCTGCTGATTGTTTGCCTCGATCCATCATCTCCACCTATCTTATTCGTCTTTCGTATCAGCCGAATAGCACTTTCATCTCATATAATCGCTCGCTTATTTCCTTGGGTACTCAAATCTCACCTGGACCGGGCGACGAGAGAGAGCCAAATCGTTTCCTTAGTACTCAAACTCACCTTCGCTGATCAATAAGAGACGCACGGAATCGAGGATCCATCTACATAAAACTATTCAAATCCAGCAGAGATACATCCGTCGCCGGCAATCTTAAAACGACCCCAGTATCTGTCGGAATCATGCACTTCAGAACCATCGCACTATCCCTCTTCGCCGCCGCCACGGCCACGGCCCAGAACGCCGCGTCCGACTCTCTGCCGGAGCTCGTCGCCCAGCTGCCCACCTGCGCCATCGGCTGTCTCAACTCAGCCGCCGACTCCGCCAGCTGCGAGCCTACCGACTTCGAGTGCATCTGCGGCGACAACAGGCAGAGCTTCATTACATCCATCGGCGCCTGTGTTTACCTCGGGGGCCAGTGCTCCCAGGACGAGATCTCCAGTAAGCCATCCCCCCCTACCTTGCACATTGCCGCCTTCCCGCCGAGGATGTATGGCTTTCGAGACATCCGTTTGCTGACATGGATATCACCTCCCCGCAGGAGCTACCGACCTCGCCCCCCAGATCTGCAACAACGTCGCGAACAACCCGGAGCCGAGCGCCGTCGCCTCGGCCTCCAATCTCGTGTCCGACGCCATCGCCTCCGAGACTGCTAGTCCTACGGACGAACCGGATGCCGCCGTCAGACCCGGCGTCGGCCTTGGGATGATCGGTATCGGGATGGTTGCGGCTTTGGTGTTGTAGACACGGGGAGAACTCCGGGTTCTGCGCCGTCGTCACATTTATGGGCCGCGGTTTCACGATGATCACGACATGGGGTTTTTCGGGCTTGACTTCTTTGGCGATATAGAGGATAAAACCGGCACCGGGACATAGGGTATTGCATACTTCACATTGAGGATACAAGGGCACTCTAGGGTTTGTATTGGGATGGCAGAGGAAACAGTCCCACCTGCTGTCAAATAGGCATTTTAATTGCGAATTCTGGCGTGCAGCCCCAGACCCTTCTCTAATATGACGTTCCGTTCATAGTTCAATTCTTCGTACACTCTCCCATATGAAGAGAGTCCCATGGTCACAGCTAGTCTTTAACAGGTGATTCGCCAATAAGTCACGTCACATTGAGTATATTGGCCCCCGTGCAAACGACGCCGTGAACAGTGTTTGTGAGTCTTTTCCCGTCTCTATGTGCCTTGTAAATACGCGGAAGCCATTACCGAGGCCCCATGTCTCCTTGAAGCCTGTTCTTGTGCATAGCCAGGTGATCCCTGGTACAAAACGATTCCCTCAATGGTCTCGTTAGGTCTTCCGCTTTCTAACCTAGTACGCACATTATTGCGGTTCCCATTCCCAGTGTAACGTCCATGTGGGTGGGCTTTCTCATAACGACTACTTCAAAGCAGGCGTCCGGAAATGTCTCGCGCCCGTCGAGCTCAGCTCTTTCCCTGGCTTCTCAAGTGTGACTATATGTCGCCCTATATCCTCGGCCTTCTTCGTCCGAGCTTCATGCCTTTTTTGAAGTCGGGCTCCAGCCCCGACAATGAACGACCTCGACATGGCATGTACGTACCCATGGCCGGCCCCCGTCAGCCCTGCGCGGAGCACCGATCAACTCCTCAATGCGGGTTCGGCCAAAATCTTCGGGAGTGAGAACAGACAGCATGCTGTGCACCGACTCTGTGTCTCTGGTTGGAGTCTGTCTGCGACGACGTGGTGGCGAACACATAATAGTGAGAGTGGACGGAGATAACCCATCGTACGAACATGGCCATTCTTCACTAAGTGATTCAGCATCGGTAGGCGCCAGTCTCCGGGCGGGTCTCTTCTAGGACCGCCAGATCTATAACCAGAATGGATTGCTGTTCAATGCTGGGCATGCTCCTTACCTGCTAACGTCCTTCCTGGAAGTACAGGGAATACTGGACCACTAGAATATTGCTAGTATTGATTTTAGCAGTGTATTCGTTATTAGTCGATCATGCTTGTGCCTAAGACTGGACAGTGTTGATGAGACCCTGGAGACTTACGACTGCTTATGACGAACATGCACTATTGGTTTCGGCGGTATTGTAGATGGATTCGGTAGCCGGGAAGGCCCGATCATGAACGAGAGAGGGAAGACAGCCCCCGAAATTCGAGGGGTGGTGGTAGACGGTGGGTTTGGACAAGTGTAGATCTGCTTGTTGGGAGGGTGCGGAAGATGTGAGCAACATCTCAACGGAATCCGACAGCCGAAGGCCCGAAATATTCGAGAATCGATATTAGTAAGCTTCGGAACGACAAGCAGGATGCAATGCTTTATAGACAAGCCAAGAAGGCGATGGCTAATTATAGCGAAAAAATTAGGCGCAAATGCGGAATTCACTAGAATACTACAATCTGCCGGGCTTTTCAGAATGTCATATTCTGACAGACTGATTTGACCAGTATTTATTGCTCTCCTGTCGTCCCACGGGGTTTGCCGAGACTGGGAATGAATCTGCAACGAGGTTTTGGTTAAGTTGGATTGTCCTGTTTTATACCCCAGCAGAATTTTCTCCTTTCTCTTGCTTCCTTTCTAAACCCCTGCCGAAGGAAACGTTCAGGGCCCGAAGCGGTGAGTTGGTTCGTGACGCCTAATCGTCCATCCATATGGGGAATTGCGGTAACTACAAGACCCACAATTCCTGGGATGTAGTTAAGTCGTCCCTGGCCAGTCAGTCATTTACTTAAATGGAATCCAAGTGGTGCTCATATATGTTGGACG
This sequence comes from Monosporascus cannonballus, assembly GCA_004154925.1. Lineage (NCBI taxonomy): Eukaryota > Fungi > Ascomycota > Sordariomycetes > Xylariales > Monosporascus > Monosporascus cannonballus. The sequence continues at coordinate 562,080 of QJNS01000003.1, read as the reverse complement.
ATTCAATATCTGTTCTCATGTTTCAATTGCCCGCATACGGTGAGAGCAGGTCAAGATGCATATGAATGGAAAGCTATGGAATGCGGTCATATGCCTTCATAAAAGAGGCTCCAGCTCCTGGTCTTGGGATAGCTCTTCATCCAACTTGTTTATGTACACTCATTTACCCCTATTCCCATTCATGATATGAAACAGACGCACCTATATAAGCGCCTATTGATTGACTCTTGAGTTTTATTCAAGTATCCGGTTTACGTCGCCGGCTATTTGGGAACTGTCTACAACCATTATCTGTTTTGTCTTGGCGGCCCATCCTCCAATTCATACTCTTGTTGGCCCTTCTAAAAGACTCGCTTTCCTTCTGTGCCTTCACATTCGTCCACCCCCAGAGCTCCGGATTCCAGCCGGTCTGGCCGTCCTTTACCCAACGCTGGTCCCTCGGTAGCAACCCGACCGGAGCGTTGGACCGCTTATCCTTAATGGTGTACAAATCCCCATGAACGTGGATCCAAGACGAGAGGAGGCCCAGATACACCGTCATGTGTTCCTGGTCGGAATTCGGTTCATAACCGGTCTTCCGCCCTGTCATCTCGCATCGCGTCGTCTGACCATCATGAATAGGGGCTCGTCCTGTAGTCAGTTGAAAGTCCTCTGGTAGCATTGCTGCCTAGAAATTGCCCGTAGCCTACCTAATCCAGATAAATGAAAAGCCTAGATCCTTGCATTGGTGACTCGCAAAGGCTTCGTACGCCTTTTGGAGGGGGCGGCAAACCCTGGGTCCGATATCCAGGTGGCCTGCATCATGGCGTCATAAGTAAGGCAGATTACATAAGACTTGGTTCCTAGGTTATGGCACTTACACAAGGGTCATCAAGGGTTCCCTTACCAATGATCCGAAAGAATTCAAGTGGTTGGTCATTCTTAGTGGGCAAGCAGCCCCCGATACCTTCCTTGTCCCCCTTGTTCCATTCGCGTTGCTTGGAGACGCTCATTTCGAGTACTCCTTTAAACAATTTACAGCCTCTATGATACCCATATGGACAATTCAGGGGTATCATATAGAGTAGTTATATATCATAACAGCAAGAAAGCATCATTGTGTCTTCGTTAACTTTGTGTCTTTCATCTAAGCATGGTCGAGGACCTCATCGGCTCCGGATCCGTCAACTACAATAGGTGAAATGGTTGGCCAGTCTTTGTTGGAAATTTTGAGCCACTGGGAAGACACGAGAGGTACAGACCGCGAGTCGTTATGTACGTTGTCTTCGCAATGTGGCCGCAGCAGGGCCTTATTTGGAGACTGCATCCAGTTCATAGTCGGTGATTATATGTGCAGCGTTACCGCTGAACATGAAAACATTATGGGTTTCACATGGGCAGGCTAGACAGTACAGGGAATTAGAGTGGTCGGTACCATTCGACTGAACTTTAAGGGGCTGTTGGGGACCATTCAGCAACACCGACTTGTGGGGATTCAGAATCAGATTCAACAAACCGTTCGGGTGGTTCAGAACCAGCCATCTCCACATTTTTCTGCTGAAAATGGCTGGATCTTCTTGGCAGGTTTGGACGAATCATATTTATTCAGCATGCTGAATTTCCCCCATTTCAGATTCAGCAACTTTAAGTTGCTAAAGCTGCTAAATAATGGCGTATGGACTACGTTAGGAGCCCTGCCCTAGCTTTAAGCCATCCTTTTTGCTGTATATCTTAATAACTTCATAAACCTAAACCTCCGTAATTGTCGTTTCGCAATCTAATGATAAAACTTAACGTTTTTCTTGCCTCATCATGATCAGGACCCTATTTTGGAGATTGTGGCTGCGCCTGCGGCGCAGCAGTCGTAACCACAGCTATAGCTTTTAATCAAGAAGTATCTGTCAGAGGTCCAATATATCAGTTAAACTCCTTTAAGAATAATACCCACAAAAACAATAAAACCTCCAAAAAAAGGCTTAATAACAAGTTATAATTTTTTGGTTCCGTTTGGTATATTCTTATAAACATTCGTAAAAATTATTATTATTAATTTTGGCAATATATATTAATTACGAAACTTTTAATATTTGAACTTATATAATTTGATGTAAAATTAAAATCAGTATTTTTTAATATAACAATAATTTTAATTACCACGAAATAAAAATTATTATAATAAAAAATGGTTTTAAATTTCGATTAATATATGCTATAACTTTTTCTTTTCCTTAAACCAGGATAATAATAATATAACTTTATAAGTAAAAATATTAATATATAAAATTTAAAATTATTTATAATAAGCCCCGAAATATATGTTTTTTTAATTAGCCAAATATAGGTAATATATTCGAAAATCTAAGATAAATATCTTAAACTTTCGTATACTTAATTTTTCAAAGTAAAACGTTTATTTTTATTTAATGTTTTTACTGGTTTCTTATTAATATAAACGTAATTAATCTATATGCTAACGTTATATATACGGCTAATAACTTTACGAAAACCCTGCGTTATCGATTTATTCGCCTTATATTAGATATTATATTTAACGAGTTAAGCCGTATTTTACGGAAAAAACAAATTAATACGATATATAATTTGGTTTTTGGAAAACTTAATATTTTTTTGGTTATTAAGATAAGTTTTAGGAAATGCTTAATTATTTAAATTTTTTAAAAATAATTAATTTAATTATTATCCAAATAATATTATTAATTAACTTAATTAAAAAATTACGATTTTTTGTATTAATAATTCTATATTTTATTTTTATTCTAATATTTACGAATACGAAAAAACTTAACTTAAAGGTATTCGACCGCATACTTGCCGGACGAAATAACCTTTTTATTTTTATTTCCGAATAAATATCGAACGGTTAATTCCAGATTACTATATTAAATTGTATTTTCGAACGATAATATATTTTAAATATTATGAACGAAATATATTTATTATCGAAATTAAAAAATATCCGGCTTAAATATGTTAATATCTGTAATTTGCGTTTTATTTTTCATATTTATATATATTAATTTACGTATATAATAATTGCTAATAATGCTATAAAAAATTGCGAAATATGTCGGTTTTCGTTAAATCGGCGGCCTAATTAAATATAGTTATAAAACGGAAGTTCGGCGTTTTAATATTAATCGTTTCGACATTGATATTATTGTTTTTCTTATATTTAAATTATTAAATAATATTCCCTTAATTTAACTTAATAACTTATGTTTTATTATTAAGATTATGATTTATGTTAATAATAAAGCGAAAATTATAGATATCCGTAATTACTTAATTAGGATTATAACAAACTAGGGGCATTTGTCGAAAGTTATAAAAAAGCTATTAAGTTTTATAGCTCCGAAGTACTCGAAAATAATAAATATTTACCTAATAAATAAGGCAGGTAATTGCCGTTGATTTTAGAAATTATTTTAATTATAATAGCTATGGTTATGAAAAAAGAATATATAAAAATATCCGAATTATTATTATTATTACGAAATCGCTTTGTTTTCCGTTTCGTATTATATAACTGTTATTTTTTCTTTAAATATATAATTACTTAATTTAAAAACTTAAATTAATTAGGGATAAAGGTTTTTATAAAATATAAATTTTCTTCCAAAATAATATAAATTACTTTAATTTCGAAAAATAACTTTTCTGGCGGGCGGTGGAATTCAGGTTTTTTTACGAATATTATAAGTTTCTCGTATAATATATTATAGTATTTGTATATAATAAGGTCTTAATTAACAGGAATTAAAAACTTTTTTTAACTTTCGTATATTAATAACCCTTTACGTATTTGGTTTTGTTTTAATAACGTTAATTAATTAGTTAATCCAAATAGTCGAATTAGTAATTCGGCCTGAATCGTTATAAAAAACCTAATTACGAATGAAAAATTTAAACGTTATATTAATTCTTTTATATTAATGCTAGAAATTTAAGATACGCGTACGTATATTCTCTTCTAAGGGCGTGGCTCGGTAAAACTAGAAAAATTCGGATTTATCGTATTTTAAAAAGGAGGATGATAACGTAACGGGGTAGGGCTGCAGCTATTATATGCGTTAGAGTTTAAAAGTGGCAAATAGGTTCTGGTTAAAACTAAAATAGTATTAATAATAAGTCATAATAAAAATAACGATATATATATATATCTATAAAAAACGTTTTGTTATTAAGTTATGACGGATTTTTGTTTTTTTTGAAAAAGTAAATGTATCAAACGAAGCCGTTTTTACGTAATTATAACTTAGGTCTCGCTGGCTCGTTACGGGGATTTGGAATTTGATTGGTTAATATTTTAGCGTTGTGGAGCGGTACTTGAGTGACTTAGAAGAAATTGGGAAAACGAGCCAGAGAGGTCTAAGCTAGCTAAGATAACGTTTTTCATAATTAAAAATTATGGTAGTAATACGGAAAACGCGCCGCTATTATCGGAAACAATTCGTCGCTTTCGTTACTGCTTTCCTAACTGCTAATATTAATTTTTAATGCCGTATAAAAATATATATTAATAACTTAACGGATATTACGTATATATTTGAGATATTATATTCGTGTAATAATTACCTTTAAAGGATTACGAAAATATAAAATATATATATATTATACGTTACGTAATTAGCTGCTAACAAATACGGATTTAAAAATGTTACGAATTTCGGTTAATAAGAAAATAATAATCTTTTTTTATATCGTAACTCAAATTTTTATATTTAGGTCGCTGCGGATCGCTTTAAAAAATAATATTATTATTTATCAACCGTTCCATAAAATCCTAAACGTACTTATAGTATTAATACGCGTTACTATTAAGCTCGTTAATACTTATTTTTATCGGAAGTTCGTAAATAACGGAAAGATTTTCCTATAATTTGGCAACGTATTAAAAACGTTTAATAATTCTTATTTTAATATTAAAATCGAAAATAAAGCCTTTAAGCCAAAGGTATAAAAAACAGTAAAAGAATGTTATTAACGAACGTATTAGTTATTTATAATTTCGATAAAAGATTTACTTACGTATTAACAAATTAAACAGGTTCTATAAATAATAACAGAATGTTTAATAATACGATTAATCGCAATAATTTCGTTATCTCTAAAGATAAATATTTGTTCGAAAATATGAGATAGGTTATAGGCAAACGAATTCTTATTTCGTATTACGGAATAAAGTATTACTTTTGAAAGTAAACGTAAGCTTAAATAAAGCTACGTACGCTAGAGAAGCTATATAATCTAAAATATATCTAGTTACGAAACGAGATCGAAAAAGCTTTCGGAAAATAGAAAAATATTTTCAAAATCTTTAAGGAAGATCTTTGTGTATGTTTTGATATAATAATAAAAACGATTTACGCTATGCTGAGCCTTTGCAATTTTCTATTAGAATATGGCAAAATGGACCTTAATAAACCCGTAGAATTAGATAAGAAAATTCATATTAATAATAAAAATTAAGCGAATAACTTTACGTACGCCAAAAAGTTAAGCGGCGTATTGTTTTTTATTATAAAATATGATAATATAACCGCAAAAAGGATATAGTATACGGATTAATAATTTAAAAAGGATTAAAAACGAAAATAATAAAATAAAAGAGTTATTATTATTATTATTGTTATTATTAAAAAAGTGCCCAATAATAAGGTGTAAATAAGTTATAATTTTCGAAAATCGGGTAAGAAATATTTTTTAATTTATTTTTGATAATATCTTGGATGCTGCTAAATTCGAATTATATTTATTTTGAATGGGAATCTAATGTTTTTAAAATGGGATAATTTTATATGTTATATTTTAACAAAATATATTAATATAGAAAAACTTATTCCTGAAAAGAAATTATCTTTTTTACGTTATTTTTCTTTAGCTACTTTTATTATTTCCACAGCTTCTAATACTTTAACACCTTTATACCTTTATATTCGTATTATTTTCATTATTTTCATTATTTTCCGTATTTAAAGGAATTCGTAATACCTTTTATATTATCATAAAATACTTTTATTTCGTTACTTTTAACGTTCTTGCCGTCCGAACCGCCAATTCCTTCGAATTTTTTAAGCTACCAAAATCTTAAATTATCGTTCAAACCAATAAATATAGTAATAAAACGATTGTTACGCGTCCAAGTTGGGACGACGCGAAATAACGTATTATCTTTAAAATAATTAATATAGGTATTATTATTAAAAATTCTAAAAGCTAGCTTTATATTTAACTCGACATTTTGAGCTATTATTTTTATTGTAGATTAATATTTTAATAACGTATTCGAGGTTTTTTTTTACTAATATGCTCTTATTTTCCTTAGGCTTTTTTTTTACTGCGTATCCGAGTTATTAATAGAGCGCTTATAATGGCGGTTACGTATCCGCCGTAAAACGTTATTATCAGCGAAAATAGCTTTTGCCTTTTTTAGATAAAAATCCCCTTTTTTCGTCGGCAGCTATCTTTTGAAAGAAAAAAACCTATAATACCTTTTAAGCTAAGTAAGTAGTAACGTTTGCATTCTGTTTAAAACCGACAGCTAATTGGTTTTTAGCTTTAACGAAAGGCCCGAATATAACTTTATAAAGTTTAGCGTACTTTAGAGCTTTATAACGAAAAAACTTTGTTTCGAAGTGAACCTAAGTAACGGTTAGTTATTACTATATAGTTTAATATGGGAAACATTATTAACTTTTAAGTAATTATTCTATACCTTAGGTTTAGCTGTGGAAATCCCGAGATTTTTATTTTAACCGAAACCATTTATTTTTTTTTAACGCAAACTATGCCTGGGGTTTTTTTTCTCTAAAAGTACGTGTATTATTTTCTATTTGTTTTTTCGTTATACAAATCTTTTAAGCGTTTAACTTGTTAATTACGGCTTAATCGCTGCGTTATTTAATCATATAATTTAAAGTATTAAGCCCTTAATTAATCTAATTTTAATATGATTTAAGAAGTATTAGTATTTCGTACGAAGTTTACGAATAACGCCTATAAAGTTAACTGCTTTCCATTTAGTTCGAGCTTTAATTCGGTTGCGAAGGTTCAGGATTGACAGGAAGCTTAGCAGTTTTAGTATAACGCTATTGAGTACAAACAGTGATTGATAAGCCCGGAGGGCTTTTTGAACGAGGTTATGTTAATAGAATAATAATCATAATAATAACGAGATATAGTTCTTTTCGCGAAAACTTCGAATTCAGGAAGCTCTGTTATTAATCGTTAATTTTGTACAAGAAACCAGGCTACCTTACAGATATTCTTTAATATTTTTCATCCTCCGAACGAATTTATGCTTTCCTACTTAATATACCCTCGATTCCTTTTCCGATACGTTATATTTCGTTAAATAAAGGTATCAACACCATATATATTAAGAAACGGTAACGGTTTAGCTATATCACGAAGAAACAAGGCTAGCAACAGGGCTAATTGGAGCCGAAGCCGTTCGTTATATTATGACCTAACGGTTTTGACCCTTTACGGACGGTCGGGGCCTTAGGAGAAACCAGCCTCGATCTATGCCAAGAAGTTACGTAACTGGCTTAATGGGCTCAAACGTTTTTATTGGCTCAGGAACGTTAAGCTAGTTAAACAATGGAGGGGCTTAAGGGGATTTAGTTAACTAAATGTCTTTAAGCTAATCTAAGATGCCTTAATCTAAAATGAAAATATATACGTTTATTATTTTCATAATTTAAATAATTTCAATTTGTAATAATAATTCGTTACCTAAGGCATTTTGAATAATACGAAACGTAATACGTTATTATATCCATTATTCAAAATTTTACGATATTCCTATTAATATAAACCCGTACGATTAAGGTTTAATAATTGGTTAAACTTTAAGCCGTTATACCTTATAAATTTTATTTAATAATATTATTAGATTTTGAGCAATATCGCCGACGCTATATTTACCAGCAAGTAGCGCGAATAACCCATTTACCAGATTTGTAATAACCCAAATATTAAAATAAAATCGAAAAAGGAAAAGTTCTATCTTTTTCGCGAAAAAGTTCTTTAACGCCTAGATGCCATATATAAACGCATCTTTTAGCTTAAGAAAGATAACAATAATCTTACGACGTCCCTTTAAGCCGCCTATAAAAAACTCAAGGAAAAAAGAAAAGCTCCCGAAATTAGGAGGTCCTTCAAAATAAACCAGATTATTTAACTGAATTGTATTAAGAAACCAGAAAAAGTCCTTAAATTTTTAAGCCAGAACTTTTCGACAGAATTTCGACTATGTTATAATTATTCTTGATTTATTGCCAAATATACTTCGGGTATTTTCCTATTTGACTTATTATGCCCATTATACGAATTAAATTGATAATTAAACGATTTACCGGAAATACGGTTACCTGGTTTAAACCCGTTATAAAGAAATACGTTATTTTACCGGTCGAAAATTAAAACTCAAAAATAAGGTGAATTTATAATAATTATAAATAATTTAAATAAATATTAACGAAATTTTTCAAAATCATAAACGAAAGAATAAAAGCCGAAATATAAAATTCATAATTCAAATAACAAATATCAATATGTAATTACGGTAATACGTAAATTTCATTAATTACTGAGCTAAATTAAAAATAAAAAAATATTAATAGCTAAATTTTGTAACGGCTTAAAAAAGGAAATACAAAAAAGTTTTTTTAAACTTAATCGGCTTAAATATTTATCGGATTATATCGCGATAATAATTAAAATAGACGATCGACAATACGTTTAGCATATTAAAGGTATTAAAGAAAAAAACGATAATAAATTACGATATACGGCTAATACTAACGTTTTTCGACGTAATAATATTTTTTCCGATACGGAACTAGGGTTTATAAAACTAAAAACTATTTATAAAAAAATTAAAACCAGATTAAATATTTTAATTATAATAGAATGAGATGAAAGAAAGTATAATACAAGGTTCTAAAATAATCTCGTGAAGATAATTAAAATTTTATATCTACAAAATAACTTAAAGAAAATTAATAAAATAAGGACAAGTTTATTAATATAGTTTAGCCTAAGTATATAACAGGTTTTTTACAGCAGAAAATTTAATAAAAAATTAAAAAGCCAGAAAATTCACTGAATAAATAACGTAAGCATAATAAGAATCATTATAAAAATAATTACGTAAATACTAGGATTAAATAAAAAAAAGTTTGTCCTGAAACTTTTAATTAATACGGCAAAATATATGCTATATATTATCGATAACGAAAATATTCTCATTACGAAAAAAGAAAATTATATATTTACAAACGAATTAGCTGTATATATTATAAAAAATACGATTTCTGAAACTATACCAACAATAACAAAAATAATAAATATTTAAATTAATATTTTCGATTTATACCCTCAAAATATATTTAATAATTAGGTGAAATAAAATTTAACTTAAAGAAAAATAGTATTAATAGAAACACTCGTTGTATTATGATTAATAATATAACTATTAAATAAAAAAACGTGAACTTAATATTTAACATAAAAATATTATCAAAAAGTTGTTATAGATTTCCATTTTTAATTAGTATTTATTATAAATCTATACGAAAAAAGACTATTAAAGAAAAAATACGTGAATTTATAAAAAGGTTGTAAAATAGCAGTTAATGTTATACATAATAGAATACCGTTATAAATACAAGAAACAAATTTATTTAATAGAAATAGTAATTATCATAAATTTAAAAATAATTGAGATATCTTAAAGGAATAGTACGTCGACAATAACGACAAATATAATAACTTAACGTATTAAACGTAAAAATAGAAATAGAATTTAATAAACTTAAATAAGAATTAAAAAAGAATTATTTATAAAAAAGTCGTAAAATAACGAAACCGAAAGGAATTAAAAAGAATTTTTTTAAAAAGGCTTTAAACGCGATAATAAAAACCGTTAATAACCTTATTATTTTGGATATACATATCGAAACGTATTAATTTACCGTAATAATAAATTAGGAAATTTTGAGCAAAAATTATATAATGCTAAATGTAATTAATACACATGAATTTTTATAAAAATATAAGTTAGAACTTTATACAATAAAGACCACCAAAAATTAAGAATTTATTTACGATAACGGGAAAATTATAGATAAAATTAATTATTTCGAGATTTCGTTTAAGCATACTACCAAATAATTAATTTCGATATTATTTTATTCTGCGATTAGGATATAATTTAGGATTATTGTAGATACGTTAATACGAAATTTTAATTAGTAAAAAAATCAACTAAGTAAAGTTTACTTCCTAATTTCTTAATAAATAAAAAAAGCAAAAGTTAAGATCTTAATATTCGATTAATAATAGTAACAAATACAAGCATAAAGATATAATAGAAATTATATTACCTAAAAATAAGGTATAAAAAGTAAATATTAAAAAAGAATATAATATATTATTATTATTATCAAAACGAAATTAAAAGTATTAAATCACAATTTAAAAAAATAACAATAACATTAAAAGATAAAAAATCTAATTAATATATTATTATAATACAATAAATATGAACAGCTTTTTAAAAATACATTTAATACCAAAATATTAAAATATAACAAATAAAATTATAAAATACTTTTTACGGAAAAATCCTTAATAAAGTTTTATTTTATTTATAACAACAAAAACGCAATATATATTTTCAAAAAATATCCAGAAAATCGGTTACAAAAAGAATAAATTCGATTTTCGAAATTATTGGCAAAATACTTTATATTTTTTATACCTCAAAAAATGAAAAATTAGTATTAATAATGAATTATCGATAATTTTAATGGGGCTGTATGGAGCTCCATTATGGAGCACCGGATAAACGCCGGTAACAAGCAGCATTAGCGCAGCGCCTTATATGCGAACATATATAACTCTATTTTCATCTTCTCTTTTTTTTCTCTTTAGCTAGAAAATAAACTCTTATTAGCAACTGATTGCAGACCGCTCAGGTAAAGCCTTTTACAATAATTAAACGATATTATTATTAAAGATCTAATATTATTACCTTTAATTACAAAAATAAAAAATAAACTTTATAAAACTAAATAATTTACAATATTCGATTGTAAAAATAAATATGATCGTTTTAAAATTAAAAGAAATAAGAATAAAAAATAACTCTTGAAACAAAATACGGATTATTTAACTATTTGGCGATATTAATAAGATTTATAAACGTACTAATAATTTTTTAACGGATAATAAATTCTATATTAAAAAAATATTTCGATACTATTCTTATTTCCTTTAAAAACGGAAAGAACATGTATAAAATATAACATTATATATTAATATAAAAATAAATAATTTTATATACAAAAAATAAAATATTTATAATATATTAACATCTTAAAACATATTAAAATAAATTCTAAAAGAACTACCGTAAATATAAAACAATAAACATTAATTATAATTAAGGAAATATAAGCATTTCTTAGATTCGTTAATTATTATAAGAAGTTTATTCGAAATCTTAAAAAAATAATTATATTTTTAACGAAATTTACGAAAAGAAATTCAAATAAATGTTAAATATAAAAAAGGTATTTTAGGATATTAAGGATACGATTATTAACGAATTAATATTAATTATATACGTTTTAAAGTAATTTGATAAATTAAAAACCGATATCTCGGATTATATGTAAATCGTAATAATTAAATAATGAAATAATTAAGAGAACTTATATTTTATTATATTTTGTATATAGATTTAAAAAAATGGAACTTAATTAAAATATTTTAAATAAGGAATTTATAGTTATTATTACCGCATTCTGAGAATTTAAGTATTTCTTAAAGAGAAACTTGTACCAGGTTAAAGTTTATATAGATTATTAAAATTTTTCCGATTTATTACGACGAAGAAATTTACCGAATAATAATTTTGTTATACGAAAGAATTAGTACATTTTGATTTTGTTATTATTGATAGGAAAAACTTAGAAAATATTAAAATAAATATTTTAAGTAAACGCCCAAACTTTAAAAAGAAATTAGTTAAAATTAATTATATAATTTTCAATATTACTATAAAAAGATATTTATGTTTACGATAAATTATAATAATTCAGATAATAGTTTTTGATATATATTAAAAACTTTAATAATATAATAATAATTTCCTAAAATGTGAAAGAATTTTAATACGAAATATACACGAATATTAATTATATAAATATTTAAGAATTTATAAAGTTTTAAAACAGCTTTAACGTATATATTTTATTTTAAAATAAAATTAATAGTATAAAAAATCATATAATGATACAATATTTGCGTTAAAATAAAATCCCGACGATATAAGCTATATAACAAGTATAATATTTAATTATTTTTATTTTTATTACTAAATCTTCTATATCAAAACATCCAATTATAAAAATATATTATATTAGTATTTTCGTCATCGTCGACCGAGTTTCGCAATTTTTTTATTTTTAATATATTACGAAAATATAAATGACGAATAAATAATGTATATTTTTTTCCAATATATTTTTTAATATATATGAATTATTAATAAAAACTATTTTAAAGTCGATATTTGTACCTGAATTTTAATAACTTTTATAATACAAATCGGGTTAAATTATACATTATTTAACGTATTTAAATTTTAAGTATATAAATAAATAAATTTAATATATTAAATCTTAAAAAGTTATGTACGATATTATATTCATTATAAATAAAATAATTAAATTAAAGAGTTATTAATGGCATAATTAATATATAATGTTAATTATTACCAAATTATTAAAATAATATTAACGTATATAAATTTTATTTTAAACATTTCCAAAAAGAAATGTACCGATATATTTATTTAATATTAAAATAATGTTTTTGTTAAAATGATTCTTATATTGAAATAATGACGATAATTACACCAGGTAATAAAAATAGAATTAAAATTTATACATAATTATATAAATAAGATTTATAATTAAAAAGAGTGTAAAAAATTAATTTTCGAAAAAGGAAAAATAGTTTTGTTAGTTACTAAAAATATTCAAATAAAATAATCTAATAAAAAGGTTCGATTGTAAATATATCGGTCTATATAAAATCGCTAAGAAAATCTCAGAAAATAATTATTAATTAAAATTCTTTATGAAAAATTAATCTTTATTCAATTTTTTATTTTTTTATTCGAAATAATAATAAATATAATTAAAATATACATGCCATAAAATAATATAAAATTAAAAAACAAATAAATATACAAAGTAAAAAAAGTTCTTAATATACAAAAACTAAACGGATTTATCTAATACATAATCAAATAGAAAAAATATCCGGATTTCGAAAATACTTAGAAATTAAACAAGAATTTTATTAGCGTTAAATGCTTATTAAAATGTTTTTATTAACAATAATAAGCGTATTTTACTTAATAATCGATTAATTAATAGCTGAAATATCGAGTTAATTAAACGCCGCTTATATTAATATAATAATCGTAACGATAACTATTAATTATTTTTGCTTTGTTGAAGACTTTTAAATTTTTCTATAACTTTTATACCTTATATACCTTGATAAAATATATCAGTATTACAGTTACAAAATATTTTTATTATTTTCGCAAATGATTTAAATAACTAAATAATTTATTTAAATATTACCAAATTTTTAATCATTTTTAATAATACGTTTTTTCAGTTTGAAACGATTTTTTTATAAAAAATTTATTACGTTTAAATTTAGAAAAATTTAAAAAGTTTTAAAGATTTCCGTATTTAATATAACGTATATATTTTTCCGAATTATAATAAAGTTTATGAATTTTATTCTTAAATTTATAACGCAAATAAAATTTTTTAATAACATAATAAAATTAAGGCGATTAATACATTTTTAAAAAGCTAAAACATTAATTCGTTTACGCAAATAACGTTTTTTAACACCACCCGATATAATAAATATTAAAAAAAGTTATTTATCAAAAACTAATAAATAAATAATTTGATATTTAAAGATAAATATTTTGGGAAAGAGGAAATCGTATTATAACTTAACGATTTTGGCCTTTTACGGACGGTCGGAGCCCTAAGAAAAACCAGCCCCGATCTATATTTAAAAATTTCGTAATTAGCTTTATAAATTTAAACGTTATTATTAATTTAGGAATATTAAGTCAGTTAAGTTAAAAAAAGCTTAAAGGACTGTAAAGCAATTTAATTCATTACAATTTTTAAACCGGTTTAAAATATCTTAAACCAGAATGAAAATATATACATTTATTATTTTTATAATTTAAATAATTTTAGCTTATAATAACAATTCGTTAACTCAGGTACCCTAGGTATGACGAAACGTGATACGTTACTGTATCCATTGCTCAGAATCCCACGATACTCCTGCCAATATAAACCCGTACGACTAAGGTCTAATAGTTGGTTAAACCCCAAGCCGTCACACGTTAGAATCAGCCGACTGAAACCAAACTCAAAACAGTGGAGAATTCAGCTTCAGCAAGTTCATTAGCGTCTTGCTGAACGACAGGGTTGGCACGAGCCACAAATATCAGCTGCTGAAGCGTCCCGAACACCACCTAAGTCGTACGGGTTTGTGTTAGCAGGAGTGTCGTGGGAATCTGAACAATAGATACAGTAATCGTATTACGTTTCGTAATACCAAGGGCGTTTTGGATAACGATACTGTAATAAACAGTTAATATTAATAAGTGTTATAAATTACTCTTATCTATATTATAGAAATTACGAACGTATATATTTTATTCGATTGACTGGCTTACCATCAGTAAGTTAGTAATCTGTCAGATATAGGGGATATCAGTTGTTGTTGTATTCAGCTAATTGCGTGCGCTCTCGCAACGCGTACGACTTTAGTATAGCTTAGGAACGGAGTATATATACTCCGTTCAGAAGGTGACCTTTCCGCATTTGGTGTGCTATAGCACACCCTGGCTAGCTGACATAATCCGTTACGTAACCTAATCTACCTTGATTTCTTAACAACAATCGTTTCTAAACGCTGCAATTATTAGAATATAATACAATTTTCCTTTTTCTAAAAATCTTATATTTAAAATTTCTTTTTTAGCAAGTGTTTTTATTATATTTGATCGTATTTTTATACATTGCTTTCGTAAAACCGAACAAGGTTATATATTAACTGATCTAATTAAGATAAACGGCTTTAATACTATACCGTATTTTTTTAATTTTTTAAAAACTTTTATTTATTTAATAATATAAAAAAGGTTTTTTATTATAAAAAATATATTCGTCGCGATCGATCGTATAATAAAATAAGTATTCTTATTTTTATAGTTAATTATTATATAGTCGAACTTCGTCGTTTAAAAAAAGAATTAACTATTAAAGAGACGTTATTCGAATTTTTTATTCGGTTATTCCGTATTTACCGCCAGCGGTAATAATATTAAACGTAAAGTACAAAATTCGATAATTGCGTTTTTTTTACTCTCTTAATAAGCTCGATAATCTTAACTGTCGCAAAATCGAAATAATGATAAAAGTTCAAGCTTTTAAAAACATCAACGTTATTAATTAAAATTCTGTAAATTTATTAACGTTATCTTTATAAAACGTCAATTGAAACGTAATTTTTGATTTTGTTATTATTAATAAAAAGCTTTTAATAAGCGTTAGATATATATAAAATTTTTAAAAGATTTCTAGATATTTTCGAAATTCGAGCAATTTTTTATATAATTAGATATTACGTAAAACTATTTTTTGTATCGAATTTTTTTTTATTTCGTATAACGTACTATTCAAGTAAGCTAGACATACAAATGAGCTGGATACTTTTTAGCACTTCGCGACAACAAATTCAAATAAAATCATTACAACGCAGTAAATTAATTCAAATTAATCGGATTCTTTATCGCTAAACGTATTTACACCTTTTTTACAAGTACGCGCATTATATTCGAACTTGTCACAGACGCTATACTTCTGTTTCTTCGCCTCAACCCTTTTGTAACGATTACTTTCAGCCGCTGTTAGCTGCGATTATTTATTACCACCTTTTTTTCGTAGGTATAAAAGTTTATGCCTCCCTTACAATAAATATTTCTTTTTTCTGAAAACGTATATTTTTAGTTCTTCGGCGTTCATTAAGAGCGTAATTCGTTTTACGAAAATAACTATTTTCTGTCTCAAAAAAAACAGTTTTCTAAAGGTTTTCGCAGATGAGGAAATAACGAAGTTGGCAGAGGTAAGCGGCGAAACGGTCGGTATGGGTATAACTAAAACTTCTAAGTAAGAAGAAACGCGATTGGGATCGAATAAAACAAATCCGAATTTGATATTATCGGTGGGCATAATAGCTTTAAACGTATCGCAAAAACCGGCGATAATACAACGAATAAATGCGATTTAATGCGGAAAAATAGGATACGTCAAAAGGTTGAAGTCGATAGAAAAAATAGATAGGCATACAAAGCGTAATAATACCGTTATTCGCGCAGTAATTTTCGAATTCGATCGAATAATAGCTTCCCTCACTATCGAGAACAAAAAAACGTTTCGAATTTTTAGTATGCGTTTTAATATGTTCGTCGAAATGATTAATCTATTTTAAATCTAGTTTATTTATTATTCATCCGTTCTCGCTTACAGCAAACTTTCAGTCGAATAAAAGTAGGTTATTGGCGAATTAGCGAAAAAAGTTGTTTTTTATAATAAGGATAAGGAATAGAGATAAAGTCCAGCCTTAAAGGTTTACGGCTTATATTATTATAGACTATTCCTGATTTTCTTATTAGGATTATCTAGATTTTTTACGTTTTTTAGCCTTAATAATAACTATATCTACTATTATAAAAAGTTTTATTAAAAATTCCGTTTCGTCAAAATTATAAATATTTTATTTGCGATATTATATTTTACGATTATAAATCGGATATACATAAATTACTTCTAAAATATTTCTAGATTATTATATAAAACCCTTTAATATTTTATCGATTAATTTAAATACGTTCTAAATTTTTTTATCGTTTAATAACGTTAAATGCCTAGTTAATTTTAACGCGTATCGCGACGCGCTACGTAAATAGCAAATTCGTCACATTTTTAATATATTAAAGCTGGATATAAATTATTCGCGAATTTAGGTTAACAATTTTTTTGATAGTCGATCTTTTTTCGGTTGGCGTTAATTTTTGTAAAAAAAGAACAATATCGGCTCGGGCGCGTATACCGTTATATCGCGTCTTTAGAGTGAAATAAGGGATATTATAAATAGAATTAAGTTTTTTATAACTAACTTTCGGGTTATTTTTCTTAGCCTAAACAGCTAGGTTTATTGTTGATTTTTTTAAACCGTTCCATATCGTCGTTATTAAGAAATAAGTAATTGAAATCAGATAGTAAAATTAGTAAAAGAAAGTGTCCAGTTTAGTTATATATCTAGCTCACTTGTATAGTACGTTATTATATTATTTTTAATTTTTGTATTATTTTGTATCGTATATATTTTGATCGTATTTGCTATTAATTCAAATAAGGATACATAAAACACTGGAAGAAATTTAATTTTTGGTAAAACTTCTAATTAATAATTATTTTTTGAGATATTTTGAACGATTTAATATAAATCGATATATTTAAAATCGGAACTTTGATTAGGTTTTCTCGGTTAAATACTGTTAGTAACAAGGTAAATTATTTTCTCTTTTTTAAAAGTTAATCCTTTAACTGTTTTTTATAATATTTACTTATTTATTTGCGTACGAAGTTTTATTTTATATCCAAGTTTTAAAACAACTATTTTCATTATTTTAATGCAAAAAGTATTTGAATACTAATGAGTGCATTATGCGAAGTTTTATAAATATGTAGTATAAAATCGAATTTTACGTATATTAGAGTTATTTAAACTGTTTTATTACTATTAATATTATAAATTAATTAAGTAATAAATAATTCATTAAGCATATTATTTTATTCCAAATTTCTATAATATGGTAAGTACGCTTTTAATATTTGGTTTAACGGTTTTATTTATTCGTTCGTTTAAGATTTAAATGTGTTCAATAATTTATAATTTAAATTAATTTGTAATATAAAACTTTGGTAAAACTTTACCGTAAATGTTATATCTTTATTTAAAATCAATTCGTATAGTAATTTGCATCTGTTAAAGATAGTTTTGAAAAAATATACGTTATTTGTTTTGCATTAATATTCTTATAACAACGTAAAAAATGAAAGAATTTCGGAAACCGATTAACTATAACGAAAGTATTATTGTAATATATTTTTATGGCTGGATTATCGGATAAAAAAGTTAATAATAAAATATATAATAATCGAGTTTTTTTGGCTTTTTTAAAATTACTAATAATTGTATTTTTTCGCAAAGCTTATATTGTTACGTTTTAGTTTTGTGACAACAGTTATATTATTATTCGTCGTTTCTAAATTATTATTTTTATTTTATGAAAAAAAATATAAGTTAAAATCGTTTTACGGTTTTATAAATCTTTAGATATTTGTTTAATTAATACTTATATATTTAGCGTACTAAGTTCTTTTAATACTTTTTAAAAATTTATAAGTTATTGAATCTTTTTATTTTTTAATAAATTGTTATTATATATTTTGATTTTTTTATATATATCGTATACTATAACTCGTATTATTATAATTTAGCATCAGTATAAATACCTTTTAACTTAATATTAAAAAATAAATGGCTAATTTTAAGCAATTATTTTAAGATTTAATTGTTTGTTTAAAGCCTTTATTTTTGCTATTTTCTGATCCTTTTTGATAAATAATATTAAAATCAAAATTCGCTATTTCTTTTAATATATTATAATTATCGTTTTATAGATTCTTTAGTGGTAATAAAACCGATAGAATTTTAATAATTAGTCAGAATTGTAATTTAATATAAAGGTTCTTCAAGGCGATATCTGGATTTTCGAAATACGATAATTATCGCCATAGATTCCTTTTTTAGGATGACGTAATTAAATTCGGTTTCTTTTATTTATATATGAAAAATGCGATAAAATATACTTTGTCTTAAGTATTCCATTATTCGTTTATTATATTTCATACGTAATTCGAAATATCGGTTTTTAATTTAACAGGACGTGTTAAATGATACATATTTAATATTAATTCGTGAATAATTATATATCTGATGTTCTAAGACTTCTTCTTTTTTATAATATTTATTAAATTTACTTTTCTTAATAAAGTTAATTAAGGATATAATAGTTTTGCTAAAGTTTCGAATAAAATTTTCATAATAATTAGCGAATCTAAAAAATACTCATAGTTTTTTAATTATCTTTAACGTTTGTTATGTTAGTAATTATAGTAATATTTTTAAATATTATTTTAATATATTCCGGAATATTAATATATTCTAGATATTACATTATATTATTCGTAAAATTAATATTTTAGGCTAATGAACAATTTGACGTTTTAGAAAATTTCAAAAAATTATAATTATATCTTAGGTATACTTTTCTCGTTTTTCAATAAATAAATATATCGTTAAAATAAAACATAATACAACCGTTGAAGTACTTTGATAATATTTAATTTATTATTCGTTAAAAACTTGTTATATCGTTTATAAATTTTTTTAATACAGCCAATTACTTAAATAATCTATATTTCCTTTAAAGGGCTATTTTACATTTATACTCTTTTTGATTTTTAATAAAGTTATATTTATTTTTAAAATCACATGCTGCAAATTAATTAGCTTTATAAAATCAGTTTTTGATTTTTATAATTAAGCATAGTAATATTTAATTTTTAATAATAATATTATATAGTTATCGATAATCGATTACAAGTTATAATCTTTTATATTTTTATTAATAATTTTGAAAATCCTTTTTATCCTTTTTATAAAAGGTTTTCCAATTATTCCTTAAAAACTTGTAATTTATTTCCGGTAAAATTGTAAATAAGGTAAAACTTTACTCATAAGTCATTTAAAAAATAATTTTATGGTTTTATTTGCTAGGTTCTAATAATTTTATACTAAGCTTTTTGTGTAAAGAATTACTCATATTTGTAACATTATAAGAATATATTAATTAAATTCTTTAATTTTTAAGGCTATTAATTCAATTAGTATTTTATAATTTCAATTTTACTACATATAATAATATTACTATATCATATTTTCTTTTTAATATATATTTCTTTTTTTATCTTTTATCCCTTTATGTGATAAGATATATATCGTATTTTTATACTTGTATTTATCGTTATTTTTAATGGAATACTAAATTGTTTTATTAATTTTATCTATTGATAAAATATAAACCTAAGTTTACTTACTTAACGGCTTATTAATTAAAACCTGACATTAATATATTGATAAATCTTCTAAAAATATATAGTAGTTTTCAAATAGAACGATATCGAAATTCATCATTCGGTGGTATATTTTAGCAAAAATTTCGACATAATTAATTTTGCCTAAATTCTTACCTTGATCGTAAACGCAATCCTGTTTTTTGACATTTATAATTATATAAGATTTTAATTTAGATTTCTATAACAATTTGAATTTATTATTTACGTTTAATATAATATAATTTCCTTTTAAAATTTCGTTATTTATTATTATAGTATATTAATATCTTTTTATTCGTATATTTAAGCTAATAACCTTGTTAACGGCTTTTATCGTTGCGTTTAAGACCTTTTTTAAAAACTTCTGTTAATTCTTTAAAATTTCGTTATTTTCCAGCTTTTTCATAGATAATTTGTTTTAATTCCTTTTCGACCTTATGAAATTTTATTTGTGTTTTTTTATATAACGCGTAAAATTATTATATGGAAGATAACAAGGGTGCAACGCTAGTCACAATATCAAAAGATTAGCAATTTCAAATCCCAATTGGGGTTTAGATACCCTAATCCACCTTATATGAACTAGCCGTGCATATTATCACATTATATATATCGTTTTTAGCGCCGTAATATTTTGTTTAATTGAATGAATTATTTTTGATTTTGCCAAAATTCATTTTTAATAAATAAAATATTTTATTATATAATAGATAATATTGTATTTATTTTTTTAAAAAAATACTCTATCGTTGTTTTAATAAGGCTTTTAAACAAATTATTCAAATTGTCTTTTTAAAATGTATTTTCTTTCAAAGTTTGTAATAAATATTAATTAAAAATAAATATTTATAATAACCTTTTGATAATATTTTTTATAGTAAGTTAAAATAGTTTTTCTATAATCTAATAATTATATTAACTGTAAAAGCAAAAAAGGTTTTTTTATAGATATTATTTCTTTAGCTAATTTTATAAGGCCGCTTGTTTATCGATTTCGTTTTATAGGACAATAATTTCAATATATTGATATTATCGTTTATTTATTTCACTACTATCGGCTTAATTAAAAGAGTCGAATTTGTTTTATATATACTTTCGATATGTTAATAAATAAACTTTTTTAATTATCGTATATTAAATAATCGTGTTATATATAATACATGCCGTATATTTTGCCATATCGAATTAAAGTTTTGAAACAAATATTTTTCGTTTGTTTCTAATCCTTTTTCAATTATCTTTTAGAGGCTTTTTATTTTTTAAAAAAATATTTTTTAAGTTAGCTCTCCAGGTTTTTAGATTTTTTATTAAAAATTCTGTTGTAATAACTCTTATTAATACTGGGTTTAAATTATAATAATAATTTTATTAGTTATTTTTAATTATCCGCAAATCATTTTTTGGATACAGATATCCAGTTATTTTGATGTAACATTTTAGATTTTTTTATAAATATTTTAATAATATCTTCTTTTATTACAATTATTATACATAATTTAGCTATTACTTTTATATTTAAATATTTCATGCTTAATGAATTCTAACATTATGTAATAAGATACAAACAATATATCTCGTTCTTTTAATTAATCGATTCATTTCCGTTCTATAAAATATATTTTCCTTTTCTTTATACGTCGGTCATATAATTTATTATTAATTTTAATTACTTTAGTAATATAATAATTTAAAATTTTTAATCTTAAAAATTTAATAATTTTATCCTTAATATTGTGCTTTAATCCTTTATAAAATATATCGATCAAATTATTGTCTTTATTACCCGTTTTTTATTAAAGTTCAAAAGTTTATTCCGTAACCGTTTATTTTTCGTCCGGATTTCTAAAATTGGCCTTTAATTTTTTTAAAGTTTACGTAATTAAAACGAAAATCTTAATAACTTTTTTAATCGGCCTTAATGTTTTTTAAAGAATTCTTTATAATTAATTTAAATTAATCTAAACCATCTTTTTAAAAAAAAGTTCTTATAAAGAACACTCAATCTGCGAGTTTATCTAGATTATAAAAACAGAAATATATTTGTATTTAAATAAGAAAACTTTAAACGTTTTTTTATTATAAGGTTAAAATTTTTTACTTTATATTTTATTACGATAATACGGATTAAAATAGTAATTAGTAAACTTATTATTTATTAAATTTATATCTTATTTTATATAATTCTAGCTTAAAATTATATAACTATAAAAGATATTTAGAAATAAATCGATATCTTAATTAAAAAGATATTATTCAAAGTTTAACGATATTATTAAATAAAAATTTACAACGCATAACGGTTATACAGTTTAACCAATTATTAAACTTTAAACCATACGAGTTTATATTAATAGAATTATTATAAAAATCTAAATAATAAATATAATAATTGTATTCCGTTTCGTAATACTAAAGATATTTCAAGTAACTGTTACGGGCCAAGGGCCCTAGTGGAGGGATTAGCGTAACGCTAATCCCGTGGCTCCCGTATATATAGCTAGCTGCTCCTACGCATCTTCTTAGCTATTCCCTAGATTTTTCAATAGATCTATTATGGCCCATATCCTTAGCTATTGCGTATGTAACCCCTTATATATTAAGAAATCTCCTTTTTCGCGAACGGTCCGTCGCCGTAAAAAATACGCCAGCATTATACACCCGCTATTTATACGCAATTTATTTGCCATAAATACCGAAAAACCGTGTCGTTAGGTTTTATAAGCCGTTCGTAAGTTATAAGGTCGTAAAAAATATAATATTTAAAAGCTTAAAATAAATAAAAAGTTATTCGTTAACGAAAAGGCGATCGGCAAAAATCGTACGTAATTTTTTTATATTTAGAAAACTTTTCGCCGTTAATTTTAAAAATCGATATTTTTGCTGTATATGTAAAAAGCTTTAAAAAACCGTATTTTTCCGTTTTTCTAAATTATATTGCCGTTATTTTTAAAAAAATTTAATAAAAAATAAAAAATTAATTAACATTTAATTAAATTATATTAATATAATATTTAAATAGTATTCAAATACGTTCTTATATTCCAAAATATTTTTTATTAAGCCGGAAAAAATAAATAACCGGATAAAGCTAAAATTTTCCTATTAATTTCGGGCCTTAACGCCGAAACGAAAAAATAACTGGATTACGAAAAGTAACCTAATATTTAAAAAAGATTTACGTAATTTTTTCGCCGTTTGGAAATATTATTTTTAACGGCCTTTAATCTGGTACGTTTACGCATAATAATTTTTTAATCGGAAAACAATATTATAAAAAATGTAAAAATTAGTACGTTAACCGTTAATTATTAATGTAAATATTGTTAATAAATAAAAAAATATTATTTAAAATATAACAAAATAAGGCATTTTCGAAAAAATTATTTTAAAAAGAAAAAAGTTGCCGTCCGACATATTAACGTTAATAAGGCTTTAAAAGTTCTGTTATTATTTAAACGATAAAAAATAACCGTAAAAGCGTTCGATAAAACCTAGAAAATTTAAATAAGTTTGACGTTTACAAAACGTTAAAAAAACTGGCAAAAAAAAGCCTTAAAGAAAATAATGCAAAAATATAAAACTAATAACGCATAATACGTTAAAAACGTACGGACGTAAAGCATGCGGCGTAATTTCCCCGTAACTGTTAAAAGATTTTTCGGATTAGGATTTGCGAATATCGCCGCCTTGGAACAAAGTCCCTAAAAAGGTATTGCGAATAAGCGTTTACTGCGTAACAGGAAAAAACGAGGATTGGATTTAAAGGGGGGGTTATGTTACGGGCCAAGGGCCCTAGTAAAAGGATTAGCGTAACGCTAATCCCGTGGCTCCCGTATATATAGCTAGCTGCTTTTACGCATCTTCTTAGCTGTTCCCTAGATTTCTTAATAGACCTGTTATAGCCTATATCCTTAGCTACTGCGTATGCAGCCCCTTACAGTAACGATATTTTAATAAACGATTAATATTAATAAATATTGCAAATTAATATTAATTATATTATGGAAATAACCAACGTATATATCCTATTCGGCTTACTGGTTTACCACCAGTAAGTTAGTAATCCGGCTTACTAGCTTACTACCAATAAGTTGGTAATTCGGCTCACTGGCTTACCACCAGTGAGTTGGTGATCCGTCACGTGACCTGATCCACCTTGGTTTTCTTGGCTGCAACTGTTTCTGGAGGCCGTAATTGTCAGGACATGACACCTGGCTTGTCGGCTTATTAAAGTGTTATTGTAACTATCCCCAGATATCATGTGTCCTGAAACTCCAGTATGTGTATACGGTGTATGCTGAGCAAAGTTCATGGCCTGTAGTTGTCATGTTGCCTCTATTTCATCCGGGGTACTCTAGACTCCCCTTGAAGTGGGAGAACACATAGAAAGACAAAGACGAACACAAGGAGAAACGTCACCATCATGAACCAGTAGCCCATTTATTCTCGTCACATGCATCGCATCTTTTCCACCTGGAGCCGCGGTATTGTTGAAGCATAGGCGTTCGAAAGCATCAGAAGCCGACAACCTCTATACTATATTGTCTTCAAACATCTTCCGACTAAAAATTCTCCCATCCTTACTCCTATTTCGATTTCTACGGTACGACCAATGGTGACCCCTCTCCCTTTTGGGCGACCGTGCCTGGCGTGATAATTCGTATTTCTGCCTGCTGGAATATCGGGCTTTTCTCTCCACCACGAGTCCTTTTGTAGAATCTCGACTGTTGTGTACATTTTCCCTCATTTTCTCGAAGCGACTTGTCTTTGTTATAGACCAAAAGCTCCGGGTTGCGCAATTTCCGCGGCGCCAATGGTGTATCTACGTGATCCCGCTCACTTTCTAGCATTTACTGATGTGGTATGCTGTCCATCTCCCCGGAGATGTACCACTGCCAATGAAGAGCAATCCGGTTATATGCATTGCCAACATATATGTTAATATGAACCTGAACACGTTTCGTACCGGTCTTGCGTTTTGTGAGTATATCGAACGTGTTGGCTGTTTTTATGGTAAAATTTAGTGCCAATCTAATTAGCCACGCAGCGAGAATTGTTCGCTTCAGGGGCGGTTGTACCGTATCCACACGTGTGTCAACTTCAGCACTTGTTTGCTTCCTGGCGAATTCTTCGGTTGCAGTTATTACCTTGCCCACACCCTGCCTTCGAACGTATTCATAGTCTCTGCTTCCCACCCATATTACCTGTTACACCATGATATCATTACAATAGAGCAACATAGGGGTGTTCGGGAGACACTTTCAATTAATGAACATTGACTATGTAGTTATTAATATTTCATTTTCTACTCCTCAGACCAGTGTTCGTTAGAGTCAAATGCGCCAAATGGAACCGTTAAGCGGCACCGGCCGTCCCCCACCTAGACTTCATCCCGCGCCTCCTGAAGCGTAGACATCCTGTCAATCGACCTCGAGTTCTTACGGTTCGACTGCAACAGAGGGTCCATGACGCCAGACTCAGACCTCTCTGCCCGCATCTCCCGGGCCTTGACGGCAACGAAAATGACCAGGGCGAGTCCCACAACCAGGCCCAATCCAGCCAGGATTAAGTTAAGCGGGACTGGGTTGCCATCGAATGCGTCATGTACGAGTGCCTGGAGACCTGGCTGGGTAAGGGTGCAGAGACCCGAAACGGCAATAAGGGCACCGTAGATTCTCCCAAACGTCGCGAAGCCGAAGACCTTGGCTGCGTAGTCTCTAGTGGAATTCCACAGTTAGTTCCTTACGCAGTAGTTGTTCGACGACGGAAAGTACTTACGACATCGCAGAGTAGTATAATGGCCGGTATAGGACGAACAGGATGACGTTACAATAAGCCGCCCATAATGCGGGTATCACCCCAAATATGCCGAACGCCGTGCTTACAGAGACCAGAATGGACAGCACGGCGACGGTGCTTAGATGATCAAGAAGGAGGCCGATAAAGGGGACGGTCACGACGCCTCCCATGGGGAGAGCCACGTCGAAGAACGCATTGACCTGATCAGCCTTCGAAGGCGAATCGAGCATAACCTTGTACTGGGACCAGATTGTCGAGATGAAGAAGTTCATCCGCGACATCGCTATGATGGTGAGGAGGGCGATCAGGATGAACCAGGAAGAGCGCATCTGCCGCCACGCCGACTGGCCGTGCATCGCACCCCAGACGCCACTGATTGCGCGTTTCTCCTCCTCCTTGTCGCGGTACTCCCGCAGCTCCTTCGTGGTCCCCAGCACGTCCTTAATGTCGGTAAGTGTTTGTCTGCGTTCTTCCTGTCTTTCGCTCCTGACCCTCGTAAGCTCCCCGTCCTCGAGCTCGTTGTCGGAGTCGTGGATATCCTGGGTGGAATCCCTCGCTTGGTCCATCCTCTCGCCCAGCTCTCCCCTCGTCTCGTAGCTGCGAGCGGGCATAAATGTGACCTGGCACGCGAGGAAGAGAATCGGTACTGCCAGATACGCCAGGAAGAATTCACTCAGGCCGAATCTGCCCCCGGTGCCTTCATACAGTAGCCTGAAGGCGAGGAACACAGCCGCCGACGCATCGAAGGCGCCGGTGACAAGGGCCAATATGAGACCTTGGTACTTCGGGAATGCATTGGATAAGTGAAAGGATGGTACGAAGACGAACGTGCCACCAAAAGCAAGAAGGAAATACCCGGTGATGTACGCATCAAAAGGCGACTGCCGGGCATAAGCCATGAACACGGCCCCAATGGAAAGCAAGAAGGACCCTATAATACCCGAAACGCGAGGTCCGTAGCGATCAAGCAAGGCGCCGATAGGCAAAGCGGTTACGTTGGTAGCTATGGAGGCCACAATGAACATGAGGTTCAGTCTAGAGCATCTTAGCAACGAAGCCCAGCAGGTGGCTCATTACGAAGTGGAGTTACTCACTTCTGGTCTTGTAAGTAACAGATACGAACCTCTTCACGCAACTCGTCCGTGGTGCATAGGTCCCGATACACCTTCTCATCCACGAGTATGGTCTTGAGAGCAGCATAGCCAAAAGTTATCCCGCTTGCTAGAATGCAGGAGATGACACCAACTACGACCTGGGCTGGTCCAGGGGTCAGCTCAACCCGATAAACACAGGGCACGTTAATCGGCAAGCATGTCGGACATAATGGGGTCTCGAGCATCATCTAAACTTACCTGCTCGTTTATACTGCGATACCTGGTCCGCCCCGATCGGGTCAAGCTTATCGGCAGGGTGCAGGTCGCCATCGCCACGAGGAGGCGTTGGGTCGTAGCTTATGCTATGACTATGGCGGCGGCCAAGCTGCAGACTCGCAGTCTCGGGCTCATTATCGATGCCTTCTTGGGATGTGACGTGATGAACCAAGGACATGCTAATAATTGATGAGAAAAGAGACGCACTTAGAGCATGCGTTGTCTTATTATCTAGGGAGCTCCGCACTCGAATGTTCTGACACCAGCCCTTGAAACCCGATATCGCAAGGATGAGGTTTGCTCCGGGTGGTGGAACGGATGTTACTCTGTAACAATGACGTCAAGGCTGCTCAATTACATCAAATAAAGTTAGGGACCAAGGACCTTGACCTTAGCTCTCCAATTCACCACTAAAAATGCCTTGAGGGGTCTATGAAAACCAGGTGACTATAGCACTTGGCATCTTAGTAAAAAGTCTTTAGCTAGATTTTGGCTTCTTATTTATTTGCTATGTAATTCTGTTTTCAGTGAGGTCCAGATTCGTTATCTTTGAAGCGCCTGTTTCGATCATCTTCTAGTGGGGTAAGCGTAACCCCTGTTGGATCCAGTTAAGGACATTCTGGATCCACCTCGAAGTACTAAGCAAGTGAAGTGATAGTACAGACGAGCCCAATATCTCTAAGGTTCTGGCTACATGGTCTGAGTTAATTGAAATCCGTACAGATTCATAATTATCTCCATATGCACGCACTATAAATCTGGATCACGCAATACGGCGTCCGAGGGGGCATATACATCTTACCACCTCTTGGCCATTCCAGAGTTCACAGGCTTCTTTCGAGGTGGACGACATGAGATCCGCTTCGGCGACCGCGAGGTTCTCCCTGGCTCTTCCGATGACGGCTTTCAGCCATAAAGGCCCACCGACTCTGATGGCACCGACGATCGCAGTGATTATGCCTATGGAGCCATTGCCAGTATGAAGTTGTCGGCCCAGCCCATCGACTGGCTCATGAATTACATGGTGACTCGTTCTCCGAAGAGCGCCAGCAACCTGGGGGCAAGAAGTCATCAGCATATGAGCTATAACAGGGTAGACCGTAGGACATACGGGGCCAGGTCTGAGAATAAATTGTTTGAGAAGTCATCTCCGCCATCAGCAGCTACGCAGCCCGCATACAATAGGCACAGGGCGATCTTCCAGTTCTCAGCAACAAACATGTCGGTAGTCGAAGACGGAAACGGTCGAGTAGGCAGGCCGAATTGTCACAGTTGTTTTTGGAAGTATCCTGCTTCGACGTCAACAGGACAATGGACGCACTCACAACAGCTTCGTATGCGAGGCCGCCGAGTTTGGAGGACTATTTGCACGGCATGGGAGTGAGGTGTCTAATAACTGGTCGAACTGCAGGAGAAGGAAGCGGACAGGCCGTGGCGCCATCTGCCGGCGGCTAGCCTATTGGGATTCGCATCGTCAGCGATGCCGATCGCCTTGAAGATGCCTTCTTTTGCGCCATCGCTCTGAGTCGCGGACAAACTTTGTGGCTGCAGCTTGGCGTCAAATCGGACCGGAATTTTGTCCATAGAGGTGAGCTCTCCGTCCAATTGTTGTCCGCGATTGGTCTAAGGGTGGTGACAGGGATCATGGCGACAAAACCGAATATTTTAATAGGTCGACGCTATGGGGGTTGTCAGAATTCCAATAGTGCTCTCGGGGCCGAAACATCTGCTTCTGGTTTCCGACGCAGAGCCGGAATCCAAGTTCGCTGCCAAAGTTCAATGGTCTAGGGTGGTCTAGGGAGCAAACTCCGAGGGAGAGAGCGAGAAAGAGGCCGCAAATGGAGGGCGGGATTGAAAACGCGAATCCGTTGGGCAGAATTGGGTTAAAGCTGTGAGCCAACCCTTTCGAGTGCGAGCGGCCCATGGTCGAATGAGCAGCTTGCTGCCCAGTAAACATCGTAACCAAGCGTCCTCCCTGCCGGTTCTCGCGGCAAGATGTTCGCCGCCGCTCATCCTAGGGAATGCAAATCCTAGGGGAACAGCGGTGCGGAGCAGCAGTACCGTAATAACACGTTCAAGATGGATCATGTGTAGTGCGTCACGGAC
This sequence comes from Monosporascus cannonballus, assembly GCA_004154925.1. Lineage (NCBI taxonomy): Eukaryota > Fungi > Ascomycota > Sordariomycetes > Xylariales > Monosporascus > Monosporascus cannonballus. The sequence goes on along the minus strand of QJNS01000003.1, from coordinate 532,430 downwards.
TTCATAACAGCTAGACGCGTCGACCAGCTCCTTGCGCTCTTGCCTGTGTCGTACCGCGCCGAGTCCCACGATTGGCGCCCCGGCTCGTCATATTACAGCCTGCATCGAAAAGGAGCTCAATCGTGGAGGCTGACCAGCATTCACGGCTAGCTGTGGGTTGCGGGTTGCGGGTCGCGCCCAAGGTAGGTGGACCATCACGAATCGTTCGTTTTTGGACAACTCCACTACAGATTTTCATTTCCCCCATACTAAGTGCATGCGGAGCAAGGGCTGGTACAACTTTAATAACACCACCACCAACACTACTATAAATATCATGGTCATATACCTGAATGTGGGAGGCCTATGGCCCCCCGCCCCCCCAAAAAAAGACCTCCCCGGATCTAACCCTAACTCTAGCCCTAACCCTGATCCTAAGTACTAGCCTTATCCCTAAATAAAACGGCAGCCGGTAAATGGTGATATATGAAAACTATGTATTAAAGCTTGAAGCACCACCCTTGCCTAGATGCGGCTGATTGTCGACGGCGCGTAGTGATTTCCGGCGGGGTTGCCAAAATGCGTTTGGGTTCCGGTCAATTAACGATTCGGGACAGTTTATCTACGTGGGGCGGCGGGCCGGCCCATTATGAAAATTGGGGGTCGGTGCCTAGCTGATCGATGGCTTGGGTTAGACCCAACAGACCAGGGCCACCGCATCGTCATGGTCAACACTTCCCCCAAGCTTGGTTCGGACCAATGCCAGAGCGTGTGCTTGTTCCATCGGAGGGATTCTGATGATGTCCGCGTAGCTTCCAGTCAGTCGAAAGGCGACGTCTCGATTCCGGGGGGTGGTTAGGATAGACCCATTTGGTGATTGAGGTAGAAACTCTAGCAACGGAGCTCCTGCATTTAAAACGTTATCTTCCCTACCCTTACCTCTGTCTGAGGGGGAGAACGCATTGAGGTCGTCCGCATTGTCGATGATCATTACCCAGCGACCATTCTCCTCATGGCTCAGCCAGCTATAGACAAGCCTCAAAATGTCCACATCAAACTGGTCCCAGCCAGGGAGCTTAGCTCGTTCGGCGATCTTCCGGTAGCCTTCCTGGAACCTTCCTGGAACCTTCCTGGGCTGCTTGCAGGTACCCAGAAGACCCAGGTATCTGGGGACCTTTCTCGTGTCCGGTACGAGCATTCGACGGCAAGCTGCGACTTTCTTTTGAGCTTGTCAATTCATGCCTCTCCGGAAAACACTACGCTTGTTACCTACCCAACGCCACCAAGGCCCACGGGGGCCACTCTGGACGCAGGCTGCTTGCTCTTGCAATGGATCCCGGCGGAAAGGAAGGGTGGAGGACGGAGTGGGACGGGGTTGTGTTCGGTCTACTAAAAGCGGGCTGTCAGGGTGTAGATGCGCTGCTTCTAACACGGGGGAGTTTATATATGACAAGGGTCTTAGTGAAGCGGCGGCGTGGTATGTCAGCGTCTGGATATACCCACAGATCACCGAGGTTATCTTCTCCATCTTTATGTCATACCGAATGCTCTTAAGCGCCTTCCTGCCTCTTCTGGCCCAAGAGTCTCTCGGTGCGGGCAGCGCCCCTGCCATTACGTCGTCTAGAAATTTTATCTGCGCGCTGCACCGTTGAACAGCGGGCAGGAGGGCGTTTTTAGATTCATCCCGCATAGATCCGGCATCGATCGCTGCTTTCGTCTGCCGGAGGGCATCCAGCAGCACGGGCAATTCGGCTTTGATGTGGCGGAAGGCTTCCGGGACGTCTCCGAACTTGGACTGATACTCTTCAAGACGTTTCAGCACGCGGGAGCCGAAGTCGACGAGCTGGATGATGTTGGCGACGATGCCGACAACGGTTAGAGCTTCCGCCATGCCGTGTCATGTCATGTCATGTTATGTCAAGAGTAGGGTGAGGGAATGGGTACCCGTGGGTGACCCACGAAGACCCATGGGTCCTGATGGGTACCCATCCACTACCTATCTGATTTGGTGGGTACCCGCGGGTACCTATCGGATTTGCCAAGGACCTATTAGATACCTATTGGGTCTTGCCAAGGACCTACGAGTGCTTAGTAGATAAAAAATTTGCATATAAAGCGGATCGCTTTAATAATTTGAAATAATCTAAAATAATCTGGTAAAAATAATAATATTGAAAAATTTGCAGCGAAATTATATAAAATTCTTTAAATATCATAAAACCAAATAATGCCGATTTTCTTTCAATTCGAATTTAAATTTTACTTAAAATTTTATTATTATTATTATTTTACGTATTATTCAAATTTTTATTATTTTATACGTTATTATTTTACACGTTATTATTTTGCGTGTTAATATTATACGTATTATTATTTTGTACATTTTTTTAATACGTTTAAAATTTTGGTTATAAGTTTTGTTTAATAAAATGCCAGATTTTTTACCAGAAGCCGTATTTTTAATTTACGGTCTTATTAAATTTTAATAATATTTTAATTAATATAATTTCTGCCATTTTTTATATACCGATTATAACAGAAACTTAAAATTATGATTAATTTTTAAATTATTATAAAATTTTCTTTATTAAATATTAAACGGCATTTTTTTAAATAATAACTTTATATTTAGTTAATATCGTTAAATTTTACATGAAATAACGGTTATATATATTAATATTATTTTAAAAATATGTTATTTTTTAAAAAAAACTTATTTCTAGATAAAACGCGTTTTTTCGCTTTTTAAAAGAAGCTGGATCTTTAAGCATTATTTTCCTAGCCAGACGCTTAGGCATTATTTTCCTAGCCGGTGGTTATTTTATAACGCAAAGAATTTTTTTAATGCCAGGTAATTTTTTAGATTTTAAAATTAACTGCCAAATCGTTTATTTAATGCACGTTATTTTGGCTATTATTACAATTATTAAATTATGAATAAATAATTATTTTATAATTATTATAATACTATATTATTATTAATTATAATAAAGATATAATAATATATAGATATTTCGCGAATTTTTGATTAAATATAAATATAAACCCTTTTTTACAAAATAAAGTATATAAAATAATATAAAGTAATTAAAAAAGTTTTTATAAATTACTTAAATACCTTATTTTAAAAATCTTTATTTTTTTATTATAACAAAAGTAATATATATAATATTATTATTTTATAATTAACTTTTTATTTTAATTTATATAAAAAATATTTCTTATAGTAAAGATTTATATATTATATAACAAAAATAAATAATAAATACAAAAGAGAACAAATTAACTTTATATTAAATTTAATCCCCTTTTAAAAATTGCAAACATATTAATTATATTATTTATCGCTTTATTCTAATAATTACGGGCTTGGCTTATTACAATTATAACGATAAATTTGAATTATTTCGAAAAAACGGCCGGTTTACAAAAAGTGTTAAAATTTGATTTTTCGAAATATTATTTGCTTATCTTTTAATAGTATACTTATTTTTGGCATTAATTGGCGTTTTTTTGGCAAAATTAATTTTTAAATATAATTTTTTATACCGAAATGTGTTTACCTTAATAATCTAATTAATATATAGATATTGTCGGAATACCTAATTTTCGCTTGTATTATTTTCGATTTTATCCGGATTTTTTAAATTATTATTTAAAATTCCGTAAAGTCTATTTAGTAATAGATTATATTAATTCGGCAATTTCTTTCAGTTTTCGATAACCGGAATTTAAAATATTTTTCATATTTTTTACTTACGTTTTTCGAATTCTTTTTAAGTATAAACGAGGTCGTTATTATCGTATATCATATCGTTATTTAAATTAAATAATTTAATTCGAATATAAAATAATATAATTAAAATTAATTTAACTTTTTATAATAATATTAATTAATAATTAAAATAATACTTTAATTAAATAAAATTCGAAATACGTTTCATTAATATAGAAGAATATTGAATATATAATATATTATGTATAAAATAAATAAAATCGAGAAACGTATTATTAATCCGTTATCATAATATTAAAACGATTTTCGTTGGACGGAGATTAAAATAATATAATTAAAGAAATAAGTTTTAAAATATTACTTAAATTATCTATATTCGCATTAAAAATAATCGTTAATAATATCGTTTTACAGATTATCGTTAATACGGTATATTTAATCTTTTTTTAAGATTTAAATTTAACAAAAAAATTTAGTAAAGTTTTGTAATTCGAAATAAAAATATATATAATAAATTATATGTTTTACTTATTATTTTTTTTCTAATATCTTTTATGCGTTTATTTAAAATATTTAACGGTTTTTTTATAAAATCTATTGTTAAATAATTTTAATTAAAAATATTTCTGCTAATTATTAAAGTAATTACGGAATTTAATAACCGTATTACTTAATAATAGGTAAATTAAAATAAAAAATAAATTAATAGATAATTATCAATAAATAACTTATTCATATATTAAAAAACTTTCGAAATTATTAATTTGGTACTTTTTCGCAATAGTCGTAACCATATTCGTAATCGCTTAATAAACTTAAGAAATCTAAATTGTTTCTTATTTTTTAATTTCTTTTTATTTTCTAGTTTTTTATCCGGGTAATACTTTTAATAAGACTTAACTATATATTTTCGTATTTGCCTAAATATTTAAATATAATTTTGTACCCACTTATTAAATAAGAAATATGGTTTTTTCGAAAAAAATTAAAATAATTTGAAATATTAACCAAATAACGAATAAATTTAAAATTATTAAAAAATAATATATATCTCGTTTTTTTAATAGTAAGTATTTACGTATAAACATTTAAATTACGGGATATACTTTTATAATACGTAATAAAAGTAATTATCGAATTTTAACGGCGATAAATAGTACGAATTATTTAAAATACATTTTTATAATAAAAAAGTTTATTTATAATTATATTTTACTAAATTTACAAAAAAACTTTTTATTAAAACTAAAATAAATACAGTTAATTAATATACGTAATTATAAAATTAAATAAATATTTTATAATTACATTAAAAATACATATTAATATAATTATATTTTCCATTTTCAAAATAATATAGATTTTACTTTATTTTGGCAAATATTTAAATTTTTTATTTTATTTGCCTAAAGCTCTTTCCAATTTATGCGGTAATTCTACGTAATAAACCTTAAAAAATATTAAATATCTTTTGTAAAATATATAACCTATATATATAATGCAAAGTTTTCTTTACTTATTAGAATTTATCGTTTAAATTTCGGTAAATTATTTTTACATAATTATTTGTTTAATACCAAAATTATCATACTATAATAAAAACGTAAAATCGGTCGGTTATTTCTAATTTTTTTAATTGACATAATAACTTGTTATTATTAAACTTACTCGATTTAAGATTATAAAATTAACAATTAATTAAGAAATAAAGTTTGTTTATTCCCGGTTAACTTAATAAATAATAATTTTTTAAAACGAAATTACAAAATAAAACGTAATCTAGAAGTTATAATTAATTAATATATAAAACTTTAAGGGAATATTTATGAATTAATATTTAATAATTGAAATACTCTATATCCGTATATATTTTATATATTTGTTTATTATTAATCGTTTAAAATCGTTATTATGAAATAATGTTATAATTTAAAAATATTTAAAAAACGTTTGATAAGTAAATATTTAGATATAGAATAATTAATTAAAAAGGTTTAATTAAAATTAAACATTTTAAGTAATACTAAATTTTAATTATAATAAATAAGGATTCTTTTAAAATTATTATTTTTTAAAAAAGAAAAAGAACTAAAAATAAAAGAAGTCTAATAAAAACATATTAATAAAAACTTATATAATAATTATTTTAGAATTATTTCAACCTATATATATACTATAATTATATTAAGGATTTTGTTATTAATGAATAAATCCGTTTAATTCATTTTTATGATATATATTATTCTGTAAGTACTTTTTTATAAAGTTTATTTGATTTTTTTTAGGAAAAATATGTAAAGTAATACCTATATTACCCATATTTAATCTTAAGCTGCCCAGTTATACGTTAATAAATTTATATAAAGTCCTTTTCATATTTCTAATTACAATTTATTTTATTAAATATGCCGGTAATTTCGTTTAATAGGTTTTCGTTATTTTTGTTGCTAATATTTTTTGAAACCATAATTACTATTAGAAATAAACCACTTAATCCTCGTATTAATGCTCTCGATATTCGTAATATTCTCGGTTAACAGTAAAAAAATCGGCTTTTTATTATATTACGAATTAAAATCCGTTCGAATAATTTCGCATAATACAACGGTTTTTTTAATTAAATAAGCTCTGTAAATTAAGTTGTTTTTCGTTCGGTAACTATTAATTAAATTATAAATAACTAAATTTCAGATTTAGCTTTCGGATATCTTATTTTTAAATTAAATTTATTTTAATCGGTTTTTAATTTTCATAGCTTTTATTATCGCTTTTTAACAAATAGTTTTCGTTAAATATTTCGTTATTATTTTGGTTATAAATAATAAAACTTTTTAAATTATTATTTTAACCAAAGTTATTATTTTGTAAAAAAATATTTTATAACGATTTATTATTATCGAAATTAATATCGTTAAAGTTAAAATTTTCGAGAATTTGCAATATTATTTCGATAATATAATATATTCGATTAAAACTATAATAAAACTTCTTTTTACAATAAACGGATAATTGGCGAAAATAAAAAAGAATAATAGAAATTACGTAAATAAGTGGCGATATAAGGTCTTAAAATTACGTATTAACTTTTTTAAACGTAGTTTATTTTCATTTTTTTATCAAACTTTTAGAATGGAATTATCTGCATTATTTATTTTAATTCGAACTTAATATTACCAAAATAATATATTTAGAAAATTACCCGTTTCAAGTAATACTTTAAATATTTTACCAATTAATAATACCTAAAATAAACCTAACCAAAATTCCAATAATTCTATTTTTAATTTTTTTTTGGTTATTTCAATTTATTAAATACATGCTTATTTAACGCATAATACTACATAAACCTGTATTATTAACTGGTTTTATTTTTAAATCTGCCAGAAAAACGTTAACTAAATCGATAAAATTTTAACCAAGAATATTTACCTATAAAATTTAACGTTATAAACAGAAATCTAATAATAAAAATATAACCCGGATAATTTCATAATTCTTTTATTATTAATAATTCTTCATAAATATATTTTGCGAAATTCGAAAATACTAAAAAAATATCCGTTTTATTTTTAGAAAAATATTATTTTAACGTATTATTCGCAAAATACATATAAATATGTAATTTTGATTTATGCGGATAAAAATATTTACTAGGGAAATATTAAAAAAAATTATAAAAAAAGTTTTAATTTTTATATTTAGTAATAATAATATTTACGTTATTTATAATAAATAAATAACGTTTTAAATAAAAGATATTTATATTATTCGGAAATTGAGTTCTAGTAAAATATAATTATCTTAAAACCGGTTATTAAGGTTTTTAAAAATTTAACAAAATAATATATATTTTATATATTAATATAATTAACTGTTTTTTTTATTTTAAATATTTGTTTAAAAAAGGCTCAAAAAGTAATTAATATTATTTAATTAAGTAAATCCTATTTTAAATTTTGTAAGTACAAAATTCCTTATCGATAAATCTTTAAATTCCGTATATCTTATATAAAGTTGTATTTAATTAAAACTTTATATATATGACAAAAATTTTAATTTAATTACTGAAATTTCTACATTTTTAACCTAATGAAATCTTATTATTCTACTCTATTACAATACACTATTCTAATTATTATTCTTTAATTTTTGAAATAAGCTTGAAATAAATATATTTAAGATTTTTAATTTTTAATGCCGTGATACCCTTAGTATTTAAACGTCGAAAATCCGACGAATTCTATTTTAAAACCTGCATACAAATAAGATTTAAATACGAAAAACTAATATTTTAACAAAATAAAATAATATCGAAAAAGTTGGTTATAACTTAATGTAATAAATTAAACGTAAAGTAAATGATTAAAATGGTTTAAATTTATATATAACCTTTAAAAACTAAACGGTATAAAGTATAATTCTTATATAAAAAATCGTTATTTATTAATAAATATTATTTTATAATTGTTTTTCATATTTTATCAAATATTAATAACTGGGCAAAATAATAATACCTTAAGTAAGTTACAACGAAATAAATCGAAACTAAAAACATATTTATAATATAAAAACAATAATAATACAATATATATTCATATTAATAATAAATTAACCTAAATATTTTAATACGGTAATAATATTACTAACGATATTTTTTATAAATTTATCGTTAATTACCTAAATAATATAATATTGTAACTACCGGAAAGTTTTATTATATTTTAAGTTCAAAGATTTCATATAATAATTCAATAAGTAATTTTTTGCCTTAATTATATTTTGATTATTTTATTAATATTTTTAATATTTAGTACCGGCTTAAAGTGGACATATTTTACCTAATATTCGTATAAAAAGAAATAACAAATTTCTATATATCCGTTACGTTAAAATTACCGAATTAATTATTAATAAAATTGGAAACCTTTTAATATACGTTCGTTAAATATTTTAATTAATTTCGGTAAATAACACCTTTATAAACCAAAACGATTTTAATATTAATATTAAGAATAAAAATATTAAGAAAATTATCTTTATATTTCGTTTTATAAATCTCGATTATTTTTTAATTATTATATTCTTTTAATTTTTTAATATAACTTCAAGATATTTGACGTTTAATATTTAAAATAATATAATATCGTAAACGATTTATATTTTAAGTTATATTTATATTAAATTAGCTTACGAAGGTTAATAAAAATATTTTAATTTTGGGAATAATTTTTAACAATTACTTAAAATACTTTTTACTTATAAAAAAAGCTTTTTATAATATTACTTTACCCGTTATAAATTTTAACATATTTGCATTTAGAAAAAAAATTATTATTTAGTATTAAAAAAAATAAATCGTATAAAAAATTATCCCGGTTGTCGATTGAGAAAAATGGAAAACTAGAGAAAAAGATTTATGCGTTTGGTTATCTTAAATTTTAATATTATAAATATATATATTAAATAATTATTTTAAAATAATTTTAAAATAATTTAATTATATTTATAAATGCGTATAAATAAATATCCGGTTTATTTAAAATTATACGGTATTTTTTTTACTTAAGGTTATCAGCTTTATAATATAGCGTAATAAAGCTAAAAAAATATTTTATATGTTATTTTGATACGAAATCCCGCAATTGATTTCTAAAGTTCGCCTTTAATATTCGAACCTTTTTTTATTATAGGTATATTATAAGAAATTATGGAATAAGGCTTTAATTATATTAAGAAATTTAAGTAAAAATAATTTTAAATATATAAAAATAATAAAAGTATATTAGATTTTAAAGTTATCGTATTAATTTAAAAATTTAAAAATATCTTAAAAAATTTATTATATAAAGTTTTTAAAGTTTTTTTTAATATTATTAATTATATTTATATCAAAATTATTTCTGCTATATTTAACAGCGTAAACTTTAAATTTTATATAAATAGAAATTTTTGGCAAAAAACGATAAAAATCATTTAAATTAAAGGTAATTATAATATTAATTTATTAACCGTAACGTAAATAATTTTTTTTCGTTTTATTCAGCTTATAAAAATAATTAATTATAATAAATTTAATGTATTATATATAATAATTATTTTAATTTATTTTAACTTATTTTTAGAAAAGTATTAAAATTATAATATTATTTATTGGGCCTAAAAGTAATAAATAATAATTTTGTAATATAGTAATTATTTTAAATTATTTTTTTACTTTTTTTAATACGTTTAAAATTTACATATTTTATTAACAAGTAATCGTAGATACCTAATAAATTCTTAGCATTACCTATTAGATATTCGCGGGTAATGCCAAGGACCCATTGGGCACCCGCCGGTAATTCTGACTTGCGCTAAGGACCCATGGGTCACTCATGGGTCCTTGGCATTACCCGCGGGTACCCGTGGGCCGTGGGTAATTTTCGGTGGGTGGTTCCTCCCTCACCCTAGTTAAGAGTGTTCGGGGCCGCGAGGCGAAATATTTTCACAGAGAGAAGAAAGCATTTACACTCACACAGGATATATAGGTATGTATTTGAGAATGCTGAAGGGACTGCACAGAGCACTTCAGCTGTGGTGGAGCTGCGCGAAGGAGACAGAGAAACGTCGGCTGTGCTAGCCCAGGCCGAGGCGGGGTGCGTCTGCGTGTTTTCGGCTTCCATACTTCTACCCCAGTGAGCCCCAGCTCGGAGGGGAGTAGAGAAAAGCTCCGGGGAAGCTCAGCCACATCTTTATTAAAATTAAACGGCCCAAGCGTCGTAAAAATTATAATGTCTAATAGAAGCAGTTGCTCAGCAAATGCATTAAAAAATTTTACTATTAATTATAAAACAATTACGTAGCATTTCCAAAGCAAATAATATATAGTTAATTATAAAGACTAAAAAAAATAAAATTAATATTTATTAAATATATGCTACGTAATTGTTATCTAGTTAGTAGTGTTAGGGATTCCATGGTCACGGTTATAATGACCGGGTCTTCGGCTATAAGTAGCTAGGAAATTCTTCAAATCTTTAGATAGAAAAATAGCAGAGCAATTATATTTATACAATCATATATATCTTATAATTAGCTACTTGTGATAAGTAAAGACTTGCCACTCTATCTACATTACCTCGTACAACTCTTTCGTCACCTTTTATCAATCTCACGCAATCTCTAGCAAATAGTAAATTTTTTTAATATATTTATTAAGCAAATACTATATAACTACGCTATAATTAAGAGGAAAAAATTTTAAATTTTTCTTTTATTAAAAATGGTATTTACTAAATATATATTACGTAATTGTTATATAATTAAGAAAAAATACAATTGCTAGACCACTGTTAAGTAATGATTATATAGTTAATAGTAAAAGAATTTCTTTAGGCGCATTTGTTAAGCAAATGCGACGTATCGGATTAACTTTTAAAAAATAAGCTTAGCGTTTTCTACTCCCTCAGAACTTGCTGCTGCGCCACGTTCGTACTACTCCCTCGGAGCTTTTCTCTACTCCCTCCAAGCTAGGTAACCAGAGGCATGCTCGATCCCATTGTTCTTTTGACGAATGCCCGGAACGCCAAGGGGAGGGTGCAAAACACTTTGCAAGACACACAGCCCGACTGCTTACCCTCCCCCTACCGCCAGCGGTAAATCCCATTGCAGGTTCTATTGGCGCATCCTAAGTAACATGGCCTTGTATTTATTGCTTATTAGCGTCGACGGTTTGTAGCATTTCGTATCATCATTTCGATTTCCTAGTCTATAACCGCCACCTCTGAGTTGACGAAAGAGACGGAGATTCGCATCCATCGAAAGCCGTTCACCTAACTTGCCCTGCTGAACTTGTACCCTAAGCTTTAAAGCCCGTCATAACTGAATGAACAATTTCCATCTCCGATTTTCGTATCATCACTTTCGACATATGCGACAGAAATGATATCTAGAGAAAGTGCGCTGTTGTGGTCTCCGAATTTAGGTGGCGCGTACCATTGCTTTCGGCGGCCTCGACAGTGAGAGCGCTGATCGCATGCACGCAGACCGTACTTCACACATGCGTCTGGGCGGGTCATCCAATACTTCGTGCGTTGTTCGCATACTATGCATTCAGTGGTCAGTGCGCCCGCGAGTGTATGCGCCCTCGCAGGGGTATGGCTACGCGTATCTCATTGAGGCATTCATCCTCGACACCTTTCTAGGCCTTCCCGGCTGTCCGGCTCAAAGGTCTATATACGGGCTAGCGTTTCCTGCGACACAGGGGGTTTAAACACATACGCAGCAGAACCTCTTATCCGCGCCAAACAGCCTCGATCACCGCAAAGAAGGTGATGGGGTTCGCCTTGAGACTAACGACCTCGAACCGCTCGTCCGCGGCCCGGAAGATGTCCCTATAGGACTCTGCCGGGCGCTCCTTGGCGTTGAAGAGGGCCATCATCCGCAAGTCTGTCGCGGTACCCATCTGTTGGATGGAGCGGGGCAGGGCTTGCGGCGGTGGGCCTTCTTTGCCCTCACTGTCCTTGTCCTCCTCCTTGCTGTCGGCGGCGCCGTCGCCGTCGTCGGCCACTTTGCCGATATACTCGATGACCACGACGCGGTTGCCCGGCCGTAGCGCCGGCACCAGGGCCCGCAGGATCCGCGCCGCCTCCGGCTCTGGGTAGTCGTGGAGGATCAGCTTGAGCATGAATATGTCGGCCTGCACGGGCTGCGGCCGCAGGAGGTCGTGCTCCACGAACGACACGCGCGACTTGAGCTCCTCCGGCACGTCCGCCTCGAAGACTGGCTTGACCTTCGGCATGTCTTGCACCACGATGGTGAGATCGGGGAAGTTTCGCGCCAACATGAATGCATCTGCACCTGCCGAGCCACCCACCTGCTAAATATCAGTGGCGATAACTCCGATTGAGGCGAGAGTTCCACGATGGTCATGGCATATGCAGTTGATTAGTAAGGATCTACTCACATCAACCAGCTTTGCGTTCCCCGCAGCCTTCCAATCAAGGGCATCTAGCACAATGCCTTCGAGGTGGAATATCTCCTTGACGTACGCCATGAACTCGACGAAGCGCCTCTGCCGCCAGCCCCGCCTCTCTCCTTCGCCGTCGTTCTCAAGGAACTCCCAAGAGTTTCGGTGCTTCCCGGAGAACGTGCCGCCGCTGTGGAACAGAGCGAAGGCCGTCTCGCTCATCTCCTGCGTCAGTTCGGACTTTCCGCGGCTGTATCGATCGAGTGCTTGGTTTAAGACCATCATCGGCGCGCTCGAGATGTCCAGCACGGAGGAGACGAGGGCTCTCAGGCCTGCCTGTTTTGCCAGGGCGGCCGAGCGCGACGTGTGCTGGATGCGCGACGATGACTTGCCGGGTTCCGTCTCGGCGAAGAGCCGGAGGGTGACGGCGTGCTGCATTATGCGGTAGACGACATCTTGCGGGAGAGATGTGTGTTTCGCGATCTCTTCATATGATGCAGAGCCATCTAACGGCACGGCGGACCAGAAGTCAAAATGGTTCAGAACATTTAGAGCAGAGGCATCGGGGATGACCTGATAAGAGTCAGTTAATGCACGTCGAAAGCGCGGACAGTATGGCCTACATTGTGGACGTAGTTGTAGATACTCTCGCTGGGACCTTGACTCAAGTACCACATGTCGTTCAGGGCATCGGTAAGTAACTGGCGCGTTACGAACATGTCCGCTGTCATGTCCGCGTACTTGACCGGACTATCCGCCGCAAGGGTCGGGGCTGGGATGTTCTTCTCGGTCATCTGGCGAGTCAAAGACGCTGAAAGCTCGGTGATCTTCGCTGCGAGCTCATTTAGGGTCAGTTGAGAGTCCGTCATCATGAATATTAGCCGGCGCGCTGTTTCTAGGAGTAGATCACGGAAGAGAATATCACGGAAGGACGTCAAGGGAGTCCGACTGAAGGTAAGAGGAGGTGAGGAGGTTTGGTGCCTCCCTAGCCGCTACAGAAAATTCGAAGCTGGTCCATTTATTAATAGCGTTCCCCGCTGTCGGACACCCGCCGGTTCTATGTGCGCACCGCATCGTGGGACCAAGCCTGAACCCAGGAACCCCGGCTTGCTTCGTCAGCCAATCTCATGATGGCAGGTCAGTACTGGGACCCACTGATGATCAGATAAGATTATCTTATCAATCTAAAAACCTTTTTGCCCGTTGCCATCACCAAGTCCAGCCAAGGCGCTTCGTAGCAAGTCCCGACTGCAAAAACTAGGAACTTACTACTAGCTTGCAAAAACTAACCCGCCGAGCAATCTGAATGGGTTATTTATACCATGTCGCCCGAATGCACCGTACGGCCTACGTAGGAAGGCTGACGACGGTTCGCAGATGTCGACGAAAACCTCCTATTTGCCATCTACCCCCGCCTTGTCTTTGTTACCACAGCACCCAGAAATACGGTAATCTGGCCAAATATCAAGCAGCAGTGAATGGTAATCGCTTCAGGTTTCCAACCCCTCACTTCGTTCCTCATGGGCAGGGTGGGGGTATGCGGGACGTTCTGCAAAGGTGGGTGGATCCGCCTAGATCGATTCCGGAGCCAGGGTGCCTTTCCCTTTTCATCCACTCTCTTTCTGCATTTCCCTACTTCCTCTTTGCATGTCCCGGGTAACAAGTGCGCCGTCAACACAAGTATTTCTTTCCTGTCCAGGTATTCCCATTCTATGCTAGGACCGGCTCCCAGTTCGTTCAGTACTTCCAGGATGCCGTTCAGTTGGGACCAGCTACATCAATTGGCCCATACCCCTGATTTACAATGCACATACCAGCTTCTCGGATAGAATTGCCTGTGATATGCGCTCTATCTTCTCATCGGCTGGGAAAGCAGTCGGGTCAGACACTCTAGGTGGCCAGCAACATTCCGCTGTTTCCTTGGGCTGCGTTATGCCCGTAATGTAGCCGAACGCTCAAGTTGCCTAATCTCAATATCTGGACTTATATAATCATCTTCGCACATTTGTGGCACGATATACCAAGTAAACCCGTAACGCAGAGTTTTTCGTGCGTTTAGAAGGTAACAGCACCATCTAATGAATCGCATTCATCTACCGTAGATATTTGCTCCTTGGGAGCTTTGCGTTTTTGACCGGGTGCTTCGACAAATCACTCGAGTTGAGATAAGTGTTGATATTATAGGAAAACAGCGGAGTAGGTACTGCAGTCCTATAAATATGGTCCGTTGTTTCAACAAAATTTCTAAGTCGAATCTAGCTTTGCATTGCCAACTCCCCGTGTCGTTACCCCGTGAGTCTCCCCACCATAAATTACTTCAGAGCGTATGAAACCCCGCAGGGTAAGGGGTCGCAGCAAACCAAGGTATTCCCCCTTCGACGAGAACGAAGGTCGTATTGGCAGTGAGTAAGGTAGTATAAAACACAATACAAGTGCCGGGTAAACGACCAATGGAACTCCGATCTCGACTTGCCGAACCGTACCATCACATCGGCTAAAAAGTGTCCAAGAACTTGGTGAGGGGTGGCTATCTATCGAGCAATGTAACAAGGCGCCTACTTCATGTCTTTATTACCCCTTCGCCTCCTGCAATATCATCGAATATGTTTGGCCAATATTACGGCGTCCTCCAGCACAAAGTGACCTCGTACTGTCGCAATTCCGAAACTGTTCACAGTCAACGCCGGCAGGGCCAAACAGGGGCGAACAACAGGGTCTATCCAGCCATTGCTACGATGGCGGCAAGGCACAACGGAGCCCTCGGGCTTTTGCAGGTTCTCGCGCTCGTCGGCGTATCGGCGGCTTTCAGTCCCCCCGCGGGACATGACACCCCGATGTGTGCCGCAATATCCGAGAACTTCATCAACTTCCACCTGCAGGACTTCGAGTACAGGGTCCCCGATCCTCCGGAAACCGCCCGGTTGACGTTCAACATCACCCATTCCGCCACCAGGTATACCAGCCAATGCGAGATGGAGGGGCCCGAACTGGCTCCCCTCGCCGGGGGCTCTGGTCAGGAGATTTGGATCCCGTGCGGCGACGTATCCGAATCCACCGGTTTATCCGGTGAATACTGCGACCTTAAGACATATGTCTTGTTCGAGAGGGATACGGCACGGTTGGCGATCAACCAGACGTGGTATTGCGACGACGTTACCCCTGAATATCCGTGAGCGTCCTGTTTATTTATGTCAGACAACCCCCGAGGCTCTCTTCACTAACAACGCTGCGGCATCCAGGATCGCGTTTACGGGCACAGCAGATTACGTGGTGGCAGATCTCACTTGCAGTGCTTCTGGTGAGTGGCATGTGGATAAAACTACCAGCATTCGCCGACTGAAGTTTCCATGCTAGATCAATATCTCGAAATATGCACGGCACCAAGTGCGAGGATCAATATCTGGCAGTGGGGGCGAGACGACCTGCCTCCGAACGCGCTCGCGTGCCTTCCCAACGGAACACGGACAACCCGGCAATTATCGCGGACTATAAAGACATAGATACCCCGCTTCTAACAAAGGCAGATGAGTTCAAGCGTGTTGACTCAATCATGTTATTGCGAGCACTGTGGGAAAGATAGTTATATGGGGGGACAAGGTCATTAGCGAAATACGGGAGCTTAGATTTATTTTGAAAATCTATCTCACTTTGACGACTATTTTGGTCATACTCGCATCAACGGTAGCCCTGTGAAGGCCACGTCAATAGGATAAGGCGTCGCTTGAGGCCTTCCGAAGACCAAGCTCCTGACACGACGTGTAAGCTCACGCAGACACCCCAGCAGGATATGAAAATCGAAGTAGTTCGTCTGCATATCCTTTGAATGCCACTTGGTTGCCAAATTGCAGTCCGAGAAGTGTTATCGAGGTCTGTAATGCCTCCCACCAGTTCCGTGGCTCATAGAGGTCCTGGTGCCAGCGTACGAGAGTGCCTAGGTCGCCGTCCCTGTAGTAGCTGGTCTCGAAATGGCGATAGCGATTTCATTTACGCGAAAGCTTACCTGCCCGCTTTTGGCGGCCATGCTGAAGTACCCTCTCGTGTACATCCGTGTTGAAGTTAAGTCGGTGTTTAAAACTTGGTCTAGCTCTAGTCAAGGTATAAACAACCGGCAAAAGCATCCTTTCTGTGTGAGGTCCGGCCCAGCGAGTAAAAGGCTGTGGTTAGGCAGATCGAACGTTAGCTTGTTATATATTACGTTAAAGTGACGCCGGAGAACGACGGCGATAATATTGCTCCAATAGTATTTACAGTAACCTAGGAAGGTAACCTTGCGATTCCGGAGGATAATAATGACGTAAAAAATAAGGTTATTTTCGAAAGCGAAAACGAGGATTTCGTTCCGAAATCTCTGATTCAGAAATTCCTACCTTTTAAGTTAATCCTATAGTAGAAGTTTTATAGCAATAACTCCAGGCTTCCTTTAAAGCCCCTAAAAGGAAACGTTATGATATGGTACCGAAAATTAATTTACCTAGATTTACGTACTTTCGAAAAGATGGTACAAGTAATTACCGAAGCAAAAATCTATTTGTCTTTAATAATTCAGTACCAAGATTACCGGGTCATTAAAACGCGGAAAAAGATATTACGATGGCAGCTAATTAGAGAAAATAAGCTTTTTAGTACGATATGCGTTAATTTCTTCTAATTTAGCGACGCCTTTAACGGGCGTACCCGAATATTAATTATTATTTGTCCAGGTTTAAGGCTAAGCTTAGTTATACCTTAAAGCGGAAAATATATGCGTTTATCATTTTTATAATGTAATAATTTTTCTTAAAAAATAGTTCTATATTAAGATTAAGACGATAATATTAAATAACGAAACCTTTTTCGGAAATAGGTTCCGAAAATGGATTTTTAATATAACTATATAACGGCTAGAGGTTTAACCAACTATTAAACCTTAATCGTACGGGTTTATATTAGCAGAAGTATCGTAGAAAATTAAGCAATAAATATAATAATATATTACATCTCGTAATATCAAAGATATAAAAACCGTATTATAAACGATTAATATTAATAAATATTATAAGCTAAAATTATTTAGATTATGGAAATAATAAGCGTATATATTTTAATTCGATTTATTAACTTATTACTAATAAGTTGGCGATCCGGTTTACTGGTTTATTACCAGTAAGTTGGTAATTCATTACGTAATTTTTCCTACCGCGCATTTGTGGTTAGGTCATAATAAACCGTTTCTGAAAACCGTGGCCCGTTAGATCATAATACGATCTTCTTTTTTCGCAAATTTTACCCTTAAGATTTTACTTTTTTTTTTAGTAAACCTTTTATATTTATTTTATATGTTTTCCAGTATATCTAAATATCGTTCCCGTAAATTCGAATAACGACTTGCCTTGGCTAATTTAATTAAACTTAAAGGTTTCGACATAATATCTTATTTTTTTTAAATTTTGCTTAACAACTTAATTGCCAAATAATAAATGGGGTGTTTGGTTACAAAGAATATATTTATTAAGGCGGTTTATATAAAGAAATAAAAAATGCTTATTTTTATAATTAATTATTATACCGCAGAGTCGAAAAGGTTAAAAAAAAGTTAACGGTCGAAAAGCTTTTATCCAAAGTTTTTGCGCGTTTTTTTCGTATACGTTATTAACGCTAGTACCATTAATTCTAAAGTGCGAAATTTATTAATGATGCTTTTTAATTTTTGGATGATTTTAATAACCTTGCGCAGTTAAAATCAGAATTTATAGTTGAGGTATAGGTTCTAAATAAGATAGATATTATAAATTAAAATGCGGTAAATCAAGGGTTTCCTTTTTTAGATCTTATGAACTGGAATGCCATTATTTCGAATGGTTCCATCGTTATTAGTAAAAGTTCTTTAATAGGCGTTAGGCGCTAATAAGGTTTTTGGCGGATTTCTAGATATTTTCGAAATCCGGGTACTTTTTTTATTTAATTAAATCTTAGGTAAATCCGTTTTGTTTCCGTATATCGAAAATATTTTCCACTTTGTATACTTATTTGTCCTTTATTTTTATAACGTTTTATACCGTATATATTTTGATTATATCTGTTTTTAATCCGAATAAAAAAACGTAAAAAATTAAATAGAATTTAACTTTTAGTAAACGTTTTAATTAATAATTATTTTCTAAAATGATTTGGGCGATTTTATATAGACCAACATGATTAAAATCGAATTTTTTGTTAAATCGTTTTATTTAAATGTTTTTTATAACGAAAAAAATTGTTTCTCCTTTTTCGAAAATTAATCTTTTTAACTTTGTTTAATTATAATATTTGCTTATTTAATTTCGTGCAAATTTTAATTTTATTTTTATTTCTTAATATAATTATCGTAATTGTTTTAACGTAAAAATTACTTTAATATTAATTAAACCGTTATTACGTACTTTTTTATAAAACTTTAAAATAAAACCAAAATTTGCGTTTGTTAATATTATTTTAATATTTTCGTAATAATTAATATTATAGGCCAATTATATCATAAGTAATTGTTCAACTTACTTATTTTGTTTATAATTAATATAATATCGTAAATAAATTTCTAAACATTAATGCGTTTATTTTATTTATTTATTCGTTTAAAATTTAAATACGTTAAATAACTTATAATTTAGGCCGATTTATATTATTAGGCCTTATTAAAATTTAAACACGAATATCGATCCTTTATTCGAAATAATATCCGTTAATAATTCGTATATATTACAAATATATTTAAAGAAATACAAGTTATTTGTTAAACGTTTATATCCTTATAATATAATAAAAAATAAAAAACATTATAAATCGATTACCGATTACGAAAATATTATTAAAATATATTCCTATAGCTGAATTCTTTAATATAAGAAATTTAATAATAAAATCAAATATAACTTAATATTATGGTTATTTTACGATTAATAATAGCTACAATTTTCCGTATAGCTTATATCGTCGAGCTTTCGTTTTGGCGCAAATATCGTATTGTCTTATAATTTTTTATATAATTAATTTTATTTTATGGAAAAATATATACGTTAAAGCCGTTTTAAGGTTTTATAAATTTCTAAATATCTATATAGCTAATATTCGTATATATTTTGTACCAAGTTTTTTTAATATGTTTCTGAAACTTATATCTTATTTATTTTTTAGTTTTCTGGAAAACCGTCGTTATACTGCCAAATTTTCTGATATATATCAAAAAGTACCACCCGGATTATCGCAATTTGTTGTAAACATAAATATCTTTTTATAATAATATCAAAAATTATATGGCTAGTTTTAACCAATTTCTTTTCGAAATTTGATCGCTTATTTAGGGCATTTATTTTATTATTTTCTGAACTTTTTTTTATAAATAATAACGAAATCGGAGTTCGCCAATTTTTTCTCGTAACGAAATTATTGTTTTGTAAATTTTTTAATCCTAATAAATCGGAAAAACTTTGATAATCCGTATAAACCTTAACCTAATATAAGCTTTTTTAGAAAATACTTAAATTTTCGAAATACTATAATAATAGCCATAAATTCCTTATTTAAAATACCATAATTCAGTTCGATTCTTTTTAATTTATATAAAAAGAATATACTAAAATACAGTTTGCCTTAATTATTTTCTTATTTAATTATTACGCCCAATACGTAATCCGAAATATCGGTTTTGAATTTAATAAGGCGGTTTAAATCGTATATAATTAACATTAATTCGATAATAATCGTATTTTTAATGTTCTAAAACGTTTTTTTCGTTTTTGGCATTTATTTAAACTTTTTTTTATAAAATCTATTAAAGATATAATTATTTTACTAATATTTCGAATAAACTTTTTGTAATAATTAGCGAATTTAAAAGATATTTATATTTTTTAACAGTCGTTAACGTTTGTTATTATATAATTATAGCGATTTTTTAAGGTTTATTTTAATATATTTTAAGATAATAATATGTCCTAAATACTTTATTTTCTATATGTAAACTTAATTTTATCCGTATTAAAAATAATGTTATATCTTATAAAGCTTAAAGAATTTAATAAATATATTTTACGTATACTTTTTCCGTTTTTAAGAAAATAAAAATGTCGTCGAAATAGCAAACGACGAAAATATCGAGGTATTTTCGTAATACGTAATTAATTATTCGCTGGAAGGTTATTAGCACGTTTGTAAATCTTATTAATATAATTAAATATTTAAATAGTCCGTATTTCGTTCTAAAGGTTATTTTTTATTCGTATTTTTTTAACCTTAATAAGGTTACATTTATCTTTAAGATCGAATATTATGAATTATTTAGCTGCGTAAAATCGGTTTTTTATTTTTATAATTCAAAGTAATAATATTTAATTCTGAACGGTAATGTTATATATTTATTAATCATTAATTATAAATCGCAATTTTTCGTTTTTTTAATACGAAAAGTATTAAGTAATTAGCTAGTAATTTCGAAAGTCGAATTTATCTTTTTTATAACTTATTTTCTAGATATTTTTTAAAAGTACGTAATTCGTTTTTATTAAGGTTATAAAAGGTAAAAGTTCGTTAAAAATACTTCTTTAAAATTTATTTCATAATCTTATTTATTATAATCTTGTATTTTGATATTAAGTTCTTTTTTAAAAAGTTATTTATATTTGTAATGTTATCACAATATATTAATTAAATTTTGCATCCTTGAGGGCTTTTATATTAAGTTTTTATTTAATTGCTTTAAATTCGCTTTCATAATATTAATAATAATACGTTGTATTTTTCTTTAGTATTTATTTTCTTTCTTGTATTTTGTTCCTTTAGGTAGTAAAATTTCTGTCGTATTTTTATGCCTATATCTGTCGCCATTTTCGATCGAATATAAACATCTTAATTTTTTTCTTATTTATTAATAACGTATAAAATAAACTTTATTAGTCAGTTTTCTCATTAATTGCAATTTCGTATTGGTATATCTATAATAATCCTAAGATCATATCGTAATTCCCAAATAAAACGATATCGAATTTAATTATTTGATATCGTTTTTGGATAAAAATTTTGAAATAATTAATTTCGCGTACAATATTTCTGTTACTGTAATTAAATTCTTAACTTTCGACATTTATTAATATATAAAGTTTTATTTTATATTTCTATAATAATTTAAACTTATTAATTATATCTAGTATACTATAATTCCTGCCTATAACTCCGTAATCCATTATTACGGTATATTAATAGGTTCCGATTTATATATTCAAAATAATAACGTTATTAATAATTCTCATCGTCGCGTTTAAAACTTTTTATAAGAATTCTCTTTAATTTCTTTAGGTTTTGTTATTTGACGTCTGTTTTATAAGTAATTTCCTTTTTTTTTAATTTTTATTGGAATTTATTCAGCCTTATTTATATTTTTGTATTTAACGCGTTAAGTTTCTATATTTATCGTTATTACTGGCGTATTATTCCTTCAAATTATATTAATTACTTTTCATTTTGTTATAATTCTCTTTTTTGTAAAATAATTTGTTTTTTTATATTTGTAATTATATCTTATTATGCGTCGTATTAATTATTATTATAAAGACTTTTTATAAATTGACGTATTCTTTTAATAATTCTTTCTTAAAAGTTTAAAATAAATGCTAATTAAAGATAAAAAGTTTTAATAATATTCAATAATGTTTTTTATTATATGCTGGATTAATTCCGTTTCCGTTTAATAATTATATGATTAATAATAACAAAAAGAGTTTTTTTATAGTTATTACTTTTTTTCGGGCCAGCTTTTTATTTCGGCTAATTGCTAACTATCTTTTAGGGTTATAAATCGAAAATATCGATATTATTATTTATTATTTTTGTTATTTCCGATACGGTTTAGAAAATCAAATCCTTCGTAATATATACGAATAATATGTTCGTAAATATATTATTTCCATTTTTCGAATTCGGGGTATTCTTATCGTCGACAATATATAGTATGCATTTTGCCATGTCGATTAAGAGTTCTAGGACAGATTTTTTAATCCAGTCCTAGTATTTGCGTAATTATCTTTGTAATAATTCTTATTATGCTCGCGATATTTATTAAGCAAGCTTTCTGGCTTTTCGTATTCCTTGTTAAATTTCTTATTATGAAAGACTTAATATGTATTTAGGCTGGATCATGTTAATAAATTCGCTTTCGTTTATTTAATTCTTTCTGGATTATCCCTTAGGTACTAGGTTTTAGTCGTTTTAACGAGATTTCTTAAGTGCTTTATATTACGTTAATTTATATCCCATTTTGTTGTAATTATACCATTTGTTTTGGCTTTAGTCCTTTTTATAAGTAGCTCTTAGTTCTATGGGTCCTAGTTTTATACTGTAAAAAATGTTACTGCGTCGAAAAACGTTAATATTAGCCGTATATTAAAATTTATTATTATTTTTTCTTTTAATGCCCTTAATGCGCTATATATATTGTCGATCGTCGATCTTAACTGCGATAACGATATAATCCGATAAATAATTATGTCGATTAACTTTAAAAAGCTTTTTTTGTATTTTCTTTTCAAGCCGTCAAAATATTTGGTCATTAATACCTTTTATTTCTAATTTAATATAGCGGCTAATTAAGTCAACGTACTGCTATAACTCGATATTAATCTTTTTTATCGTAATTGTTAAATTTATATTTCGGTTTTGATTTTCTCGTTTATTATATCAAAAGCTTGCGTTAATATTTATTCGAATTATTTACAATTATTATAAATTTGCATTATTTTCGGGTTTCGATTTTCGATTAGCAAGGTAATATATTCCCTTATAACGGATTCGAACTAAATAATCGTATTTTCGATAAATCGTCCGACTGTAAATACGATTCGTATAATGGGCGTAACAAATCGAATAGGAAAATACTCGAAATATGCACTGTATTAAATCAAGAAAAATTATAATTTGGTTAAGGTTTTATTAAAAGGTTCTGATTTGGGAAATTTAAAAACCTTTTCTGGTTACTTGGTAATATTTAATTAAATTGTTTGGTTTGTTCGAAAGAATTTTTTAATTTCGAAAGCCTTCTTTTTTTCTTACGCTTTTTATAAGCGGCTTAAAAAGATATCGTAAAATTATTATTATCTTTTTCCAGCTAAATAATGCGTTCGTTTATAGCATCTAGTCGTCGAAGAACTTCTCCGCGAAAAAAGCGAAATTTTTCCTTTTTTCGAATTTCATTCCTGTGTCCGGGTTATCAGGGATCTAGTAAGTAAGCTATTCGGGCTGCTTACTAATAAACATAACGTTGGCGATATTGCTCCGAATCTAACGGTACTACTAAATAAAAGCTTATAACGTATAACGGTTAAAAGTTTAACCAATTATAAAATCTTAATCGTACGAATTTATATTAAGAGAAATATCTTAAGAAATTAAATAATAAATATAATAATATATTATATTTCGTAATATTAAAAGTATAAAAATTATATTACGAACAATTAATATTAATAAATATTATAAGTTAAAATTGTTTAAATTATGAAAATAATAAGTATATATATTTTGATCCGATTTATTAGTTTATTATCAATAAGTTGGCGATCCGGCTCATTAACTTATTATCAGTAAGTTAATAATCCGGCTCACTGGTTTACCACCAGTAAGTTGGTGATCCATTACGTGATTTCTCCTACCGCGCACTTAGAGTTGGGTTATAACAGACCGTTTCTAGAGACCGTGACTCGTTGTGTCATGACAAAGTATTACTTATAAATTTTCGCCTTTATATACTAAAAAGCCCGTAGATGTTTAGGAATGCGCCGGGGGAGTAATTATTATGAAAGCGCGTTACTTAATTATTAATAATAATTTCCTTTTCGATTTGTAGCCGGCAATAATGGAAATAGTTATATATATTATTAATTTTATATTTTTCCCAGCCTTAGATTAGAAAACCCTTATTTAGATTTTTAACGAATATCTAGTTAAAAGGGATAAAATATCTATCCTCGAAAAAGGCCTAAAGGCGAACGTTGCAAATATTGTACTTTTCGAATTAAAGGTTTATACGTTTATAGAAGCAGTTTATCGAGGCGCAAAACGCTTAAAAATAGATCTTAAAGCGTATATCGGATATTTCGTAAGATACGTAATTAGCAATACATATCAGGTATAGATCTTTTCGTAATAACGTATTATTATTGTTAAGAACGTTATTTTAAACGAAACAAAAAAGCATTGAGGCGAACGAAAGAAATTTTCGTTCGAAATCGTGGAATTAAACGAGTAAATTAATAATATCCTTATTTTACTTGTAGTAACAATTTTTCTAATAACGTTTAAAGTTATTTTTAATAGCGATTTTTTGGAGATAGATATTATTAAGGAGGTGGATAATTCGGCAGAGCAGAACGAATCTGAAAAAATTATTTACGATACTATCGTAATGGCTCTAAATCTTCCTGATCAAAAGGTTTTATAGAAAATTAAGAGAGTAGAAGTTAACGAAGCCCATAATTCGTATTTTGACAAAAGTTTCTTTAATTCGACAGTTAGCAATAATTTCGAGAAAAATTCTAGCCGTATCTCTAATAAAACGGATGATTTAGAATGCAAGGTTAAAGAGCTTTATTTGCTTATATTAGAAATCATTTTAGCATCTAAAAGCTTAAATTATTAATAACTTAATGTATCATTGGCGGATAAAGTTTAAAATGCCTTACTAGGTCCTTTTTAACTACGATAATATCGTACCGAGCTAGACTTCCTAAATTAGTTAATTATTCTTAAATCCAATACGCGAAACGGGAAAAAAAACACCATTTTCGGCTAATATTAATTATAAGTTGGATTTCGAAAAACGTAATACGTATTTAACCGTTTTTAACGTTATTTTTTCGAATGCAATTAAGTATGATCGTTTATATCGTACTAACTTTTCCGCTGCCCCTAAGAATTAATAGGAAGTTATATAGCATAAGTATGTCGAAAACTTGAAAACGGTTGCGTAGAAAAAATAAAACCAGATATATCGAGCAAAGTGATTAATTGTTATTATTTTATTACAAAAGGCGATTGAAGACATAGGTCCTAACGGTATTTTTCCGTTAGTATAAGTATTTATATATAAATTTAATAAGTACGAGGTGTTTTAAAAGTTTAAGGTTAAGATTGTTATCCGGGGCAACCTTTAGTCCCGTAAGGATTTTAACATTTACGCGTTTACGTTAATAAGAAAATCTTTTTATATGTTTATAATTATTATAGCTCGATTTAACCTTAAATTTCGTCAGCTTGACGCCATTAACGCGTTTCCGTATAGCGATCTCGATAAGCTAATGTACGTATGTTTCTTATAGGGATTCGTACGTTCAGGTTTTTATTTAAGGCTCCGAAAGGTCCTATACGGCTTAAGGCGATCATTATTTCTATAGTAACGAAACCTAACGGCAGGATTAAAGGAATTGGAATTAAGGTCCATTCCGGATAATCCATAAATTATAATTAATGATTGGTTAACATAACTTTTCTACGTTAACGATATAGCCATAATATATAGGATTCGTAATATAGTATGCGTTAAAAAATTTCTTGCGAAGTTAATGCAATATTTCTATATTAACGACCTTAAGGATTTATAATGATTATGTCAGCAGTCACAGTGATCAAATGCAGGAAACTGGTGATAGCTTGATAATCTATGCTAGGAAAGACTGAAGAAGTCTGGGGCGTACCGCCCTTACATATACGTCCTGTTTATATAAACGGTAGTCCCTGGACAAACGCTGTCCCAGGCTGCAGAGCACTACTTCCAAGCGCTAACCGTAAGCATTTAAAACACCCAACTGCCGACACGCCCTCTTGCGTCAAATAGCTTTATCCACCAAAATCTTTAATCTATATAAGAATTAAACTTTTATTTTCGTTAATCTTAAATACCTTTTAACTTATTTTATATTTATATCCTTTTAAGCATTAAGTTGGTTACAAATCGCTCGAAATTAACCCTGTTTAATAACTTCGTAAACCTATTTACTAGGTTATGTTTGTTTTCCACGTACTAAAAACAAATATTTCCGTCTTAAACCTCTTAATGTACGTAATGATATTCGAACCAAATATAACGTTTTTTTCGAGTTATTTATATTTCCGTTACTTATTTTAACGTACTTATATTATCCTCCAGGATAAAAATAAGGCCCTTAGGTATAAGTCCTAATTTTATAAGAAAATTCCTAATTTTAATTACTTCCGTTATTATTATTTTTGCTTTTACATATTTTGTTTCCGTAATAAATTTAATAATAATACCTTATAATTTCGAAAATTATGTAATAGATATTTTAACTATAAAAAATACGCACCCCGTAATGGATTTTGTTAATTCGGAATCCGCAAAATTTATATCCATTATTCCAAATAACCTGAAATCGTTATATTTCTGGTATAAGTAATTTTCGTTTAATTTTTTATATCGAAAAAATAAGTTTGCCATATTATTTAAGTATCATAATAATTACTTAATATATTCCCGGTATCTAGACAACGGGTTACTTATAAACCTAACTTAAATTAAAGTTGTAAACGTTATATCCGGTTTATTAAATATAATTAAAAAAATTAAATTTTCCTATTAGGTTAACGTATTCGAATATTTTTTCCTTATTAGCCATTCCGTTATACCATATAACGTATTTCAAATAATCGTTAACAAATAACATAAGTACTGCAAAAGGCTTCACCTGAGCGGTCTGTAATCAGTTGCCAATAAGACTTTATTTTTTAGCTAAAGAGAAAAGAAAGGGAAGATGAAAATACAGTTATGTGTGTTCGCATATAAGGCGCTACGCTAGTGCTGTTTGATACCGGCGTTTGTCCGGTATTCTATAATAGGGCTCCATATAGCCCTATTATATTACCCTTCACCTTTCCCAAAAAGGGTTAATTTATCGCAGGATTAATAATTGCGTTAATTTTTAGCTTTTAATTGGTCCGAAATTCGGAAATTTGTCGATTTTCGAATTAGGCTTAACTTAGGTGGTTAATTATAAGTTAATTATGCGTTAAGTAAGTTTATATATAAAAACGCGCTTACGTTTTTACCCGTTTTAATTTTTTTTTATAATAAGAACTTAATTTGATAAGTTAATTTTTATTAGTATTTATAATAATGTTTTTATACGTTATTTCGCAACGGCTTAAAAGCTAATTATGCGTTATAACGTTATAAAAAATTTTTGCAAAAAGGACGTTTTTATGGTTTCGGGCCCTTTTGGTAAGTTGGAATCTGTTAAAGTTTTTCGTGCGTTATGTATTTACGTCGCTTTAGATAAATATCCCGCCTGTAATTGTAATATGCCCTGTTTTACCTATATAATTTGTTTTGCCCAAAACTCGAATACGTTTTGTTTAAATTAACGAGATATGTAATTTATTTGTACGTTATTTATTTGTTATTCCTAAAATGTTTATTATTATAGATAAAAAGGCGGTCTATTATTAAGCTTCCGTTAATTATAATTACAAATATTCCGAAATAGGTATTTTTTTTTATTTTTGCTGGTATGTTTTTTTAATATGGTTTCCGTATAGTTTATGGATATTCCCGAGTTTCGTTAAGCGGTTAATGCGTTTTGTAAAGTTGTTTTTAATTACGATTACCGAGATCTTAGTAAGTCTGCTTTTTTTACGTATTTTTAATATTATTCCTTTGCCGTTAACCCTGGTTTAGCGGTTATCCGTACTTAGAAAAAAACGGGTGCCAAAATTTTACGTTTATGCTTTAAATTTTCGTACGGCGTTTGTTCCGAGGTAAATTTACGCCTTTAATTCTTGGTTTATGCGCTATTTATACGTAAGTTAAGTTACCGGTTTCGCCGGTTTTTTTATTTAACGTAATAAAAGATATATTAAGTATAAAAATAATAAATCCCGTTATATAAGTTTTTTTTGTAATATTTTCGCGTTTTTCTTGCATTATTTATTAATTTATGTTATAAGTTTAATTAATAGCTGTTAATAATGATATTGTTAACGTTTTCGAAAGTTTCGTAATTGTAATTTAGGTAGTTAAAAAGAAAATTCCGGTTTTGCCGAAATTTGATATAAATAAGGCCGAATAATCGTACGTTTTAAGTACGTAATTTCTGCATAAGATTAACGGTATAAATTCGTAAAGTAAATTGTTAAATTTATAGGTTTTTAAAAAATAATTAAATAATTTTTTAACCGGCGTATTATTTTTATAATTTTTAATTTTTTTAATATGCTTTATTTGTAAATAACGGAAACGTTATTTTAACGCTTATTTGCGAATTGTATAAGGTTATTTTTAAACGGTTTTCTTAAGTTTTTTATACCGTTTACGTATTATTTGGCCGGTATTTTTAGGCTGGATTTTTACCTATTTGCTTTTGGGTAATACGTTAGATTTGGGGTCCGTTATTAATAGTTATATTGCCGTATTTCTTTTCGAATTATTATAAAGCTGCCGTATTTACGAATTCTTTAAATAGATTTTAAGTCGGTTTTGCGTAATTTAATTATTTTACTTAAATTTGGCGTACAAAGTTTTTTCATATTTTTTTTAGTCCGGGCTTAAAGAATATTTTCGATTTTAAATTTTAGTTTGTTATTTTTTTAGGGATAATAAAAAGGGGTTACGTATTTACGTTAATATAAAACGATAAGGGGTTATAATTTATGCGCTTTAATAAATTATTGTAAAAGCGATTATAAGTTCTTTTAAATATATTTAATTTAATAATATAAAAATTAATTATTTTAGTTATTTGGTATTTAATTTAAAGTTATTTTAATTTTTTAACGGTTAAAAAGTAGCAATATCTTTTAGAGATAATTAAATTTTATTATTAATTTCGAATTTTTCGTTTAGAAAACGATTTTTATTTATTATTTCCTTTTAGGTTTGCTAGGCCGCTACTATCGCGGCTTAGGTAAATTCCGTATTTTTTTGTAATTTTTAACGAAATATTCCGTTTTTGTACGTGGATTTTTTTTGGTTGTTAAATTATTTTTTATTTAGGGAATCGGGTTAACGTAATGTTTATAAAATAAGCAAAAAAAATTTAGTTTTACCGCAATTATATTTCGGTTATTAAATGTCAATATTGCTTTTAAAAAGAGCTTATTTTATTTTTATTACGAATATATTACGAAAATTCGTAAATAAGTTAATACTTTTTAATTAGTTTTTTTCGTAATATTATCGGTTTTTAGGTAATATACGGTAAAAAGATCTTACTTTATTTTTATTAATTCGTAAGATTTAGTCCAGAATTTCCTTACTTAATTAATTTCTTTATTATCTATAATAGCTTTAAAAAAGGTACGAAATTTTTAATATATTTTTACGAATATTTCCGCATATATTTTTGCGTTTATCGTACGTATTATTTTTAAGATTATTGCTTTAAATAATCAGTTTGTAATAATTATTAATAAATATAAGTTATATTTAAAAGCGGTTAATAAATTGGGTATGAAATTAATTAATAATTTGTTTTAAAATTGTTCGGGAACCGGGAATAATTTTAATAGCTTTTTTTTTCTTATTTTTCCATATGTTTTTATGGCCGCATACGTTGTAATTCCTGCAAAATTACTTTATTATACGATATATACCCGGCCAGAAAAACTTTTTCAAAAATACCGTAATCGTAACCTTTTTATTTGGGTATCTTATTATATAAAAATCGTAGGTATTTTATATTAAGGCCGTTTTAAACGGTTTTTAATTTAAGATTTAAAAACGTTTTCGAAATTAAGAAAAACTTTTAACATTTAAGGTATATTTTACGATTAATATTAATAATTTTAGTTCCGTAGGAAAATTGCGTTTTTCTTTTATAATAGCCTTAATAATGTAATTATAATTTTTATGATATTTTCACATTACGTTTTAAAAGTTTTGGAAGTTTTCGTAATATTAAGATATTTGCGTTTTTCGAAATAATCCGTTATTTTTAATTTTAATATTATTAATCGTTATTATATTTTCGGCGTATTTTCAATATTTCGTAAGTAATATAAATAATTATTTATCCTGTATTAATTAAAATTTTCGTACGGTTTTCCGGTTATCGCCTTCTTTTATAAATATATTTTATTTTTTATACGAAAATATATCGGCCTTAGTATTTAAACGGCCGGTACGGAATTCGAAACAAAAATTAAAACGGGATAATTTTTTTAATTATTTTATTTGGCGTTTGGTTAAATTTTTAATAATTATGAAATATTTTAAACTTTTATGGTTGGTAATAATCTTAAATAGGGCTATTATGTTATATACTTTTATATCTTACGTTTTTAAATAATTTATTACCGTTATAAGGTTTTTATTATATATTTCGTAATTAATTTTAATAAAATTTAATTTTGTAAAGTATTAAGCGACCGGGTATAATATTTTTAATTTATTAACTTATGATAAATGATTTCCGTATATTATCCTTAAATAATTTGCTTTTAATATTATAAGTTTTTCGGGATTTTATTATGCTAAAATTAATTCCGTTATAAAAATGCTTTTAAAACGTTTAAACGTTATTTTTTCTTTTTTTTCTTAACGGAATAAGATTTTTTTGGATTAGGGTTATTAGCGGTACCGATATATTTACGTAATAGGTTATAAAATTACGGTAAAAATTTGCAAACCTTAAAAAGTTTCGGATTCCCTTAAGCGTTTTGGGAATTTCCCAATTTTTAATCGCACGTAATTTCTCGGGGTCCATTTATATTCCTTTTCCGGCGTTTATGATAAATCCAATATATTTTATTATTTTTACGGCGAATTCGCATTTAAAAATATTTAGATTTATATCCGTTTTTCTTAAGCGGCTTAAAACCTCTTTTACTTTTTATATATAATCTTTTTTAAATCCAGAAAAAAAATAAGGATATTATTTATATATGCTAAGTAAAAAACGTTAAGGTATTTTTTTAGAACCTCGTTAATGTATCGTTAAAAGGTTACGGAAACTCCGTATAAGCCGAACGGTATTATTAATTATTTGTATAAACCGAAACGCGTTCGGAATACCATTTTTTATTCGTTTTCTTTTTTTAATTTTAATTTTATAGAATATTATTTAGACGTTTATTTTTATAAATTACTTAACGTAAAAAAATGATTTTAAAGTTTCCGAAATAAAGGGTAAAATGTAACGGTTTTTTTCGGTTATTATATTTAGCACCCGATAATTGGAACAAAAACGTAATTTTTTCCGGGTTTCTTCATAAATAAAACTGGAACCTTTACGGGCGAATTATTTATACGGATATATCTTTTATTTAAAAATTCCGTTAAAGTTTTTTTAAGGCTCATAATTTCCTCTTAATTATATCATATAAAAGCCTTTATAATGTTAATATTTCCTTTTTTATTTCGTGTCTGCGTAATAAAATCGTATGGTTTATTTCGGGGCGGGGTAAAAATAAGGTATTATTTAATTTTTTATTAAATAATTTCCAAAACGTTTTTAATTTAAATGGAAGTTTTTCGTTAATCTTTATTTTTTTCTTAAGTATTAACGCCTTATTAATATCGATTAAAGCGATTTAAAACAGCTGAATGTTTTATTTGGTCCTTGTAATTTTTTTTATCCTCCGAAATTCCGCCTTAAAAACGGCAATTAAAATTCTTTTCGTTTTGTAAATTATTTATACGTTACTTTTTTGGGTTTCGTATCTTTTTTCGTAAGCCCTTATATAATTTATTACGTTTACCATTAAAAAGTACGTTTACGTTACGTATACGATATTATAGTACTGTATTTAAAATTTCCCAAAAGTTAAAGGGTAATTAAAGCCATTAATAATATATACGAATATCCTAATTTTGAAACCGCCAATATCTATTTTCATATATATTATTTTTTTAATTTTTTCTCGCCGCCGTTAAATTTTTTTCAAATTTGTTTTAATCCGTATAATTTTATTAAAATATGCGGCAATTATAAACATTTTACGAACGTTTCGCTTATTACGGTAAAATATTTATATTCTTAATTAACAAATATGTTAATACATTTTTTTAAATTAATATATATATTAATAATAAATAAAATATTATTTATATTTTATTTCGCAACCTTTACCTCGGCTTAGATTATTTTTTATTTCCGAATGCGCCGATATTTAGGAATTATTTTTTTTTCGTTTTTAAATTCCGATTTTTCGTTTTCATATATTTTTAACGAATTAATTTCTCCCTGCGGTTTTTTTGCTGATAAAAACGGGCAACGGTTCGCCCTATAATTAGGACGCTTATAACGTAAATAAAGGCCTTTCGTTTTACTGACGTTTTATTCTTTTTAAATTATGTATTATATATATTATTTCGGCATTAAAAATAAAATTTAAGGTTTTTATTTTTATTATCTTATTGCCGAAATATCTATTACATTTATATCGTTATCTAAGTTATTTTCTGCCTAATTAATATTACTTAATTAAGTTATTAAAAAATTATTCGTTTCTTTTTACTGCATTATTTTTTTAAGGCGTCCGGTAATTTTTATTATCTTATTTACCCATATGTTATAACTTTTAAAAAAGATTTATTAAAATTAAAATTTAAATAAATTTTTTATTTAATCTTTCTTTTAAAAACATAAGTTTTGTTTTCGTTAATTAAATAATCTTTTTTACGTTTATGAAGGTTTTTTCAAATAAAAGAAAAATAATAAAAATTTCGTATTATTAATTTACTTTAAGTTTCGAAAATATTCGATTATTTTTTTCTTTTTATGCCGATTATTATATTATTTATGTAGTACTTAAAAAAAACCGATAAAGTTATAAATATTATTTAAACCTCCGGTAATATAATAAATAATAACTATACGTTATATATTAATTTCGAACCTTTCGTATATAACGTAAAATTATTTACGAATTTCTTTTATGAAAATAACGTTTATTTCGAATTTATAAGTTATGAATACGTACCATTCGGGGAATTTCTTTTTTGTCCCGTCGAACTTCTCCGGCCAAAATAACAGCTTTTGTTTAGCTCTTACTGTTAATTCGGTCGTTCGAACCGTTTTTACGGAATAACCTAATTACGTTTCCGATCGTTATTAAATCGAAAAAAAGTCGGTATTCGTAAGGGTTATTATGTTCCGAACTTACAACTAAATAATAAACTTTTGCTAAGTAATTAAGCTGTTTTTAAGTTATTCGGCCGTTTATATTAATTTTTTATTTGCCTTATATTGCGCTTTTATATGGTTACAGAATTAAGCTACCTTTTTTTTGCTTTTTTCGAGTTAATAACTTATACGCTATTTTATAACTGATATCGAGCTTAATAGGGTTTCCATTATAACGCTAAATACCTTTTATAACTCTGGGTCGATAGGGACCCCTTGCTGGGCCCTTTAAAAAGCGTTCGAAAATCCTAATATCTAATTCCGAACGTCTTTTGCTTTGCTAACTAGTAAGCTAGAAAATATATAAATGGCTTTACCTAAACGGTTGGCAATTAGTTGCTAATAAAAGTTTATTTTTTAGCTAAAGAAAAAAAAAAGATGAAAATATAGTTATGTATGTTCGTATATAAGGCGCTGCGCTAGTGCTGCTTAGTACCGGCGTTTGTCCGGTGCTCCATAATAGGGCTCCATACAGCCCCATCACAAGTACTTTCCGTATAATATTTAAATTTACTAATTATAATAAATTTTCGATATATTATTACTGGTTTAACCCGATATCTTTAATTAACGAAAAACGTACAATCCGTATACCTAGATATTAATCCGCGTTACTTAAATCCTTAATAAGTACGTCCTTAGCGATTTTTTTAATAATACCCTAAGAGCGCTATGTATTAAGGCCGAAAAACAGGAAGTTATCGACGTACGAAATAATAACAGCTCCCATTTCTGAGTTATAATATATTATGTCGTCCAAAATCAATAAACGGAATCCTTATTTTGTTAATATCTTTTTTATTTTTTCTTATTAAGCAATTTCGATTTGCTTTAAATCGTATAAAGGATTTATTAATTTAATAATTTGCTTAGGGGAAAACTAATAAGTATTTTTATTTTTTTCAATAAATATTAAAATATTCCGTTAATATAGGAAAAATTTTATACAAACGTTTTTCTATAAATTACTATTTAAATAAACGGCAATAAATTCGATTTAGAATATATATTAACCCAGGCCGGTAATTAACGCTATTAAAACTTTCTAATATATAGCCCTTATAATACTGATTATAATCTCGTTATAATTTATTTTTTTTTCCGTTAAATAAATTCTTTTGCGCAAATACGGGCCTTATATTTTTCCAGTTCTCTTATAAACGTATAATTCTTTTCTTAATACCTATTTAAAATCTATAACGTGCTCGTAAGCCTTTTCGCCAGGGGGTATAAACTTAAAAATTCCGCATAAAAGCTTTTTTTTTAATTTTAGTAAAAATCGCTTTAAACCGTATTTTTCGTTCTGGGTTCCCCATCATTTCCTTTAAATTTGGACCGTCGCCTATGACAAACAGCATGTACATTTTGTTACTAAGGTTATTACCAGGGTCGAAATTAAAAAATATATATGTTATAATCGCTTTTTTCGTCGCCCTTTTAAGTCAAAACTAACGTTAATTTGCGCAAAAGTTCCGGAGCTTCCTTTAGAGCTTCTAGGGTATATAAATTAAGGACTGTTTTCTTTGGACGCCCTTTTTTAAGTTTTACTTATTTCGTTTCCTAATTTATATCATCCTTTAAAATAACGTTATCGTTTTTATTTTTCATTTTAATACTCTGTTTCTAACGGTATTTTAAACGTTTTTATACGGGTTGCGGAAATAACCGAATAATATTTTTCGAACTAAAGGGGCTATCCTGGTTTTTCCAAATTTTTATAAATAATAATATATAATGTTATTAGTAATTTGCCGCTTTTTAATAACTAAACCTTATAATTATATATTTCTTAATATCTTAACAACATTTTTTTATTCTCTAGGCTATCAGTTTTTTAATTTAATTCTGTAATTCGTACCGATTAAAATTATATATCTATTACCAAAAATACGAAAATAATTATTATCCGATTTGTATAATCGTTTTGGTTTAAGGTCGAATATATTTTCAAAATATTTAATAAATATTATATCTTTATAATTAATTATTTTATTTTATTAATCATATTAGTTATAGCTTTTATTAATAGGTTTTAAAAATATATAAATATTTTTATTTATACGGAAATCGTACGCGCTTCGTTCTGAAAAAACTAGATATTACGTTTTGCGACTTTATTCTAATACTGGATATATAAGCTGGAAATTACCAGCTTAATACCTTCCACAACGCAAAAGTTTTCGATAATTATTGTGCCAAATTTCCTGCTACCGTTAAACCGCAAAATTTATATTTTTTTTTTTGCTTAACGCCTTTGAACGCTTAGTTATTTACGTAATATACGTATTCAAATATTATTATACTTCGTTTTTTATTCTAAATAAATAATACTTTTTATAATGCAATAAATCGTTTATCATAAGTTTAAGATAACTATTATTTTTAATATTAACGTGTTTTACCAAACTTACGTTATATTAAATAATTTTCCTTACGTATTATTTTCGTTTTGTTACAAATTATATAAAGGATAATTTTCATATTTTTAATGCTTAAATTTATCCCTATAAACCTTTTAATAGTTTAAATTAATCGTTTAATATTAGGGTAACAACGCCGGCGGTACCAGAAAATAAGTTTTTTCATAACCTTATCCGTTATAAAAACCTTTCTGTTTTTAAAAACTTTTATAAGGGCCTTTCTTAAGTTGTTAATTAGGTTATCGTGATTTTTCTTATCGAATATCTTCCTTAACGCATATTTCTATTAATTATTTTCGTTTATTATTAAAACCTTGACGATAAGCTTTAATTTTCCGTAAAGCTATAAAAAAATCTTTTTCGGAAAACGTTAGTTATTATTAATTAGGTCCTATTAAGATTAATCAGGGCGTTAAAATTTAAATAACTTCATTATTTATAAAATATCTTTTCGGAAAACATTTTTAATAAGTATTGCTTTACATATAATATATATTTTATTATAATTTCATCATTTTTTCTATTACGGCCTTTTAAGGGCCACTTAATAATACCAATAAAAATGGCAATTATTAATCCGCTTTTTATCATACTTTAAATTCTTTTGGACTTAATATCCAATATAATATTTCTTTTAAAGTCGTTAATCTTATTCGTAAGATTAACGTTTGTTCTCGAATCCCAAAACAATTTATTTCGATTATTTTCTATGGAAAAATATACCTATAAAAATATAACGTTACTTGTAACTATCGCTTTAATTACTTCAGGAAAATTAGCCACCTAAAACTTAACGCGTTTAGCCGCCTAAAGCTTAAGGCTTTCGGTAATTTATAACTTAAAGCTTTTACTTATTATGGCCTCTTAAGCTCCTTACTCTACCATTTTGTCGTACCATTGCATAAAGTCTTAAAGCTGTTATTTTTTAACGTAAGCATTAAAAGATTTTCTATTTAACCGGTATAAGTCCTTAAGACCTTTAAAAATAAACTACTTCTCGTTTTAACCGCGGTTACGGGTACTACGAAAGCTATTATTATTATTATTCTAGCCGTTATTATTGCTTTAATGTTATTTACGCGTTTTTCTTCCTTTGTTATTTTTCCGCTCCTTTTATAATTTAAAACAGTTTTTCGCTATATGGTCGTATTTTCCATAATTAAAACAAAAGGGCTTTCTATTTTTATTCCACGTACACTTTCTATCTTTGAAATTATTATTATCTTTACCTTTACCTCTCTGGGCGTTATAGGCCTTCCCGTTCTTTTTTAATTATTAATACAATTATAAAATTCATTATTAAAATTATTAATTAACGGCTAGAAAAAATAATCCGTTTACTTTAATACCGATTCAATAATTTTGTACTAGCTGCCGGCTCGGTTTTTCAAAGCAATAAGGAACATAATAATTTATTTTTCCGGTTCAAATTATATATTATAACCTTTTACCTTACGGAAAAGTTTCTGGAATTTAATAATAAATTATAATAAGTTTTCTTTATTATAAATAATTTTACTAAGTTTTTTTTAAAAGGACCTTTACTTAGCTTTACTTTTAACGGAATAAATCTTCTTAAAAGTTCTTAATATATTCGTACTTTTCTTAATATTTATAATTAATTCCAAAAACGCCTTTTAACAAATCTTGGTAATAATTTTTATAAGGCGTAATTAATCTTTTTAAGGGCTAAAATAAAGGCGTTATTTTAAAATTCCTAATTAACCAAACCTAATAAGTGGTTTTCTTTATTCAAAATAAAGTCGAAATACTTCTAACGCAATTTCGCGTTATTTCCGTTATTAAACCTTTTAAAACTTTTCTTTTTATCCTTTAGGGTAATACCTAATTCGCTAAAACTGTTTAAATTATTAAGGGAACCGTTACGACCTTTTCGTTACTTTAAATAATGCTTAAATAAATCTAAATAATAATAATAAATTATTTAAATTATCGGGATTATTACGTATTACACCTTTATTTTTGAGTAACTTTTTTTTAACGCTTTTCGCTTTTTTTAAGGCGTTTAATTTCTTAATAAACTATTTTCTTAATTACGTTTCGTCTTTTTTTAAAAGGTTAATCTTTTTCATATTACTTTCTATTATAATAAGTGCTTTTTTTAAACTACCTGACCTAATGGGCTTAATACTTTATAACGTTTTTTATAAACCTTTCGAACTTTACAATCTTTTTAATCGGGGCAAAAATAATAACGTTCCGGCTTCCTATAATTAAAAGTTATCCCCGAATTAAGGCATATCCAACAATCGTTCCATAACGTTATTTATTTATTCCATAATATCAATATCTTTTACATTTTAAAACCTTAATTTTTTCATTTTATCCTTAACCCATTAATACGTATTTTTTCATATTTTAACGTCTGATTTAATCTAATTAATATTAATATCGAAAAACATATAAAACTTATTTAAATCGGTTTTAAGTTATTATCTTTAAATAAAGGTTTTATATCGCTTTTTTTTAATTATTATTACAACTAAAGCAATAAGATATTTTCCTTTAAAAACGCCTCGAAAGCAAATCTTTTTCCTGCCGCTATATTTAATATGCGGTCTTATTTTTCCACTTAACCTTTATTAAAGTACTATTCCTTTTAATCGCCGGAAACTCTTCGTTAAGGGAAAAGGAAAAAATCGAGCACGTTACTCTGTACAATAAGGATCTTACTTATTATCGTCAACTACCACTTAATTCTTTTTCGAATCGTTAATTAAACGACTTTTTCTTAAATTTCGCGTTTCTTTTATTAACTTAACTTACAAATAACTACTTCGTTTAACGTATTACGGTTGCCAAAAACTAGAAAATGCTACCATATCAATTATTACAATAATCAAATGCCAAAAACTGGTAATAACTTGATAATATATGCTAAAAAAAAAACTAAAGAAATCTGGGGCTTACCGCCCTTACATACCCGTCCTATTTGTACAAACGGTGGTCCCTAGACAAACGTTATCCCAAGCTGCAGAGCACTGCTTCAAAGCGCCAGCCGTGGGCATCTAAAGCACCCAACTGCTAACAGATTCCTTAAAATGCATATCCTATAAAACTGCGTAGCTAGGAAGTTATAGTTATTATAGGATATCTATTAGGAAAAGCTATATATACGCTTCGAACTGTTTAAATTCGGAAAACGTTATTTTAAGGTCCCTATATGAAAGGATTTTAAGAAATATTAATCCGAAGCGTTAATAACGTTTAAAAAGTTATATTTTGAAAAAGTCGAAAGCCTGTTTTACGAAGCTATCGCCATTCGCCCAAACTTAACTGAAGTTACTTTTTATTTATTTCGCTATTACAAAAACCTTAGCTTTATATATTTTAACGTTATTTACGAGGTTATTTTTTGGGTTTATTTTATACGTACCGTCGCCCTGGAATTCGGAGATATAACGGCTAAAGGGTTTAACTAATTATTAAACCTTAATCGTACGAGTTTATATTAGTAGAAGTATCGTAGGATTCTGAAAAATGGATGTAATAACGTGTTATGTCTTGTAATACCAAGGGCGTCTTAGGTAACGAATTGTTATTGCAAGCTGAAATTATCTAAATTATGGAAATAATAAACGTATATATCTTTTTCTGGATTTCGTTAAATTCTTTAAATTATTTCAGATCTATATCGGATAACTGCATAGATCCTGTTAGATCCTTTGGATAATTGCAGATCTATGTTATGTGATTTCGACTTATTTAAATCCTATTTCGGTTACCAAATGACCGTTTCCGAGACCCTCCCTTAATTGAGTTATAACACGATCTTCTTTTTTCTCAAACCTTGTCCTTAAGAATTTTCTTATTAAGCTTTTTCCTTATCCGTTATTATATTTAACCGAATTATTAAGAACTGCATACATATTAACCAAAAAAAAGAATACAAACCCTTAATTCGTTTTATTTTTAATATCGGTTTTGAATTTATATTTTATATATTCTGTTTTTGCGATAGTAATTTATGCATTATATCGGATAATTTAATACGTTATTAATAATATATCCTGAAAAAACGTTATTATAACGGTTTTCGTATTTTGTTTTATCTTAAAATAATATTAATAAGAAAATAAAACGTTTAATATTAGAAAAATCTTTTGCCCGTTACTATTTTGGTAATATTTATTAAAATTTATTAATAATATTTCGTTTAAAATATCTTTGTATTTAACAAGATTTTCTTTGCAAAAAGAATATAGAAATAGTTAATCGAAATCTTTAATCTTTGAATAAGTTGAAAAAATAAGAAAAAGCCGATTACCTAGAGGCAGAGCGCGAACCTTTGGAAACTGAGCTTCGCGCCGCATGTCCTAAATAATTTTATTTTTCAGATTTTATTGTGGACGTAAATTAGGACGCGATTATTTCCGGTGGTTCCGCTGTTATTGGTGAAAATTCTTTAACAGATGCTAGGCGCTAATAAGGTTCTTGGCGGGTTCCTAAATATTTTCGGAATCCGGGTACTTTTTTTACTTTATTCGGTATTGAGTAAATCCGTTTTGCTTTCGTATATTGAATATTTTTTTTACTTTATATAATTATTCGTTTATTACTTTTATATCGTTTTATACCGTATGTACCTTATTTATATTTGTTATTAATTGAAATAAGGAAATATAAAAAATTAAATAAAATTTAACATTTAATAAAAGTTCTAATCGGTAAGTACTTTTTAAGATTTTTTGGCGATTTTATATAAATCGATATATTTAAAATCATTTTTTTTGCTGGGTCGTTTTATTTAAATATTTTTGGTAATAAGAAAAACCATTACTCATTTTTCGAAAATTAATTTTTTAACCTTTTCTAATTATAATACTTGCTTATTTAATTTTGTACGAATGTTAGTTCTGTTTTTATTTTTGCTATAACTATCCTAACTATTTTAATATAAAAATTACTTTGATATTAAGTGAACCGTTCTCGCATACTTTTTTGTAAACTCTTAAAATAAAATCAAAATTCGCGTTTGCTAATATTATTTTAATACTTTCGTAATAATTGATATTCTAAGTTATTTAAGTAATAAGTAACTTTTTAATCCACTTATTTTATCCGTAATTAATAGAATATTATAAATAAATCTTTAAAGTTTGGTTCGTTTATTTTATTTATTTATCCGTTTAAAGTTTAAATACGTTAAATAATTTGTAATTTAAGTCGATTTATATTATAAGGCCTGGTCAAAATTTAAATACAAATATTAATTTCTTATTTAAATTAATTTCCTTTAATAATCCGTATATGTTAAAAATACATCTAAAGAAAATATAAGATATTTATTCGGCGTCCGGATTTTCGTAATATAGTAAGAACTAAAACGTTTTTATAAATGGATTTACAATTACGAAAATATTATCGTAATATATTCCTATAACTGGATTTTTTAACATAAAAAGTTTGGTAATAAAATAGAATATAACTAAATATTATGGTCGTTCCGCAATTAATAATAGTTGTAATTCTTTATATAGCTTATGTCGTCGAGCTTTTGTTTTAACGCAAATATCGTATTACTACATAATTTTTTGTGTTATTAATTCTATTTTAGGAAAGGAATATATATATAGAAATCGTTTTAAGGTTTTATAAATCTTTAGATATTTATATAACGGATATTTGTATATATTTCCTATTAAATATTTTTAATATTTTTAAAAAAGTTGTATTTTGTTCGTTTTTTAATTTTTTAAAAAACCGTCGTTATATTATTAAATCTTTTAATGCATATCAAAAGATATTACTCGAATTGTCGCAATTCGTTACAGGCGTAAATATTCTTTTTAATAATATCGACAATTATAAGGCTAACTTTAACCAATTTCTTTTTAAAATTTGGTCGCTTACTTAAGGCGTTTGCTTTATTATTTTCTAAGCTTTTCTTATAGATAATAACAAAATCGAAATTCGCCAACTTTTTCGTATAACGAAATTATTATTTTATAAGTTCCCTAATTATTATAAAACGAGTAAAATTTTAATAATCCGTATAAACTTTAACTTAATACAAATTTCCCCTTAAGAAATATTTAAATTTTCGAAATGCCATATTAATAACTATAAATTCTTTATCTGTAAAGCCGTAATTAAGTTCGGTTCTTTCTAATTTCTACGAAAAAAATATAATAAGATATAATTTGCCTTAATTATTTCGTTATCCGATTATTACGGTTAACTTATAATTCAAAATATCGGTTTTTAATTTCACGGGGCAGTTTAAATTATATGTAATAAATATTAACTCGTTAATAATTATATTTTTAATATCTTAAAACATTTTGTTTTTTTCGTAAAGTTCGTTAAAAATATATTTATTTTGCTAAAATTTCTAATAAATTCTCTATAGTAATTAACAAATCTAAAAAATAGCTATACCTTTTTAACCCTAATTAACGTTTATTATTTTGTAATTATAACGATTTTTTTAAGATTTATTTTAATATATATTAAGATAATAATAAATCCTAGATAATTTATTTCTTATAAGTAAAATTAAATTTCTTCTGCATTAATAAATACCTTTATGTTTTATAAAAGTTAAAACATTTTATAATCATATTTTATATATGTTTTTTTTATTTTTAAAAACACAAAAATATCGTCGGAATAACAAATGACGAAAATACCGAGGTATTTTCGTAATCTATAATTTATTATTCGCTAGACAATTACTAGTACGTTCGTAATTCTTATTAACGTAATTCAGAATTTGAATAATCCGTATTTTGTCCTAAATGCTATTATTTATTTGCATCCTTTTTTAATTTTGATAAAATTATATTTATCTTTAACATCGAATATTATAAATTATTTGGTTTCGTAAAATCGGTTTTCTTTTCTGTAATCAAAAACAATAATATTTTATTTTTAATAATAATATCGTTTAGTTATCGATAATTAACTATAAGTTATAAGTTTTCGTTCTTTCTTGGTACGAAAAATATAAGATATTTTATCGGTAATTTCGAAAATTAAATTTATTCTTTTTATAGCCGATTTTTCTGGTATTTTTTGAAAGTACGTAATTTGTTTTTATTAAAATTGTAAATAAGGTAAATTTTCGTCAAAAATCTTTCTTTAAGGATTATTTTATAATTTTATTCGTTATATTTTGATAATTTCATATCGAACCTTTTCCTAAAAGGTTGTTCGTATTTATAATATTATTATAGTATATTAATTAAATTCTTTAACTTTCGAAATTATTATTTTAAATTTTTATTTATTTGCTTAAATTTCGTTTTAATAATAATAACGTTATGTCGCATTTTTCTTTAATATTTATTTTCTTTTTTATATTTTATCCCTTTAAGTAATAATTTTTTATGGTATTCTTATGTTTATATTAGTCGCCATTTTCGATCGAATATTAAGATTTTAATTCTTTTTTTATCCGTTACTAAGGTATAAGGCGAACCTTATATAATTAATTCTTTTATTAATCAAAATTCTCTACTGGGGTATCCATAATAATCGAAAGATCATATTGTAATTTTTTAATAAAACGATATAAAAATTAATTATTTAATATTGTCCTTAAATAAAAGTGTTAAGGTAATTAATTTTACATATGCATTTCTCGTTATCGTAAACGAATTCTTAATTTTCGATATTTATCGTTATATAAAAATTTAACATAT
Organism: Monosporascus cannonballus; assembly: GCA_004154925.1. Classification (NCBI taxonomy): domain Eukaryota; kingdom Fungi; phylum Ascomycota; class Sordariomycetes; order Xylariales; genus Monosporascus; species Monosporascus cannonballus. Next base: position 488,544 of record QJNS01000003.1, on the reverse strand, counting down.
ATTTTTATAATAATTTAAACTTATTAATTATATCCGATATAATACAATTTTAGCCTAAAATTCTATAATTTATTATTATAATATATTAATGCATTTCGATTCGTAAGTCCAAAGCAATAAAGTTATAAACGGCTCCTATCGTCGCATTTAAATCCTTTTTTGGAAGTTTTCTTTAATTCTTTTAGGTTTCGTTATTCTGTAGTTTTTTTATAAGTAATCTTTTTTTAATTTGTTTTCGAATTTGTTAAACCTTATTTTTATTTATCGTTATTGGCGACGTACTGTTCCTTTGAATTATATTAATTACTTTTAATGTTATTATAGCGTTTCTTTTTATTAAATATCTTATTTTTTATAATTTCGATTACTTCTTATTATGCGTTATATTAATTATCGTTTTAAAGCTCGTTTATAAATTAACATATTATTTAATAACTTTCTTTTCGTAAAGGTTTATAATAAATATTAACTGAAAATAAACATTAATAATAATATTTACCAATATTTTTATTATATGCTAAATTAATTCCTTTTTTATTTAGTAATTATATTACCTATAATAATAAAAAGGGTTTTTTATAGATATTACTTTTTGTCGGGCTAATTTTCCGTTTCGGCCAATTGTTAAATATTTTCTGAGACTATAAATAGAGAATATCGATATTATTATTTATCGTTTTTGTTATTTCCGATTCGGTTTGGAAAATCGAATCCCTCATAATACATATACGTAATATTTCCATAAATATACTATTTTTATTTTTCGTAATTAGGGTATTCTTATCGTCGATAATATATAACATATATTCTGCCGTATCGATTAGGTGTTCCGAGATAAATTTTTTCTGTCCAATTCTAGTATTCGCGTAATTATTCTTATAATATTTCTTATTATACTTGCGATACCTGTTAAACCAGCTTCCTGGCTTTTCGCATCTTTCGTCGAATTTCTTATCGTGATAACTCTTATTGGATTTTTTTGCCATAGGGGACCTGGTACGTACTTAGGCCGAATTATATTAATAGGTTTACTTCCATTTTTCTGATTTTCTCTAGATTGTCCCTTAGATACGGATTTCTAATTATCTTAACGGGCTTTTTAAATGCTTTATATTATATCAATTTATGCCTTATTTTGTTACCATTAAAACATTTAGTTTAATTTTAAATTTTTTTTAGAAATAGCTCCTAATTTCATAAATTCTTATTTTATGCTATAAAAAATGTTATTATGTTAACAAATGTTAATATTAACCGTATATCAGGGTTTGTTATTATTTTTTCCTTTAATATCTTTAATATATTAAGCGTATTGTCTATTGTTGATCTTAATTGCCATAACGATATAATATAATAAATAATTAAGTCGATTAAGTTTGAAAAATTCCGTTTATATTTTTTAAAGCCGTCGAAAAATTTATTTATTAATATTTTTTATCCTGCATTTAGCTTAAAGGTTAATTAAATCATTATATTGCCGTAATTAGATATTAATATTTTTATTATAATTATTAAATTTATATTTCGATTTTTATTTTTTATTTATTATTTCGAAAAATTTCGTTAATATTTTTTTAATTAATTATAATTATTATAAATTTGAATCTTTTTAAATTTGGATTTTTGATTAATAAAATAATATATTTTTTTATAATACGTTCGGTTTAAATTGCTCTATTTCCGATAAATCGTCCGATTACGAATTTTATTCGTATAATAAACGTAATAAGTCGAATAAGAAAATATCTAAAATATATTTAGTATTAATTTAAAAATATTTATAATTTAATCAAAGTTTTATTATAAATTTTTGGCTTAAAAAATTTAAAACCCTTTTTTAATTCCTTAATAGAATTTAGCTAAATAACTTGATTTGTTAAAAAAGGTTTTTTAATTTCGAAGGTTTTCTTTTTTTCTTAAACCTTTTATAAACGGCTTAAAAAGATATTATAAGGTTATTATTATTTTTCTTAAGTTAATCGATATATTCGTTTATAGCGTCCAGACGTCGAAAAACTTCTTTGCGAAAAAGGTAATGTTTTTCTTTTTTCTTCTCGAATTCCATTCCAGTATTCGAATTATCAAACACCTGGTAAATGGGCTATTCGAGCTGTTTGCTGGTAAATATAATGTCGGCGATATTGCTCAGAATTTGACGATACTATTAAACAAAAACTTATAACGTATAACGGCTAAAAAATTTAATTAATTATTAATTTTTAATTAACTCAGTTTATAATAATAAAAATATTATAAGATTTGAAATAATGGATATAATAATATATTACGTTTTGTAATATCAAAAGCGTTTTGGGCAACGAATTGTTATTATAAGCTGAAAGTATCTAAATTATGGAAATAATAAACATATATTTCTTTTCCTGGATCCCGTTGGATTTTTTAGATCACTCCGAATCTATATCGGATAATTGCATAGATCTCGTTAGATCCCTTGGATCACTCCGGATCCATATCGGATAATTGTATGGATCTCGTTAGATCTCTTGGATCACTTCGGATCCATGTCACGTGATTTCGACCCACTTGGGTCCTGTTTCGGTTACCAAGTGACCGTTTCCGAGACCCTCCCTTAGTTGGGTTATAACAGGAGGTAATAAGGATCCTAACGTATGATCGTTTCTATGCGCGAACGATATTTCTTTTACGGATAACCCTGACCGGAAAAAATTCTTAGGGATTCGTACTGTCGCTTTTCGGTAATCCTATCGCATGGAAGGTTAATAAGCAGAATATAGTTATTACCTTAAGTACGGAAGTTAAGCTATTAGCCTTGTCGCAAACCGTTAAGGAAGCCTTTTTTATACTAAGGCTATTTAAAGTTATTGATCTAAAGGTAAAAAAGGACCTAGTTATCCAAGTGGATAATAAATAGACGATATGATTGGTTACTAAAAAAAACTATACGTTTAATTACGAAGCTAAAATACGTTAATATCTATATTTATTAGTGTTGCAAAATTTACTTAATAGGAAGGCTAAAAATCAAGTAGACGCCTATTAACGCCATAATAACTAACGGGCTTACAAAACTCTTAAAGCCATAGCAACATCAGCAATTTATCAAAATATTAAATTTTTAAAACGTTGCTTTAAGGCTGCAAGAAGCCTAGAAAGTATTAATATATCTTTAGTATTACTTAATAACGAAAAGCTGTTATGTTACGACCCGACAAGCTCCGGTCTCAAGAAATGGTTAGGCAGGAGCATACGGGCCACCTACTGAGTTACGTGACGGTGATCATTGCTAAGCTAGTAATCATTAATGATTAAAAGTGATCCTAAGTGATCGTAATTACTATTAACGGCATAATTACGAATAATTAAGTTAAGAAAAAGAAGGACATATACGTTTATTAATTCCATAATTTACATAATTTTAGTTTATAATATTTATTAATATTAATTATTTGCAATAAAATATATCCGGTATTAAGAAACGTAATACGTTACTGTATTTATTGCTTAGATTCCTACGATATTTTTGCTAATATAAACCCGTCGACTTAAGGTTTAATAATTGGTTAAATCGTTTAGCCGTTATACGTCATAAGTTTTTGTTTAATAATACCGTCAGATTCTAAGCAATATTTAATGTTGTTAAAATATCGATTAGCATTTAGGAAACCCTTATTTAGCAGTTTTAAATTTGAAATCGGGAGTTGGAAAAAGAAGTTCGATAATTTAGGGTTACGTTTGCCTAACCTTTTTTTACCTGTATGAAGCCAAAGAAATCAGAACCTTACGATGGAAAGGGTAACCTTTAAACTTTTTTAATTTAGGTACGAATATATTTTCGTTTCTTAGATTTTAGTAATTTAACGAATATAATTTTAATAATAAAAGTATGCCGGATAGGAAATACGGTTAATTAATTTAAGCCTATTATAAGATATTTCCTAAAAATAGAAAAAATAAATAAGGAAGATTTTATTAATAAGATTTTTTTAATTTATACCAATTTCGAAAACAAAATATGCGATAATTTCGGTAATCCGGATAAAAAACGATTAACGGTTTAATAACTTTTATAATTCCGATAAAAAGGATTTATATTTAAGTATGCCGTAATTTTTAAGAGTTTTGTGGTTAAGGCCGGATGGGGAGATAACGAAGCCGATATTTTTATTGATATGTTTTATAAAAGGTTAAAAGATAATATGAAAAATAAGATTATTTGGATTAAACGATTAATTGCCTTAAATTGGTATATGGTAAAAGTAATTAAGATTAATAATTGATAATTTAAAAAACGATAGAAGAAAAAAAGATAATACGCCTTACGTTCGGGATATAAGTTTAATTAAAGGAAAAAACGAATCGTATTTTTTACTTTTTATGGAACGGCGCTAGGATTTATGGAATTTGGCGTTACCCATAAACAAAATTGGAATTAAATTAAGTGCTTTAATTATAGCAAAATAAGATACAAGGCCTATAAATATAAAAAACCCAAAAAGCCATAATAAAATAACTGGACCCCTATACCGGAAAGATAATCCAGGAATAACTAAGGAAACGATAGTAAAGTTATTAACATAATCTAAGCTAAATACGTATTAGGCCTTAAGCAAAAAGTCCAATAAGGATTATTATAATAAGAAATTCGACGAAAAATACGAAAAGCCAAAAAGCTGGCTTAATAAGTATTACGAATATAACAAAAAGCGCTATAAAGATAGTTATACGAATACCGGGATTAAACAAAAAAACTTTGCCCCGGAATATCCGATTAATATGGCAAAATATACGCCATACATTCTCGACGACGAAAATATCTTAATTACGAAAAATGGAAATAATATATTTACGTATAAATTACCCGAATATATTATAAGGGATTCGATTTTTTAAACCGTACCGGATATAATAAAAATAATAAGTAATAATATTGATATTTTCGAATTATAACCCTAAAAAACGTCCAGCAGTTGGCCGAAGTAAAAAATTAGCCAAAAGGAAAATAATGCCCGTAAGAAAACTCCTTTTATTATTATAAATGGTATAATTATTAAACGGAAAAAAAGTTAATTTAACGTACGGTAAAAAAGCATTATCAAAAAATTATTACGGACCTTTATTTCGAATTAATATTTACGGCCAACCTTTATAAAAAAAAAGGTTATAAAAGAAAAAATACGTTAATTTATAAGAAATTTTAAAAATAATAGCTAAAATAATGTATAATAGGATATAGTTACAAATATAAAAAAATAATTTATTCGATAAGGAGAAAAACTATAAGAAAATTAGGAACAATTAATATGATTCGAAGGAACAATACGTTAATAATAACGATAGATATAATAGCTTAATGCGTTAAACGAAAAAATATAAGTAAGGTTTAATAGATTCGAACAGGAATTAAAAGAAAAAAGTTATTTATAAAAAAAGTTACAGGATAACGAAACTCAAAGGAATTAAGGAGAATTCCTAAGAAAAGCTTTAAACGCGACGATAAAAAACGTTAATAACCTTATTACCTTAAAAATACGAATCGGAACGTATTAATATATTGCAATAGTGGATTGCGGGGCTCTAGGCGGAAATTATATTATACCAGATATGGTTAATAAGCTTAAACTGCCATAAAGATACAAATTAAAACCTTATATAACGATAAATACTGAAAGTTAGGAATTGGTTTATAATAACAGAAAAATTATACGCAAAATTAATTGTTTCGAGATTTTTATTAAAAAACGATATTAAATAATTAATTTTGATATCGTTTTATTCGGGAATTATAATATCATCTTAGGATTATTATGAATACGTTAATACGGAATTTTGATTAACGGCAAAATTAATTAGGTAAAATTCGCTTTATTTTTTATTAATAAATAAATAAATAAATAATTAAGATCTTAATATTCGATCGATAATAATAACGAATATAGGCATAAGGAAACGATAAATACCTTAATATTTAAAAAAACAAAATACAAAACAAAATAAGTATTAAAAAATATGATATATTATTATTATCATTAAAACGAAATTAAAATAATTAAATAATAATTTAAAATAATAAGAATAATAATTTAAAGAATTAAAAAATTTAATTAATATATTATTTTAATATTACAAATATAAGTAACTTTTTAAAAAAGTTTAATACGAAATTATTAGAATATAACGAATAAGATCATAAAATAATTCTTAAGGAAAAACTTTTAATAAAGTTTTATCTCATTTATAATTTTAACGGAAACGAATTACGTATTTTTAAAAACTATTTAGAAAATCGGTTACAAAAAATATAAATTCGACCATCGAAATTATTAGCGAAATATTTAATATTTTTCGTACCCAAAAAAAACGGAAAATTGTAATTTATAATTAATTATCGATAATTAAATAATGTTATTATTAAAAATTAAATAATATTATTTTTGATTACAGAAATAAAAAACCGATTTTACGGAACTAAATAATTTATAGCATTCGATTTTAAAAATAAATATAACCTTATTAAGATTAAAGAAAAATACGAATAAAAAATAATTTTTAAAACAGAAGACAAATTATTTGAATATTTGGTTATATTAATAAAGCTTATAAACGTATTAACAATTTTTTAACGAATAATTAATTACGTATTACGAAAATATTTCGATATTTTCGTTATTTATTATTTCCACAATATTTTCATTTTTTTAAAACCGGAAAAAATATACGCAAAATACGTTTATAAAGTTCTTTAAGTTTTATAAAACGCAAGGTTATTTATTAATGTAGAAAAAAATTAATTTTTTATATAAAAAATGGAATATTTGAAATATATTATTACCTTAAGATATAGTAAGATAAACCCCAAGAAAATTATTATAATTACAAAATAATAAACGTTAACGATAATTAAAATGATATAAATATTCTTTAAATTCGTAATTTATTACAGGAAATTTATTCGAAACTTTAGTAAAATAATTATACCCTTAATTAATCTTACGAAAAAAAATTTTAAATAAACGCCAAATCCGGAAAAAGTATTTTAAACTATTAAGGATGCGATTATTAACGAGTTAATACTAATTATGTACGATTTAAGCCGCCTCGTTAAGTTAAAAACCGATATTTCGGATTACGCGTTAGGCGTAATAATCAGATAACGAAATAATTAAGGCAAATTGCACCTTATTACATTTTTTTCGTACAAATTAAAAAAAGCCGAATTTAATTACGGTATTCTAAATAAAGAATTTATCGTTATTATTATGGCATTTTGGGAATTTAGGCATTTCCTAAAAGGAAATTTATACCAGGTTAAAGTTTATACGGATTATTAAAATTTACTTAATTTACCACGATTAGGAAATTTATAAGACGATAATTAAGATATACGGAAAAATTGGCGAATTTCGATTTCGTTATTATCCATAAAAAAATTAAAAAACGGTAAAGCAAATATTTTGAATAAATAACCAAATTTCGAAAATAAATTAATTAAAATTAACCAGATAATTTTTGATATTATTATAAAAAATATTTATATTTACGACAGATTGCGATAATTCGGGCAGTACCTAGCAATATATATCAGAAAATTTAATAATATAACGATAATCTTTTAAAAAACCAAAAAACGAATAAAATATAAGTTCCAAAGAAATATTAAAAAGATTTAGTACGAAAGATATACGAACATTAGTTATATGGATATTTAAGGATTTATAAAACCTTAGAAAAGTTTTAATGCATATATTCTTTTCTTAAAATAAAATTAATAATATAAAAAATTATACGGTAATACGATATTTGGACCAAAGCAAAAGCTCGACGATACAAGCTATATAAAAAATTACAGTTATTATTAATTACAAAATAACTATCGTATTTAGTTATATTCGATTTTATTACCAAATTTCTTATATCAGAAAACTTAGTTACGGGAATACATTACGATAATATCTTTATAATTATCGATCGATTTACGAAATTTTCTTATTTTTTATTATATTATAAGGATATAAACGTCGAATAATTGGCATATATATTTCTAGCATATACGGATTACTTATGGAAATTATATTAAATAAAAGATCGATATTTATATCAAAATTTTGATAAGGCTTTATAATATAAATCGGCTTAAATTATTAACGGATAAATAAATAAAGCGAATAAATTAAATTTTGGAAATTTATTTACGATATAATATTAATTAGGAATAAAATAATTAAGTTAAGAAATTACCGATTACATAATTAACTTATAATATTAATTATTACGAAAATATTAAGATAATATTTACAAATATAAATTTTGGTTTTATTTCAGAAATTTATAAAAAAATACGTAATAACGGTTTAATTAATATTAAAATAATTCTTACGTTAAAATACTTACGATAATTACATTAAGAAATAAAAATAAAATTGGAATTCGTACGAAATTAAATAAATAAATATTATAATTAAAAAAGGTTAAAAGGATTAACTTTCAAAAAGGGGAAAATAATTTTCTTTGTTATAAAAAATATTTAAATTAACAAATCCAACAAAAAACTTAATTTTAAATATATCGGTTTATATAAAATCGCTAAGAAAATCTTAAAAAATAATTATTAATTGGAACTTTTACTAAAAGTTAAACTTTATCTAATTTTTTATGTTTCCTTATTCGAATTAGCAGTAAATACGATTAAAATATATACGGCATAAAACGATATGGAAATAAAAGACGAATAAGTATACGAAATGGAAAAAATATTTGATATGCGAAAACAAAACGGATTTACCTAATACTTAATTAAATGGAAAAAATATCCAGATTTTGAAAATATTTGGGAACCCGCTAAAATTCTTATTAGCGCCTAGTATCTATTAAAGAATTTTTACCAATAACAACGGGCGCGTTTTAATTAACAGTCGACCAATTAATAGCCGGGATATTAGGCCAGTCGATTACGGCTTGCGCTAATATGGCAGCCGTAACGGCGGCCTTTAATTACTTTTATTTTTAACGTTTTTGTTTTTTTAGTTTATCTAATAATTGGAATTTATATTATATCATAATAACGTTTTTCGAACGAATTAATACCTTTTGTTTACGTAAACAAATAAAACGAAAAAAAGTTTTATTTATTTTTTCCTAATATTTGCATTAAGCCTTAAGGTAAAGCCGTTAAAACTTTAATAATTGCTTTTCGGCAAGTGTTTTTTTACGTTTTAAATGTTAATATTTACGATAAATGTTTTATAAGGAAAAAATAAGTATACCAGTATTATTATAGGATCGACCCCGATTAATATATTCTTTATACCTTAAAACATTTTTTATTATTTTATACTTTATGTTTTTCGAAAAATAATAAAAATAAGGTATAACTTCGTAATTAAATTTGTTAAAGGCTTTTATAAGGTTAACATAACGAACGGTAAAAAAACGGGGAATACGACAAATTTTAGAAATACGAAATAACATAATTAAAAGTAAAAAAAAAGGATATTTACTAAACGAAAAAAAAAAAAGAAATCTTAAGGATAAGATTTGGGAAGGGAGGAAATCGTATTACGACCCGACAAGTTCCGGTTTCAAGAAATGGTTAGGCAAGAGCATACGGGCCACTTATTAAGTTACGTAACGGTAATTATTACTAAGTTAATAATTATTAATGATTAAAAGTAATCTTAAGTAATCGTAATTATTATTAATAACATAATTACGAATAATTAAATTAATATATATATATATATATATATTTAATAATTCCATAATTTAAATATTTTCAGTTTATAATACTTAGTAATATTAATTATTTGTAATAAGGTATTTCCGATATTAAAAGATGTAATACGTTATTATATTTATTGCTTATATTCCTACGATATTTCTGCTAACATAAACCCGTCAACTTAAGGTTTAATAATTGGTTAAACCGCTTAGCCGTCACATGTTACTCTCGTTCTCTTTTTATTATTTCTTCCTTTATCGTTTTTATATCTTTATTTTTAAACGACCTTAAAAGTAAGGTTAATAAGGAAACTTTCTAACAAAGCTTCTATAATTTAATAGTATAACGTTAAGTTATAATATCTGAAAATATGGGTTCGAATCCTATTAGAAGTTTCGGAGGTACTGTAAGATAATAGACAGCTGTGAGCTGGGTGAGGTGATCTCCGACCAGTCGTAAAGCAGATTCCAAGAAGTGAGTGTATTATATTACGACCCAACAAGCTTCGGCCTCAAGAAACGGTCAAACAAGAATCATACGGACCACCATAAGTCACGTAACGGTGATCACTGCTAAGCCAGTGATTAGAAGTGATTAAAGGAGATTATAAGCAATTATAATTATTACCAGCGGTGTAATTATAAGTAATCAAGCTAAAATGGAAAAGGGTATATACGTTTATTATTTCCATAATTTAAATAACTTTAGTTTATAATATAATATCGTTATTTAAAGTATTTTTGGTATTACGAAACGTAATACGTTATTATATTTATTATTCAGATTTCCACGATATTCCTATTCATATAAACCCGTACGATTAAAGTTTAATAATTGGTTAAATTACTTAGCCGTTATACGTTATAAGCTTTTGTTCAGTAATATTATCAAATTTTGAATAATATTTAATATTGTTAAAATATCGATTAGCGTTTTAAAAATCTTTATTTAATAACTTTAAGTGCGAATTCGGGAACTAAAAAGAAAAATCCGATAAATTAGGGCTACGTTACTTACCTAAGCTTTTTTTCGCCCGTATAAAGCCTAGGAAACCGGAGCTTTACGATAAAAAGGGCAACCCTTAAATCTTTTTGATTTAAATATGAATTTATTTTTGTTTTTTATACCTTAGCGACCCGGCGGATCAGATTTTAATAATAAAAGTATATTTAACGGAAAACGTTATTAATTGGTTTGAACTTATTATGAAAAATTTCCTGAAAATAAGAAAGTTGGATAAGGAAGATTTTATTAATAAAAGTTTTTTATTTTATACCAATTTCGAAAATAAAGTATACGATAATTTCGGCAATCCGGATAAAAAATAATTTACAGCTTAATAACTTTTGTAATTTAAATAAAGAAATTTACATTTAAATATGCGGTAATTTTTAAAAACTTTGCAATTAAGGCAAAATAAAAAGATAACGAAGCCGATACCTTTATTGATATATTTTATAAAAGGTTAAAAAATAATATAAAAAATAAGATTATTCGGATTAAATAATTAATTACCTTAAATCGGTATATTATAAAAATAAATTAGATTGATAATCGATAATTTAAGAAATAATAAAAGAATAAAAGATAATATATTTTATGTTCGAGATATAATAAGTTTAATTAAAGGAAAAAACGAAACTTACTTTTTATTTTTTACGGAACGGCGTTAGGATTTATGGAATTCGGCGTTACCTACCGATAAAACTGGAACCAGATTAGTTGCTTTAACTATGGCAAAATAGGATATAAAGCTTATAAATATAAGAAAGCCAAAAAATTAAGATAGGATAATTAAACCCTTATATTAAAAGGATAATTTAGAAATAATTAAGAAAACGATAGTAAAGTTAATAATATAATCTAGGCCAAATATATATTAGGCTTACCGTAAAAGGTCCGATAAAGATTATAACGATAAAAAATTCGACGAAAAATGCGAAAAGACAAAAAGTTAACTTAATAAGTATTATAAGCATAATTACGCAAATATTAAAACTAGATAAAAAAAGTTTGTTACGGAACTTTTAATCGATACGGCAAAATGTATGTTATATATTGTCGATAACGAAAATATCCCGATTACGAAAAATAAAAGTAATATATTTATAAACGAATTACCTATATTTATTATAAAAGATTCGATTTCCCAAACCGTACCGGAAATAATAAAAATAATAAATAATGGTATTAATATTTTTGATTTATAGCCCTAGGAAATATCTAATAATTAGCCAAAGTAAAAAGCTAGCCCGAAAGAAAAACTTTTTATTATTATAGATAATATAATTATTAAACGGAAAAAAATTAATTTACCGTACGGTTAAAAAGTATTATTAAAACGCTATTACGGATTTTTATTTTTAATTAATATTTATTATAAACACTTATAAAAAAAGGTTATTAAGGAAAAATATATTAGTTTATAATAAAGCTTTGGAATGATAATTAAGACGACATATAATGGGATATAATGGTAAACATGAAAAAATAATTTATTTATTAAGGAAAGATATTATAAAAAAATTAAGAGTAATTAATACGGCCTAAAAGAATAATACGCCGGCAATAACAATAAATATAACAGCTTAATGCGCTAAATAAAGAAATACAAATAAGGTTCGATAAATTCGAATAGAAATTAAAAGAAAAATATTATTTATAAAAAAACTGCAAAATAACGAAATTTAAAAAAATTAAAAGGAATTTCCGAAAAAAGCTTTAAACGCGATAATAAAAAACGTCAACGATTTTATTATTTTAAATATACAAATTAAAACGTACTGGTATATCATAATAGTGGATTACGGAGCTTTAGGCGGGAATTATATTATATCGGATATAATTAATAAATTTAAATTATTATAGAAATATTAAAAAAACCTTATATAACGATAAATACCGAAAGTTAAGAATTCGCTTACGATAACGGAAAGATTATACGTAAAATTAATTATTTCGAAATCTTTATTCAAAGATAATATTAAATAATTAATTTCGATATTATTTTACTTAGAAATTACGATATAATCTTAGGACTATTATAGATACGCCAGTACGGAATTTTGATTAACGGTAAAACTGGCTAGGTAAAGTTCGTTTTATTCTTTATTAATAAACAAAAAAAGGAAATATTGAAACGTTAATATTTAATCGATAATAACGATAAATATAAATATAAGAATATAACGAAAACCTTATTACCTAAAAAAATAAATTATAAAAAAACGGGTATCAAAAAAAACATGTAACGTATTATTGCTATATTAAAACGAAATTAAAGCAATTAAATAACGATCTAAAATAAAAACAATAATCTCAAAAATTACAAAATTTAATTAATATATTATTACAGTATTATAGATATAAGCAGCTCTTTAGGAAGGAGCTCGATACAAAGTTATTAGAACATAACGAATAAAATTACAAAATAATTTTTAAAAAGGATTTTCCATAAAGTTTTACTTTATTTATAATTTTAACAAAGACGAATTACGTACTTTTAGAAAATACCTAAAAATCGGCTATAAAAAAGATAAATTCGACTTTCAAAATTATTAATAACATATCCGATATTCTTTATATCTAAAAAAACGGAAAATTGCAATTTGTAATTAATTATCCACAATTAAACAATATTATTATTAAAAATTAAATATTATTACCTTTAATTACGGAAATAAAAAACTAATTTTACGGAACTAAATAATTTATAGCATTCAATTTTAAAAATGAATATAACTTTATCAAAATTAAAAAAAAATACGAATAAAAAATAACCTTTAGAACGAAATACGGACTATTTAAATATTTAATTATATTAATAAGATTTACAAACGTGCTAATAACCTTCCAGCGAATAATTAATTACGTATTACGAAAATACCTCGATATTTTCGTTATTTGCTATCTCGATAATATTTTTATTTTTTCAAAAACGGAAAGAATATACGTAAAATACGTTTATAAAGTTTTTTAAATTTTACAAAACCCAAAGTTATTTGTTAACGTAAAAAAAAGTCAGTTTTATAAGCAGGAAATAGAATATCTGGAATATATTATTATTTTAGGATATATTAAAATAAATCCTAAGAAAATTACTGTAATTATAAAATAACAAACGTTAATAACAATTAAAGAAATATAAGTATTTCTTAAATTCGTTAATTATTATAGGAAATTTATTTGAAACTTTAATAAAATAATAATACCTTTAACGAATTTTACGAAAAGAAATTTCAAATAGATATTAAATACGGAAAAATATTTCAAGATATTAAAAATACGATTACTAGCGAATTAATATTAATTATGTACAATTTAAACCGCTCCGTTAATTTAAAAACCGATATTTCGAATTACGTAGTAAACGTAATAATCAAATAGCGAAATAATTAAGGTAAGTTATACCTTATTATATTTTTTTCGTATAAGGTAAAAAAAGCTAAATTTAATTACGGTATTCTAAATAAAGAATTTATGGCTATTATTATGGTATTTTGGGAATTTAAGTACTTTTTAAAAGGAAGTTTATACCAGGTTAAGATTTATACCAATTATCAAAATTTTACCCGATTTATTACGATTAAGGAATTTATAGGATAATAATTTCGCTATGCGAAAAAATTAGCGAATTTCGATTTCGTTATTATCCATAAAAAAAATAAAAAATAATAAAGTAAATACTTTAAATAAGCGACCAAATTTCGAAAACAATTAGTTAAAATTAATTATAAAATTTTTGATATTATTATAAAAAAAGTTTACGCTTATAACAGTTTATAATAATTCGGGCAGCATTTTAAAATATATATTAAAAAATTTAGCAATATAATAACGGTTTCCCAAAAAATCAAAAAACTGATAAAATGCAAATTTTAAAAAACTATCAGAAAATTTTGGTACGAAAAATATATAAATATTAATTATACGGATATTTAGGGATCTATAAAACCTTAAAACGATTTTAACGTATATATTCATTTTTATAATAAAATTAACGGTATAAAAAATTATATAATAATATAATATTTGTTCCAAAATAAAGATTCGACGATATAAGTTATACGAAAAGTTATAGCTATTACCAATTATAAAACAACCATAATATTTAATTATATTCGATTTTATTAGTAAATTATTTATATTAAAAGATTTAATTACAGAAATACATTACGATAGCATTTTCGTAATCGTTGATCGATTTACGAAATTTTCCTATTTTTTACCATATTATAAAAACATAAACGCTAAATAACTGGTATATATTTTTTTCACATATATTTTTAATATATATAAATTATTAATAAAAATCATGTTAAATAAAGGATTAATTTTCGCATTTAAATTTTGGCAAAGTTTTATGGCACAAATCGGCCTAAATTATAAATTATTTAATATATTTAAACCTTGAATAAATAAATAAATAAATAAAACGAATTAAACCTTAAAAATTTACTTACGATATTATATTAATTATAAATAAAATAACTAAGTTAAAAAATTACCGATTATATAATTAGCCTATAATACCAGCTATTACGAAAGTATTAAAATAATACCTACGAACGCAAATTTTAATTTTATTTCAAAATATTTACAAATAAATACGTAACGATAGTTCAATTAATATTAAAATAATCCTTACGTTAAAACAATTACGATAACTGCAAAAAAAAATAAAGATAAAATTAAAATTCGTACGAAAACAAATAAATAAATATTACAACCAGAATAAATTAAAAATATTAATTTTCGAAAAAAAGGAAATACTTTTTTTCGCCATAAAAAACATTTAAATAAAACAACCTAATAAAAAACTTAATTCTAAATATATCGGTTTATATCAAATCATTAAAAAATCTTAAAAAATAATTACTGTTACGGGCCAAGGGCCCTAGTGGAGGGATTAGCGTAACGCTAATCCCGTGGCTTTCGTATATATATAACTAGCTGCTCCCACGTATCTTCTTAGCTGTTCCCTAGATTTCTTAATAGATTTATTATGGCCCATACCTTTAGTTATTACGTATGCAACCCCTTACATATTGAGAAATCTCCTTTTTCGCAAACGGTCCGTTACTGTAAGAAGTACGTTAACGTTACGCACCTGCTATTCGTACGTAATTTATTCGCTATGAATACCGAGGAACTGCGCCGTTAAGTTTTATGAACCGTTCGTAAGTTATAAGGCCGTAAGGACCATAACGCCTGGAAATTTAAAATAAACAGGAAATTATTCGTTAACGGAAAGGCGATCGGCGATAATCGTACGCAACCTTTTTATATTTAGGGAACTTTTAATTATTAATTTTAAAAATCGACGTTTTTGCTATATATGCAAAAAGCCTTAAAAAAGTTAAATTCCTAAACTTTTTTAAATTATATTGCCGTTATTTTAAAAAAAACCTAATAAAAAATAAAAAATTAATTAATATTTAATTAAATTATATTAACGTAATATTTAAATAATATCCGAATACGTTCCTATATTCGAAAATACTTTTTATTAAGCCAAAAAAAATAAATAACCGGATAAAACCAAAATTTTCTTATTAATTTTAAATTTTAACGCCAAAATAAAAAAATAATTAAATTATGAAAAATAACTTAATATTTAAAAAAAATTTATATAACTTTTTCGCCGTTCGGAAATATTATTCTTAACGGCTTTTACCCCGGTACGTTCGTACGTAATAATTTTCTAATCGAAAAATAATATTATGGAAAATATAAAAATCGATACGTTAACCGTTAATTATTAACGTAAATACCGCTGGCGAACGGAAAAACGTTATTTAAAATATGGCAAAACGGGGTATTTTTGGAAAAATTATCCTAAAGGGAAAAAAGTCGCCGTCCGACATATTAACATTAATAAGGCCTTAAAAGTTCCGTCGTTATTTAAACGATAAAAAATAACCGCGGAAGCGTTCGATAAAACTTAGGAAAACCTAGATAAGCTCGACGTTTACGAAACGTTAAAAAAACTGGCAGAAAAAAAACCTTAGAGAAAATAACGCAAAGATATAAAGTTAATAACGCGTAATATGCCAGAAACGTACGGGCGTAAAGTACGCGGCGTAATCTCCCCGTAACCGTCGAAGGACCCCTCGGATTAGAAGTTGCGAATATTGCCGCCTTGGAACAAGGTCCCTAAAAGGGTGCTATAAGTAAACGTTTGTTACGTAACGGGAAAAAGCGAGGATTGGATTTAGAAAAAGGGGTTATATTACGGGCTAAAGGCCTTAATTGTAACGAACCTGTCATACATCCACCTGGAGATATAAGCAGCATCCGAAAAGGGTCTTAATTTGCAAATAACAATAAGGCGAAAAATAATTTAGTATATTTATTAAGGAGATTTCAAAGTATTTTTCTTTTAATTAAAGAACGGTATAATTACCTTTAGTTAAAAACTTAAATTAATAATTAAGAAACGAAAAACTAAGTAAGTAACTATTTATATAAAAAACCCAAACCTTATATATCTTTCTTATTCTTTATGTTTTTCATAGTTTCTGGGGATCTCGAAAAACTATGGTATTTATCGTCCACGAATCTCCTGGTATCTCTGGAAATTAACAGAGACCCGAGGTTTATCCGATGGAAAATGGAGATCCCGAACGTTTCCAATTTCCTGGGCCTCCTTTGGGCCTAGTGGAATCACTTTTGAACGTAATATTATTCCCTTTTTTCCAAAATCTTTATCCCCAAAGATAAAAAAAGTAAGTCCTTAATGTTTTTTCTTTCTTTATATTATAGCATTATATTTAATTATGTCGGATAAACTTCGAAAACGTATTAAATCTTTTACTGAAAATCGTTACGAATTAATTAAATCGATTTTTTAATTTAATTTCGAAATTATGCCATATACGCGTTATTTCAAAAAAAAAATTTGTAAAATATTAAAAGGTTGAAAAAGTTATTAAAATTATTTGGCGGCCAATATTTAATTTTGTAATAAAAATTATATTTTGTTTTTATCGCTTAAAAATATCCGGGCCGAAAAACTTCGGATAAATCGAAAAAAACGTTTAGTTATTTAACAGCTCCAAGAATTATTTAATTACATTATTCGGTTAAATCGTTAATTTAAATAATTATATTTTAAAAAGGTGTTATTTATTTAAAGAAAATTTAAAAACATAAATAAATTAAAAAAACGAAAAAAAATGGATATAAAAAAGGATCGTAAAAAAAAAGCAAATATAACTTATTTCAAAGTTAAATACGTTAATAAAAGTATTTATTTCTTTCGATTAAAGCGTCGTAAAGGTTAATTTAAATAAAGGATTATTATTGCCTATAACCTTAGCCGTATTGGAAACGGTTAGTCAGGATTTTGGCAGTAAAACATTTTAATTAAATCCATTATATTCGTTAAATAGTTAAATAATTCTTATGTATTTTTTTATGTAAGTACTTTTCTTATTTAATTAAATATTGGATTTTATTTTTAATTATTTTAAAATTTAATATTCGTTTAATTTTATATTTATCAAAATCTTTTTCGAATTTTAAATTTATTTTTAACGGGACGTTTTTAAATATTAATTTAAATAAAAAAATATGGAAAATAAGGTATATTTTTATATTTTTAGATAATAATAATTTATAGTTAATTTTGGAAATAATTTCGTTAATTTTAAATGGTCCAAATTTTTTAAAATTAAATTTATTATTAAATTTTTTTATTTTAATTTATAAAATATTTAAAATTACGTTTTATCTTTGGCATAATAGGTAAATTTTATTTTCTTTTGCTAAAATTAATTTTTTAATTTTTTTCTTATTATAATACTGGATTATCTGTCGTTAAAAAAATCGTAATTTATTTTAAAAATAAACTTAAATCGTTTTAATTTTTATAGTTAATATTTTTATTTTTAAGGTAATTATAATAATCTTTAATATTTTATTAAGTAATTATTTAAATCGTTTTATTTTTATATTATATCTATATATAGTTATATAAGGAAATACGCTTATATTTTTATTAATTAATATATTATAAATAATTTGTATTAATAATAAAAATTTTACTTAATTATTTTGCTAATAATTAACATAATTTCGCAAATATTATTTTAAGGTTTAATTTAATTTTTCGGTTTAGTTATCTGTTTAAAGATAATACGTTATCGAAAATTTAAATTTAATATTAATTTATTTAAAAAAATTAATACCGAATTTTAAAATAAATAATGTATTTCGATTTAAAACGATTTTTTTAAATATCCTATATTTGTTAAGGTATTATTTGATAAAAACGTAAACCAATTATTTTGCCGTTATATTTTTTTAAAAAATAAAAAATACCCATATTTAATAAATCTATTAATAATTACCCATATTCCGTTATATTTAATTCTAATAACTAAATCTTTAAATAAAAATAAATTAATAATAAAATCTTAAGTTATAATATTCCATATTTTATTAAAAATATCGGTAAATTACAATAACCCGTAAGGCTTATAACGTATTACCTTAGTTTTATTATAAACGTTATAATTTTTAATAATTATTTTAATTATACGGCATAACTTAAGAAAATTGTATTTTTTTTGTAACTGTTAAATAATTTTAAAAAATTTTAATATTTATACAATAAGTTCTTATAAAATTCCTTTACGAATTATTTTTGTTAATCCTTAGGAATATAAATTTTACCATAACATAATAACTAATCTTTAAGTTATTTTTTTAGTTACTAAATTTCCTTTTATTTTTTTGTATCGTAAAAATTCCGGAACCGTATTAAGAATTCGGTAATTAATTTTTTTATTATTTTACATAAAGATATAATTTTATCCTTATTATATTATAATATTTATATAATTTTTTGGGAATTTTGGAATCGTAATCTTTTTTATGATTAAAAATATTCGTTTAAATTTTTTTTTCCTTTAATATAATATATTTTAAAATTAAATTTGGACAAAAAAATTTATTATCTTTTATATCGTTTATTTAATTTTTAGGTTTTCATAAATCGCGTAAAACTTTTGTAATCAAAATAAATATCGAAAAAAATTTTTATTCCGTTAAATAAAATTCCTATTTCTTAAAAATATTAATAATTGCCAATAACTTTTTGTCGTAAATTTAATATTTAAATTCTGTATTTCGGAATACTTTAAAATAATATGCTATTAAGTATTATTTGCCGTTATTTTCTTATTATTCTAAAATTACGCCTAAGGCATACTTTAAAATATTTATTTTTAATCGTTTCGTTTTATCTGGATTTAGCATCCTTACGATAAATCCGTTAATAATTACTTCTTTTAATTCCCGAAACGTTTTTTTTGTTTTTTTTAAAAATTCGAATTTTTTGTTAACGTATTCCTTAATAATAAGTTTTGTTAAAAGCTTAATTATATTTTTATATCCCTTAATTAAATTGCGTACGTAATCCGTAAATCTTAAAATTTATCGGATATTTATAACGGTCGCCTAATTAAGGATAAGTTAATCCTTAATTACTTCTAATTTGGAACGTTAAATTTAAATTTATTCTGGTATAAAAATAAATCCCAAAAATTTCAATTTCTGGATATGTTATATGCTTTTAATAAAGTTAATTCGAATATTAATTTCGTTCAGAATTTTAAGTACTTAAATGATATATTTTTTATATTTTTTTAAGGTTTCGGAATAAATAAGGATATCGTCGAGATAGACAAATACGAATTTATCTAAAAATTATCGGAAAATAATTATTACTAAACTTTGGAAACTGGCGGAAGCGTTAATAAATCCTATAGGTATTACTTTATATTCGTAAAATCCATATATTATCCTAAATATTATTTTCCATTTTTTTCCTTTAGTTATTTTGATACGGTAATAACCATTACAAAAATTAAATGCTATAAATTATTTAGCTTTGCTGGCATTTTCCTTTAAGGTATTTATTAAAATTAAAAAATATTTATTTTTAATTATAATATTATTTAATTATTTATAATTAATTATTTTTCGGTAAATAAAATTTCCGTTTTTATTAATTTTTTATTTATTATCCTTAATTTTTAATACCATAAAAATTAAATGTTTAATAAGGAAATTACAAAATTAAATATATCTTTTTTTTAAATTTAATTATATGCTTTTTTATAAAGCTTTTAATTTTTTTAAATTTATATAATAAAATTTGTAAAACTTAGGATAATGCCTTTTTTTTAATAGGTATCCGGTAATCCTATTAACCGTATAACGGTAATTCGTAATTTTTTTTATTTTTAAATAATTTTTTAAATCCGTAATATTTTGAAAGTACCGTAAAGATCTAATTAGGAACCCGTATTTCCTTAATAATATAGCAAATTTCTTAATTATCTTTATTTGGCATCTTATCCCAGGAAAATATTTATTTTTTTAATTAATCCGTAAGTTATTAAAATAAAACCAAAATATTCCTACGATAATATTATATCCGGAAATATTAATAATATTTAATAAAATATATTTTTAATATTTTTAAATTTATATTAAGAATTTTTCCATTTTTCGAAGAATTCGTTTGTTTTCGTAAATAAATAAGCTGCCGTTTATCGTATGCAATTTGTAAAACTTTAATTTATATTTTTAAGGAATTTAATATTTTTCCGTTACTGCAAAAAAAATAAAATTATTTTTTGTTCCGGAATTAATTATAACCTTAAATATTTTACCTTTATATCGAAAAAAAATCTTAATCTAGTTATGCGTTTTTTTCGTTATTTCGCATAAGGTTTTATTAATTAAAACTTTTTAATACCTTATTTTCGAAAACCTTTATAATTTTTTGATTTTTAATAATTTTTAATTTAAATAAATCTTTATTTGCGAATTTTTTTAATAGCATATTTAATATATTACTCGTTTTTATACCGGAATTATATTTTCTTGCCGTACTTATATTAAGGCTTCAAAATCTGGTTTTTTTCCTAATTTACCTTTTTATTCCGTATTTCCCGAATTATAAAATTAAAAAAATAAATTTCCGAAAAAGGTATTTTTATATTTAGAAGTTCGTATTAAATGCAAAATATCGGGAAGTAATATAGGTATTTTTACGATATAACCTTTTAATTCTATTTTAATTCGGGATATAAATAATAAAATTTAAGATATTTTGGTTATCGGGAAATTTTAATATATCAATATTTATCGTTTGGTTCAGTAAAAATCTGATTATTTTATCCGGGCCAAAAAGTATTATCTTTTTTGGTTTTTAAATAAATAAAATAATTATTTTAATAATAATTAATAAAATATAATAAGTTGTAAAGATTTATTAATAATATTTTTTTGTAAATAATACATTTTAGGAATTCGTAAAATTTTAGGAATAATTATCCGTAACTGTTAATATTTAATTAAAGTTAATCGTCCTTTATATATATCTTATATTTCTGGGAATCAAAATAATATTAGTATTCTAATTTTATGGTTATTTTGGAAATTATTTATCCGGGATAATATTTATAGGCTTTAACTTTAAAATCCTGGTAAATAAAATAATTTTCATATTTTGAGTTATCGTTTTGAATTTAAATAATTATGGTAATAATAAATTTTAATTAAAAAAATCGAATTAATTTTTTTTTTACCTTATTATCGGTTTTTTATTTAACCGTTTTAATTTTTTTCTAGGATTAAGGAATTTCTCCTTTTTTAAAGTTTTTTTTAACGGAAAAATAATATTCGTTTTTAAAATACCCTTTTTTACCATAATTAAAACATTTTATTTTGAATTTATTTTTCTTAAGCTTTTTCGAAACGGAATTCGTTTTTTTTAAGGTTTGCCTTTATTTTTTTTTGGTTCGGCTGCTAAAGTTTTTATCGTTATTTCGTTTGTTAATCCTTTTTTTCTCGAAATACCAATTAAAAATTCGTTAATTAACGATAATAACCTTATTTATATATTTTGTAAAAAATTTAATTTTAAATTTTATATATAATTCGTTTTTAATTTAAAGCTTTAAGTTATTATAATAAAAATAAAATAATGCATTTTTTGGTAAATTCGAAATAACGGTTAAACGGTTAAATTTTGTTGTATATTTAGATATTAACTTAATTTAATAAAAAAAAATGAAATTACTTAATAACGTTTTATTTTTTATTGGGATTACCGAATAAAATACGTATTTGTTTTTAAAAAATTTTCGTAATCGTTAAAAATATAATTAATAAAATCCGAAAAAATTTTTGGATATTTTTTAAAGTAATTTGTCAAAATAAGTTCGAATTATTGGCGAATTCGTCCGATTAATAATTGGGAAATAGCTATTACTTTTTGATATTCTTCCGGCAAAGAATTCTTATAGAACTTAAGGTAAAACTTTACTTAAACCAAAAATCCATTAAGGTTCTTTAATCCGTTATAGGGCTTAGGGGGAATTGGCTTATAACCTTTAACGTTTAGCATTCCATAATAACCAGGGGGTGGAATAGTTTTTTCCTATATCCGAATTGTGCTAAATAATGGTAGGGTTGA
The DNA here is from genome assembly GCA_004154925.1 of Monosporascus cannonballus. Classification (NCBI taxonomy): domain Eukaryota; kingdom Fungi; phylum Ascomycota; class Sordariomycetes; order Xylariales; genus Monosporascus; species Monosporascus cannonballus. The sequence continues at coordinate 465,352 of QJNS01000003.1, read as the reverse complement.
GGTTTTTTTTTTGCGTTCGCCTTGGGTCCAGCGAAAGGGGTCGGTAGCCGGCCCCTTGGCTTTGCCTTTTGGGGGAGCCAAACTAAAGAAAAGCTTGTTTTTTTCCTTTTATAAGCCGAATATTCTTTTTTTTAGGGTTCGGATTTTTGTTATTAAGGCATTTAATTTCTCCTTTATAATAAGATTTTTTTTAATTTTCGGCCCTATATTTTTTTTTAATTTTTTCCTTAGCCGTTTTTTTTTCGATTTCTTTTTTTGGATTTTAATAATATTTTTAAGGGCTAAAATAAATTATTATCTGGGTTATAAGGATAACGGGCCTTTTTAAAATCGAATAATAAAAGGTATTATATTATTAATTAATTAGAAAACTTTTTTAATAAAAGGTAAATTATTAAATCTTATTAATAACGTTTTTTTAATTAATAACGAAAATCGTATATATTATTTATTTTTTAAACGTTATCCTATATTATCGTTTATATTAAATTTAAAAAAGTTTATATTTTAATTAGGCGGTAAATTATCTGTCGGTTATTAATTAAAAAATTATTAAAATATAACGAATTTATTATATATTTATTTAGAAATATAAATAATATCCGAAAAAAGTTTTAATTTATAAATAATAATAAGGAGAAAAATAATTTAATATATTTGTTAAAAATATTTTAAAGTATTTTTTTAATTAAAAAATAATATAATTATTTTTGGCTAAAAGCTTAAATTAATAATTAAGGAACGAAAAACTAAATAAGTAATTATTTATATAAAAAATTTAAACCTTATATATCCTTTTTATTCTTTATGTTTTTCATAATTTCTAGGGATTTCGAAAAACCATGGTATCTGTCGTTCACGAATCTTCTGGTATCTTTGGAAATTGACAAAGACCCGAGGTTTATCCGATGAAAGGTGGAGATCCCGAGCGTTTCCAACTTCCTAGGCCTCCTTTGGGCCTAGTGGAGTCCCTTCTGAACGTAACATTAATGGAGGGATTAACGTAACGTTAATCCCGTGGCTTTCGTATATAATTAGCTGCTCCTACGTATCTTTTTAGCTGTTCCCTAGATTTCTCAATAGACCTATTGTGGCCCATACCCTTAATTACTGCATATGTAGCCCCTTATAATTATTAATTAAACTTTTTACCAAAAGTTAAATTCCATTTAATTTTTTACGTTTTGTTACTTAAGTTAACAATAAATATAATTAAAATATATATAATACTAAATAACCTAAAAATAAAAGATAAATAAATATACGAAATAAAAAAGATATTCGATATGCAAAAATAAAACGGACTTAATTAATACCTAATTAAATAGAAAAAGCATCCGGATTCCGAAAACACCTAAAAACCTGCCAAAAACCTTATTGGCGCCCAACGCCTATTGAAAAATTTTTATTAACAATAACGGACGCGTCCCAATTAATAGCCCATTAGTTAGTAGCCGGGATGTCGGGCTAATCGGCCGCAATATGTGCTAACGTAATAGCCGTAACGGCAACCTCTAACTGTTTTTATTCCCGACGTTTTTATTCCTTTAATTCGTTTAATAATTAGAATTTACGTTATACTATAATAACGCCTTTCGAACGCGTTAACGCCTTTTGCTTACGTAAATAAATGAAATAAAATAAAAATTTACTTTTTTTAATATTTACGTTAAATCTCGAAATAAAGTCGTTAAAGTTTTAATAATCGCTTTTCGGTAAACATTTCTTTGCGTTTTAGGCATTAATATTTGCGATAAATATTTTGAAAAAAAAAATATACCAGTATCATTATAAGATCGATTTCGATTAATATATTCCTTATATCTTAAAACGTTTTCCATTATTTTATACATTATGTTTTTCGAAAAATAATAAAAATAAAACATAATTTCGTAATTAAATTCGTTAAAGGCTTTTACGAAATTAATACGACAAACAGTAAAAACACGAAAAACGTGACGAATTTTGGAAATACGAAACGATATAATTAAAAACAAAAAAAAGATATTTACCGAACGAAAAGAAAAAAGAAAAAAAAGAAATCTTAAGGGCAAGATTTTGGGAAAAGGAAAATCCTATTACAACCCAACAAGCTTCGGCCTTAAGAAACGGTTAAACAAGAATCATACGGACCACTATAAATCACATAACGGTAATTATTGCCAAGTTAATAATCAAAAATAATTAAAGGAAATCATAAACGATCATAATCATTATTAACGGTATAATCCTAAATAATTAAGCCAAAAAAAAGGATATATACGCTTATTATTTCTATAGTTTAGATAACTTCAGTTTGCAATATAATATCGTTATCCAAGGCACTTTTGATATTACGAGACGTAACACGTTACTGTATTTATTGCTCAGATTCCCACGATATTCCTGCCAACATAAACCCGTACGACTAAGGTTTAATAGTTGGTTAAACCACCTAGCCGTCACATATTAGGTTACTTTCATCTGGCGTCTCCCACTAGCTGCCAGATGGTGGATTTATACTAGTGAGTGGGTCGGTGGCTGATCGGTGGCTGATCGGCTACCAGCCTCATCCTTATAGGGGCTGTATTCTCACAGTAAAAAATTCTTTATAACGTACCTTCCCGACCTTTTATTTTTGTTTTTGCTTACTTTAAACCACTACGGTATTTCCTTTTTAGACAGTTTTTTAGAATTATAAGGGCTTCAGCCGTTAGTTCCTAACAGCTGGGGGGGTATATCAGACCTAGTAAAGCCAGTCAGCATTAACAGAAAATACTTCCTGTACCCCTGGTATCTTTTTCTCCCAGTTCCACCTGTATTTACGTGTATAAAAGGAGAGTTCGCTACCTTCACTTTCTAGCTAGGACCTTCGAGAGGTCAAGGGCAACCTGTTGATACACTTTTCTTCAGTTATATGCTTCTGTGTGTGATGCAGGGTCTTATACGCGCGGTACTGAAGGAACTTGCATCCCATTTTGGAGAGTCGGGACCGAAGACCTCTGTCCTTAAATACTGAAAGAGACTTTTGAAAGAGTTCGTTATGCGCTTCGGAGATATCCAATGAGAATGGTAGATTCTTCGTGGACATGAGATACTCGCGGGCTGTCTGATGGAGCAGACCAATGCGGTTGTTACCTTCTATCACGATAAATTGACCGCAGAGTTTGCTGATAGTGTTCTCCATATCTAAAATCTGGCCGAATTCGGCTTCGAGCAGCGATTTCAGCTCTTCAACGGCCAAGGACCGGCGAGCATACGTCGCCCAGAGAAAGAACTGGCGGGAGAGGTTTTTGTCGAAAGGTCGCCGGATACGCGCCATCGAAGTCTCCATTCGCTGATAGAGCGGGTCCATACCAGGTGGTAATTCGCTTAGTGTTGCCCTTACATCGTCGTCCGTGTGACATTCCTTGATTTCCTCCAAGATCAGATGAACCCACAAGAAGTTGTCATTTGCCTGATCCATGATTTTATTCCTCACTTCGGTCTTCACGGAAGCGTCCCAACCAAGTCCTCGGAGTTCTTCTTCGACATATATTTCCATGTCTGTAGTGTTATGGTCGATGGACATCATGGATGATGGTAACTTTGATTCCAGGCGTTCGAAGGCGGTTGATAAGCCAAGGCTCAACCTACTTGTCACCACGACATGCACCGGAGTGGCTGAGCTCTGGATATCTGCCAGAAGATCTAAAACCTGCTTGCCCGCGTCGGATTCGTCTAGAGCGTCAATGACCCAGTAGAGCGGCGTGCATGAGTCCAACTTGAACAACAAACCCACATATAGTCTTTTCCATGTTGTCTTCCAGTCAGCATCCTTAGGCTTATAACCACTATCCGCAAGTTTCACAAGGGACTTTCGAAAGGCGGGAAGTTGGGCTGCAATCTGAAATGCGAGAAAGTGAAGCAATGCTCCGATAGAACCTCTAGCCTCATCACCGCCTCTGAAGAAGAAGTGCTGGACTGCGGCGCCCTTCCCACGTAGATGGTGGACGAGAAACGACGCCAGAACAGATTTCCCACGCGCTGGCCGACCGAAAAGGCATAATATCTCAGACGCTGAAGGTAGCGAGGTCCAGGAGCGGACCCGTGGCTGTTCCAATATCCAATCACAGGTCCCTTCGGCTCGTCGGCTCCAGAAGTAGTCAAGGTCGTGCTCAGGGTCCTCAGGTATGCCCAAAAGAGATCGGATCAACTGCATTTCACTATCGAGAGAGCGTGTATCTGGCCAAAGTCAGGCTATCTTGCCGCTGCTAGTCGTGTAACGGTGGCGTACTGTTGCCAGAGTAAGATGAGACTAACGATTTTAAAGCCCCCAGGACGGCTCTATAGTTAGGGTCGTCTGGCGTGTCGAACTTGCACACGCCATGATGATCAGCGTTCAAGGGTCGCGATGTTTCGCCAGGGTAGCCGAGCTTTCCCGAGTCTTCGCCGACTATCACCTAGCTACGGTTCAGATTCCATGCATCTAGGGTGTGCTCAAGACCGCTGGGACCTGATAGTTGGCCACGTACTGTAGAGCTTAAACCGACCGAAGTCTGTAGAGTCTCGTAGAACGAGAATATTTGTAGCCGCGCCGCAAAGTGACGGAACTGCTCATTGATTGCTTGCAGGAACCAGCCATCTTTGCTGAGTTCAGCGACGTGTTGCTTTTTCTGGCGGAAGCTGATGGACAGCAGTTTGTTTAAGATTCCCGACAGGTCAGAACCACGATGAGGCGTAGCTAGAAATATGACTGCATTGATTGACGCAGTGACGGTCACATATGCCTCGTCCAATTGGGCGTCAAGATATGCCTTGAGCAACCAGTTGGTGAATAAAAGACAGAAAGGATCTCTGGCAGTAGCGCTCACCTTGAAGACCAAACTGCCCATAGAATGTGTAACAAACACGACCAGCCGCTGAAGCATCTTAGTGACCGACACTATCATAGGGTGACAGTACCCTTACCTGCCCGAAGTCGAAAGGCTTGCCGTCTTGATCTCTTCCGTAGAGCATATCGAACAGGAGAGCCTTAGAGAAATCGGAGATCCCCAAGTTCGCGCTCTGGGATGAAGAACGGAAGTCCGCATTGTAGCCAAAAGTAAACATTCTGGTTTGTTGAGTGTCCGGGTCGTTAGGGAGCCATTTCAGGGGCCAATACAAGTCGAGGTCATGTCTCATACACCAAGTAAGTCTACTAGACCCGCCTAGACCATGAACGAAGACAATATCCGCCAAGGCATCACCATCCGGAGCGTATAGAAGCGACAACCCCAGCGGATCAGACGCTCGGCTCGGGGTGCGCTGCCTTGGGTTTGGGCGCACTGAGAGATTGGCCGACGTTATCGGAACAGACGTATCGGAGGGAGCTCGATCCTGCCGCTCATGGTCGATGGGGTCGGGAGCATCACGTTGGCGACTGTGCTCCCCGGGTCCGACGAGAGCGACACCGCTTCCTACGCTTTTGGCGCCATCCTCACGGCTGGATTTGAGATTTGGCGATGGAGCTTCAGTTCCACTTGGGACTTCTTTGGCTCGGCGACGTCTGGATGAGAACAGTCTCCGATGAAACTATGCGCCGGAACTATGTGTCAACATCCTGATTAAACCAGTAGCTTTTTACGTCGGTGAGCGCTTACCATCTTGATCTAACCGCCTTTTAGCAGAGGAGGCTATAAAAGCTGCTCCTGCCTGGCGGATCCCAGGACATGTAAACATTTCGCGCCTTTGGCAAGATGTTGCTTGGCTTCCCTTGTGTGGCACCTAGGTCGAGCGGGGAAAACGGAGGCGAATTGAAGCACTTACGCCGCTGAGGGTCAACACTCAGCCCACTGTTTTGTTATATGCAGGGCCCGTATCTATGGAGCTCGTGGGCTGAGTGAGTATCACTTCCTCACTTTAGTATTGGTTTAACGAGCTGCCTAAGAGTTCAATCCTTTGAGGATCTTCGTATAGAAACCTGTCGCGGTGCAAAAAGTGGAGGCCTATTGCTTGTAGGGCATTGGCGCTATACATGTCATGACCGGGGTAAAACACATATCAGAGTATAAATATATGCGACCAAGGCTGAGGACTTGTTTTGGCAGGAGAGGCAGGTCTTTTGCGATTTGAAGCGGAACCCGCTATTAGACGGACCCTTGTAGATAATCCCTTGCCACGCGGGTAGATAAGTTCTGGACAGAATAGTTGGGACATATTTACTTATACGTAATTCGACCTAGGAAAATCGCAGGAACATTCAGAAACATCTACAGTAATCTCCAGCTTCTGCTTTTTATAATAACACTAAAAAAGAAATTATTATCGTCAATGCGTTGTTGATTTAATTGCAGGTGAAAAAGGGGATATTATCGAATTTGGCGATGTTTTAGTATGATTTGGGGGTATCCCCAACTATTTTGTCCAGAGCCTGATAGTGTACGTGTGCCGCGGGTGCCCAGACACCCACTCCCAAAAGAAAAGGGCCGGATCTCATCAACTAGATACTTGCTCAAATAACATACCTGATTACGTTTAAACAACCCCCCCCCCCCCTTTTGATTTATTTAGAGGGAATTAACTATGCCGTCACAAGATCCATCTTTAAACGAGCAAATGCATTACTGTATGTTTCTTCAACGAATTGCGAGGCTAGGGAGTGGGTGTACCTGGTGTTGCTCATGAGATCCGTCCCAGTTGATTTTGGGCAGTGGGTGCCGGAGAACCTGGGGTGGGCTGGTGTAGACCCCTTCACTGCCTATGTGCCGGGGAACAAAATCCCAGGAGTGACAGACTACATAGATAGCTAGTGCATGTGTAGAAGGGAAATAGACGAGGTTTATAAGCTGTGTCTTTTATGAGTAAGAAGCAATGATTCGTTTGCCCACCTTACATAGCCGAAGACATATGGAGAGAAGCTCCCTGTATTCAGGCCCTCAAGCTTTCCTGACCAGTGCTCCTGGCATTATGATTATGTACTACCTGTTTGATCAGAAGAGCCATGTTTATGTGTTACCGCGAAGAAATAATAAGTGCTGCTTACGGGGTACAAGCCAGCACTTCGGTATAAAAGCTTGGGCAGAGATCCGAACTTCGATCCCGTTCAAGGGGCGCTGAATCGGATTATCAAGCCGAGCGGTGTTCCGCCCAAAGTGCGGAACTCCTTAGACGACGGCATTCAACGCTCGTCCATGTATGGGGCGCCAAACCATACGAGCTATGTAACTTCGGGCTGGTGAGCACAATGAGCTTGACGAGCATAGGCTTGTTCATTGCCTACTAGCCGGTACCGCCCAATAACTGGACGCTTGTCTTTTAATCATCCGCTTTTCCCAGGGATCTTTCGTAGCGCTTCCAGGCACTCCATCGCAACTCCTGACCCATACCAAACGCCATGCTACCGTGAATTTTGGAAGCGCTCGCCCGTATGCTAAACCCATCACAACCCGCTACCGCGCTGGTTTTGCAACCCCGAATAACCTCTACCAAGATATCCAGCTTCGAGTGATACTGGTGATATATACAATCTCCCGTCTCTTAGTCACCGGACGGCAAGATCACACGCACCGGCCCCGTCTACTGGAACGTGCCGCGGATCTTGGCGTAAAGTTCGGTGTCGAAGAAATTGTAGTCCGGATCCAGCTCGCAGAACTCGTGCTGCGTGAGGAGGCGCTCGGCCGTCGGACGGTCGCGGGGATCGCTTTTCGTCCATAGTTAGCTCATAGTGCTCGGAGGAAGCGATGATGGGGGGCACAGAGGAGAGAAGTGGCAAATACTCACACTGTAAAACAATCCAGCATAAAACCCAGCGCATACGGACTGATAGCCTCGCGGACCTCGTCGGCGATGGGGGGCGTCTCGCCGTTGGCGATCTTGTAGATGGCGCCGACGGTCTCCTCGCGGGACCAGGGGCGGCGGCCGGCGAACATCTCGAGGACGACGCAGCCGAGGCTCCAGATGTCGACCTTGGCGCTGTACCCCTCGCCCTGGCTCCGGATGACCTCGGGCGCCATCCAGAACACCGAGCCCTGCATGCTGTTGGTCTTGTCGTTGCCGTAGATGTCGTCCGTCTTCTTGCTGATGCCGAAGTCCGAGATCTTGCACGTGCCGTCCACGTCGAGCAGGATGTTGTCCGCCTTGAGGTCCCGGTGCAGGATCCCCTCGCGGTGCAGGTACGCGAGCCCCGACAGCGTCTGCCGCGTCAGCGACGACACCACCGGCTCCTCGAACTTGCCGTGCTTGCGCAGGCATGACCCGATGCTGCCACCCGATATGTACTCCAGGAAGATGCTGATGCTCGTCTCCTTGCGCTCGCAGCCGAGGTACTGCACGATGTTGTCGTGGTCCAGATACTGCATCGTATCGATCTCCTGGTCAAGCGCGGCCACGAGCTCCTTCATCTTGGCGCGGTCGCCGCCCGCCGCTTTGGGATTGACCTCGACCTCCTTGACGGCCAAGAATTCGCCCGTCGTCGCGTTCATGCCGAGATACACGCGGCCGTAGGTGCCCTTGCCGATGAGCTCACCCTTGAACCAGCGGAATGTCGTCTGGCGCTTCGGTAGCGTGTCCTGTGGGATCTGCGGAACGATCATCGACCCGCGCTCCGGCCGGATCTGTACCAGGTTGGCGCCGAACATCTTGGTGCTCTTGCGACGCTGGATCATCGAAGATGCCCCGCCGGCTCCGGTCGCCGTCGAAGCGGTAGTGTACCGCTTGTTCGCCTCGTGGGCGCCGCGCGCGACTTCACGGATCGACTTCATACGGCCGAGACCCCCCGAGCGGCGCACACTGCGTTGCGCCACCGAAGCGATGGAGCTGGGTCGCTCGAGCGCTTTGAGAGTGGACTCGTCCGATCCCAATGTGTCGCTTTCGGTGTACATGGAGGACCTAGCCGTGGCGATGCCCGTCGGCGGGGTGGCGTCTTGTGGTATTGGCGGTATGGGAATATTAGCATGCGGCTTGGCCTCCTTGCTTTCGGCTTTATCCTTGTCCTTATTTTCATCACCTTCCATTATAGGCGATACGGGCGGTGACAACTCTTGAATGTGGTTCTCGTCGAGAACGGGCTGATCCAGATCGAGTTCGGGGAAGTACGCATCGAGGTCGCTGAGCAGTGCCTCGGGGGGAGGACGGTTTGCCCACACGCCACGGTCAATGAACGACTTGCGGCGGTTGACCTTGGTCTCTGCGTCCGCTTGCCAATCGTCAGAACCCGGAGTAGCCGGTGTACGACGGTGAGAGCTCCGGCCGCTCCTGACGCTCCCTTCATCGTCTTCGAGGTCGGGCGTCTGGCTGGCACTAGGCGAACCAAAAGTCACAGACAGGCCTTTCCTAGATCTCTCAGTCTTCAACTTCAAATCAGGCTTCTTATCGGGATCCGACCCGTCGCCTCCACTACTCGCATGCTTGTTCCCCCTTTTCGAGGGTTGCCTGCCCCTCATCGGAATAGCAAACAGGCCGTCATCCGAATCATCTCCGGAATCGTCGGTCTTCTCCGGCGCTGGTGCCTTCGGTTGGTCGAACTGTACGTCCGGCTCGGTAAAGTCAACATCCGGCCCGTATGATTTCCGGCGACCGCTCGGGGCTTGTTCCTTGGGCGGTTGCGAGGTGCTCGGGCTGAGGTCTCCGGGGGACGGGGCTCTTCGGGCTATTTCACGCATCTTAGTAACGACCTCATGTTGGGGCTTATTGTGGCCAGAAGGCAAGGGGTTGCTGCCGGGCGAGTAGTCGGGTACGACGAAGGGTATATCCCCACGGCTCCAGGTCAGAGAACCGGGCGACCCAGGCGCCGACCGCGGACTGCTCCGACCCGACGCGCTGTGTCCAAAATCAACAGTGGCCATTGCTCCCTTACCTCGTTCAATTCCACCCTGGCCGGGGTTGGCACCGGCGGGCGACACGGACCGTTTCGAAGGCTTCCCAAGGTGTGCCCAGGCGCTGCCCATGGTGACCAGTGCCCCAAGGGCCGATCCTACTGGTGGGGATCCTGAGCCTGGGGGGCCCTTCTGAGACATCTCCTGTCCCATTTCACTCGTCGAAGCAGGCGGTCTCCTAGGGGTAGCGTGTGCATCCGTGCTATTTTGCGATAACCTCATGCCGTGACCCGACTTCTTGCTTAACGAATTCGCCTTGATCAAAGTAGCAGTTTCGACACCTGGGGGTGCGGGTGCTTTCCTCTGCGGCAAGAACGTCTCCTCCGGTCTCTTCTCCTCGAATGGGGACACCCGCGGATGATCGAAATCGACGGTCCTTCCCACGATGCCCGGAGATTTAGGTGACGTGTCTTGAGTCGTTCCTTGTATGACTAGCCGTCTCTTGCTAAGATATGCCTGTCGCTGTCTCTCTATCGCAGCTTGGTATTCGCTGGCCCTCACCGCCATGTCGGCTTCACTAACGGGGGCTGGGCCGTCCATCGTGTTGCTTCTAGAGTCGGGTGGGGACGAGCTGGACCTTCGCCGTGTAAGTTGAGCGTAAGTGTTCTCGTCCATACTCGCGCCCGGAGGTAGTACGCCGGGCGCTAGAGAAATCGGGACGTCTTTCCGTGGCTTGCCGGCACCCGTCATCTTGACAAAAAGCTTAAGCCCGCCATTCGGATCGGCCCTGGCGCGCTTGTGGAAAACCAAACTCTGGTCTTCTAACGCCTCATCGTGGTCAGTTCGTCCGAACTCAGTCAAAAAGACTTGGAGGGCGCTCGGATCGGAGAGGCCGAGATTCATGCAGATATTCGTCCGCAGGTCGGCAGCCGAGTCACATTCGGTGACGTCGCACAAGCGATAGTTCCACCCATCCAAGGTAACGAGTGTGAAGAGTCTCCTTGATCTTTTGAGTCGCGATACCGGTGCATCATCCTGCATGGCCGATGGCGGTCGGTCGGATATGTCGACAGATGCCCCAAATCGGCTTCCTAGAGAATGCGGTCTGAACATGTCCGGACTTGTCGGAGAGTACTCGGGATCGATAGGAGAGGGTAGAGACCCGTCTTCCTTCGGCTTATGGCTTCGCTTTAGGAAGTGCAGGAAGCCCTTGTTGTTTTTCGCCGAGGTCGGTTCGGCGCCTGTGGGCTTGTCACCCGCGTCCAACGGTGAAAGCTTCCGAGCATCCTTTCTGCTAGCGTTGATCATCTCGGCAATACCGCTCATGCCTAGCTGGGGCGCCTCGGTGGGGACGCCGGAGCCATATATAGCGGCGCTCGAGGAAACGGAGCCCGTACTATCCCTAGATCTATGACCGAACCGACCGGACGGGGACGAGGCCGAAAGATTACCCCCGTAGTGCGGGAACAGTCCCGAGTGAGGCTTAGGGCTCCCTCCGGGACTGTCACTTCGTAAGGCCGAGCCTAGTTCGCCGTGTTCGCTGTTGCTCGGGCTATGTTTCCGAGTACCTTCGGTGTCGATGTGTTTTAGGAGGGCCCGATGGTTGGGCTCCGTGATGACGGCGGTATTGAAAGTCGGCATCGTCGTAGCTCTGGTCTGCGAGAACCTCCTACCGGAGAAACCGGGACCGGGGGCCTTGATGGGTGTGTTCGGGGAGTCGGCAGGATCGGTGCCGGCGCTTTGTGCGTGGCTACCGGCACTGATCGACTCTTTCCTCGTGTGAACCGTCGGTGGTTTCGACATATCGACGGGGCTTCCCATGACGATGGTCCTAATCAGACGGCGCATCCTCTTCCCCTCTTCTCTCTCGCGCTGCTGGTCCCAACGGGCCCCGCTCTTTTGGCATTCTTGTACCAGACGCGGGTAAACCCGCTGATGCATCATGCCGAAGTTCCCTCTACCCCCCTTTCCGCTTCCAAGCTCGAGGAACTGGGCCCCGTGGAGATTCAGCCCCTTAAACGTCTCCTGCCACTCCTTAGAGAAGTGGTTCGCAGCCAGCCACAGCAACACGTGATCGATGGGCCACTTGGCGGCCAACTCGGGCGGGATATTGGAGCTCGTCATAGTGGCGGTAGAGGCCGTGGACAAGGTTCGGTCCTGAGAAAAGCCAGGATATAGGCCTCGGCTGTGATCATCGGCCGGTGTCGTGCTCGCCGTGTTGTTATTATTTGCGTAGCCCGCGTTGGACCAAGTCGTATTCTGCGCGCCCGTGTCGGGGAAGTCGAAACCGGGAATACCAACACCGTCCCCGAAGGTGTCGCCCCCCGTCGGTATGTAGGTGGCGGACATGCCGCCCGGTATGTAGGTAGCAGACATGCCTTCGTTGCCCGCGTGTGCGTTTGCCGGCGGTGGAGGTGGCGGTATCTGGAGGGTACCAGTCGAGGCTTGAGCATGCAGCTTCGGGTTATAGGCAATGTGCTGACCGTTGGGCGGCGGAGGCGGTATCGGATAGCCAGCGCGCGGGTCGTACGTGCGACTCCAGCTCCCCTGCCACGATGTCGTTCCTGGCGCAGGCCCGGGCGGAGGGCCGGGTAGAATGACATTTCCGGCCGTCGTGGCAGCGCTCGGGTATCTGGGAGGCGGTGGAGGGATGTTCACCATGGGAGCATTCATCTGTGGCGGGTTCGGAGGCGACATAGGCGGCGGCGGAGGCACCTGAAAGGGTGGCCTCGAGGGATCCCTCGATGTATTTTGATACATGGCGGGCGACGGTGACCCGTGTCGGGGGTCGCTCGTCTATTCGTGCGATATCGTAGTAGTCCCGCTGCTAACTGACAAACCAAGGCGTGATATATGCAACGGAGTAACGGAGGAGCAAGCAGAGAATACCTCGCATACAAGCTTGTCGCCAGTGGCCTCTCTAACTCGACGACCTTTGATTGCGCCTACGCCGGCCGGTCAAAAGCCGAGAAGTTGGGACGAATTATAACAAAGAGGGGGAGACGGTGCTGATGAACCGGGGACAGGAACGGGGGGGCAAGAGGGCACGCGTGACGGCGGGCGCTCTGATTCAAGCCTGACGATGGAAACCACTGCACCAACACAGGCGGGGACCAGACGAGATTAGCATTAGCCGGCTCGTAGGAGTGCTGATAACAGTCCGTTGTTGTTTCATATGTCATAACCAAAAAAGGAGCACGGATCGGCAGCGAATATTCTATATTATTAACGGACGGCGACTAGAAAAGCCGAGCCAGCATTGCCGACAATTCAAATGAAAAAAGAGTTGATCGACCCTAGGAATTTTAACGATGCTGTTGTCCCGCTGAGATTCGGGTCGGGAAATCGCATGATTTTCCTGATTCGTAACCTCTCTCCAGATGAACAGGGATATATATATATAATCGATTACACCTCTAAGTCGAGTGGGACAAGCAGCCGCGGAAGTACGTCGTGGTAGTGGTCGTGGTACTAACGTTAAGTAATAGGAGGTAATGAGAGGGGACTGGGCGGGTGCAGTCATTGATTAGTAGTGCCCTCAATTTTTGAGCAGCAGGGACATCCAATAATAAAACGATGTATTGACTCCTGGCCGTTGGTCAATCGCAACGAGTGCAGGTCTAGGTATGTAGGTGTCAGCACAGATGCAGTGCAAATGCAACCTATCGAGGAGAGTAGCCACAAGAAGGTATGGACATAAAGCCCCGACGACGAGCAGGTCCGGAGGGGAGGCAAGACAACCCGATGGGACGCTGTAGGTACAACCCTTATCGTGTTACAAACGTCAGGTATCAGTCAGTCTCAGAGGGTGTCCTTGGCGCCTTTTAGTCTCGTTTCAGAGGCTTAGGGTCCGAAGAGGTTTAGCGCATGCCGACTCATCTGCGTACCTGCCATGCCTAGGTACGAAGCACGACTGAAATAATTACTCTTGGAACAACCGTAACCCGACAAAGGAGGGGGACGGGGATTTTGGTGGGTACTCGCCCAAGGGTCCCGGCTGCCCGACCCGAGCCCTTGGCGCCCGTTTTACGAGCTTATTCGATCTTATTACCGGTATTCCTCCGAGTGAGCGCCATCTACGGCGGCTACGCGCTTAACTAGCCATTCTAACTCCACGAAACTCAGCAGGCGAGAATATCCGGGAAGCGAAGAGTGGCCGGCTACTAACAGTTAACGGCACGACTTAACTAGGTTGGCTTTAGAGATACGAGCTGGACAAAGCCACACATGCATGTTACAACTTATCTGATGTTCGAGTCGACGAATCAGCATGGTCGTGTGCTATGCTAGCTGGCGGGTGGGAGACAACCTTTGGGCGTTGTGGCTTTTCCGACAGCTCTCAGTATTCGTGGCAGCCTTATGAAGCCCTGGATGGACCCTAGTCTACAAAATTACTATTCTCGCGATGGGCTAACGCCAGCTGTATGGGTAAAGTTAGGGTTAAGGTTTGACTAGGGTTAGCAAACGTTAGGGTGAAGGCCTCGGGGGAACTTTTTTGAGGGGAGGAGGAGGCGGGGGTGGCGACGGTCTTTCTGTTATGGCATATGTTGTTATTGCGCTGGGAGTGTTGCGTTGCGGTTCCTAAGTGACTTAGTAGAAAGCACGGTACTAGGTCATCCCCAGAACAGCTGCGGCGGGCCCTTTGGGAGCCGACAATTGTAAAGAGAGCCGTCGGAAGCACAATTGCAGTTCCTAACAGGATAAGCTACTCAGACGCATCTTAATGTCCGACTTCAATCGAGTTCCGAGTAAGCAAAGCGGTGTTACCAAACCAAGGCTCTCTAATTGTGATGGGGTTCAAGACAGCGAAGCACTAACTCGATATACTGGGCAGACAGATGCATATTGCTACCGTGGGTATGCAACCACCCTGCCGACCCGGCCCCGCCATCCATTTCGCGTCGGGGGTCCCGTCCGGTTGGTTCTGGAAGCGCCTGCGGCTGCAGCATGCAGTGGGATGAGGGGGACGAGGCAGGAAGCATCTTGCTTTATCAATTGCCATTGGGGGGTCGAGGGGCTGCTCGCCACCCTCTCGGGGGAACTAAAGGGGTTAGTTGGAGTGTTCGTGAATAAATACCATAAGCACTAGTATACCTATCCGTAGGCAAGTGCTTTATGGAGGTCTAATAACTTGGGTGCATAGGTAGCACTGTACGCCTTATGCAGATGAGCGGACAACTGATGAGATGATTCGATGATTCGCGAAGACCTTTGATGGCACTGCGACACATACTTATCTAAACCACAGCGAACGTTCCACAGGACTGAGACATCTCGCGGGGGGGGGGGGGGGGGGGGGGGGGGGGGGGGGGGGGGGGGGGGGGGGGGGGGGGGGGGGGGGGGGGGGGGGGG